>JAJQZP010000235.1:0-600000 GCA_025403435.1 Artocarpus heterophyllus | reverse complement strand
TAGGATTCATCATTTATATAATGAAGTTGGGATTCAGACATGCTTAAGGACCTTTAAATGGGCTATATATCTAATTGAAGGACGGGTTTTACATGTTCAAGAGATTAGAAAACGAGTCTAAGAAACAGTATTTATTTGGCTTTTAAATTTATTGAAGCTTCTGTTGCAACAGATAAGCCCAACAATTTGAACTGAGAGTAAACTTTTACTGCTTATGAAAGGATTACATGTTTGAGACCTTTCTATAGAGTTTCCAGAGGGCAAACAAGCATAAAGATAATGAGTTTTTGTTCAAGTATTTTTGGGAGAAGATATATTGTTCTTTAGGAGAAGAATTTGCAGTTTTTGGGAGAAAATGTTATGTAGTAGACGAGTGTCTCATAAACAGAGTTAAAGACGAGTGGTGTTCACTGAACATGCTATAAGAAGTACAACAATATATGTGTCAATCATTAAGAATGAGTCTTAAATTAAATAAGTCCAATTGATGCTTGTAAATAGATTTTTCTAGTGCATTATTCAACATCTGGACGTGACCCCATGAACATAGGTTTTATAGCTAAACCACGATAAAATTTGACATATTCTTTTGCTTGTTTTATGTTGGTAATTTTTAATTAATTGGACTTAAATTAAAAATTTAGTAAATTCTTAAATCAGATCTTTCATTTTGTATCTAAACAAAAGAAAGGTTTTGGATGGAATTATATTATTGTTTCCCTACAATATTACTTGCTACTGCAAAATGGAATTGTTTTATTATGAGGAGTGCTCCGATAGAACAAAGAAAGGAGTAAAATGAGATATAAGAAATAATTTTTTTCCTAAAAAAGACGACATAGAAGGAATATAATATATTTAGGCCATTTAAAGGAGTAGTTTTAACCATCAGTTACAACTGTGAATATTATACAACTCTTACGTGCTACAGTTTTTAAACTAAAACTGTTGGTTCTAACCATTCTTCCGAACAGCCTAATTGAACAAAGAGGTAGAGTGATACGGTTGTTATGAGGGATTTAAAAATCTTAAGGTTAAATCTTCAATCAAAAGTGGGGAATGCACCCTAAATTTTTTCAAAAACACAATGAAATACAATAAAAATAATCTATATTTTTTCTTCGAGTGAATATATAATCCATATACTAGACTTCAAAGGATAAAGTAAGGAACAGTTTTGGAGAACGAATAAAGAAAGGAATTAAACGGGAGCTTTGAATAATGTTCCTTTTGTGTGCGCGCATGGCAGAATATAGAGTAATAACAAATTAAAGGAGCCTCAAAAATTTATCCTTTTTGATATACCAATTGATACGATGTTTGAGTTTTCAATATTTTATGGACAAATACTAAATATACCAATTTTTTTAATGTTTGCTATTAAATTAGCACAGCATCATGCTAAAGTTGTTACAGTGTAGAATTATTAAATGCTACAGTATTTTTAACTGAAATTGATTCTAACCATGGTTCTAACTCAATTTGCCAATTACCCTAGAAACCCACACATCATAAAACTCATCTAATATTGTAATAAAAAAAAAGTTACTACGCTACTCCAATATTGTTATTGTTGAGGAAATCTCACATTGATTTTGAAAAGGACTGGTGATCCATTTATCAATGTGAAGAAAAACCTTACTTTTTGAGCTAACTTTTGAGGTTGAAAAGAACCAATACCGCCTAACACTTTATGAGAACGTGGTCAATTTATAAGTGTGAGAGAAAGCCTCACCTCTTGAGCGGTAACATATATAAATGTTTTTTATATTCTATATATATTCGAATTAAGAGATTAAAGAAAGAAAAAGAAACTCTAATTAAGAAACTCTATAAACTAAAAAGGAACAAAATGAGAATTATCCTTTCCTTTTTAAGTGGGCAAGCCTAAAACTTTTTTAAAGTAATTGAAAATAGATTGAGAATAACTTTGAGAAAGAAGAAAAGAAAAAGAAAAAGGAAAAGACAGGATTGCGAAGGGCATTATCTTAATTGTGAAGCTACCATGAGCCGAATAAGTAATTTTTTAGGCACCTAAAAGCAAATTCGTTAACTTTATGTAGAAAAAGATGGAATTGCTGCATCCTAGAAAAGGAAAAAATAAAAATAAAAATAAACATAGCAATTTCTTAAATGTGCACAATTTCTTTCTTCTAGCTGTTTTGTTTCTTTACGTATTACTTTGAAACTAATATTTATCTGCTTAATCATGTTTCAATCTACTTTTCCTTCCAAAAAAATATTTTCAGTTCTAAGCGATACGTTAGTGTAACAAAGGCAATAGTAAAAGATATTAGTCAGGTATCCTGTGCACAACATTACATGTGTGCGTCTCAATTTCTATTACCAATTCCTAACAACAACAATAATAATAATATAAGGTGAAATGTTTCTTAAACTTAAACCAAATAAGGAAAAGTTACCAGCTTTACATTTCCTTATTGTATGTAACTTCGTAGTGAAGGTTCCATTAAAATAATATTAGAAAAAATAACTCCTGGGAAGTAACATTCATCACAAAGGCTATTGGAGCAGTACATATATATTGGAGTTCAAGCAAGATGCAATACATATGATCCTTTCCTAATTTTCTCCTAGCAATCATTGATTTTCTGTGTGCCTCCTTGCATCATTTTTAGCAGAAAAAAAAAAAGTAAAGAAAAGAAAAGAAGAGAGAGAGAGAGAAAAACAGCGTCGTTCAAATTAGAGAAATGAGGTACACTAAACCATTTCATCATTTCAGTCATAATCATGACATAAAATGGGTATCTTTGAAATTCTCAGCACGCTTTTGCAGCATGTGCGATCTCCCAATTCCAAAGGGTCTATGTTGTTACTGGTGCAGCTCCTGCAGATATTACATCCACATTGAATGTGGTGAGTTGCCAGAACACATCGACCACTTATTGCATCCTCTCCACACTCTCAAGCTCACAAAGAGATCATTAAACGAAAGTTGTTGCTATTACTGTGAGAAAACTTTCCAAAATGATGAATATGTTTATGCATGTGATCACCAGTCATGCTCTGATTTCTACATGCATATGACATGTGCTATGATCCCACTGCCAACCATCACATCCAACGAATCAGACCATGGTGTTGTTCATTTTTCCTGCCATCAGCAGCCGATGACCCTGGTGGATGAGCATCATCATCATAGTGATAAAAGGGGAGCTAAATGCTTTGGATGTCAATTGAACTGGTCGGGTCCAGCCTATTCTTGCATCTCCGAAAAGTGTGAGAATTTTTTACATAAATCATGTGCTGAGTTGCCGCAAAAAATTCAGCATCCTTTTCACTTGTCCCATTCTCTCATACTCCAGGTCAGTAAGCCTCGATCTTGTCGTTCCTGTTGTAGAAAAGATTGCAGGCTCATTTTCGCTTGTCCTGAAGATGGGTGTAACTTTACGTTGGGTATGGAATGTGCTTCTCTTGACATGACAGTAAACTGTCGAAGCCATGATCATTTGCTTTCTTTAGTAGAAAATTCTTCTTGTGAAATTCGATGTGATGCATGTCTAAAATCTTACGGGAACGGGGTCGACGTTGTTCCTAATGAAGTCACACGTACTCGATCCTCTATTTTTCGTTGCATGGAATGTGTTTTCAACTTCCATTTCTTATGTGGTCCCTTGCCATCAACCATCAAATATAAGTACCATATGCATCCTTTGATTCTATCTAACCATTCAGACTCTAAAGATGATTCAGACAAATATTATTGTGATGTGTGTGAAGAAGAAAGAGATCAGTCTTTTCGTACTTATTACTGTGAAGAATGCAAATTTGTTGCTCACATACATTGCTTGCTTTATGAGGTACGCTAATTTTTAAGAAGTTTGTTTTTTTAATAATATTATGCCGAATTCTTTTCATAGTAGTTAGAGATAATCATCTATATATTCCAGGGGAATATTTCATTCAAAATGAACTTTGAATTTGCTGTTCTGTACTTTCTTTCTTTTTTTTTTTTTGTGGGGTGGGGGGAGGGGGGTGACAAATGTTATATAGTAGTTAAAGATATATCTTGCAGATAAGAGACAGGGTGATACCAAGTATTTCTCATTCGAAATATATTTCTTGGGGAGATTACGCTAATAATAACGCTTTCATCTTTAAAAAGAAAAGATTATTTGAAAGATGAATAAATTGAACTAGACTCGTATGTATGGTATATTTGAGTTGAATAATTTTTCTACTATTTAACAAGAATATAAAACAAATAAGGTCAATATATTTTACTTTACAATTTTTTAATGCTTCTTTTTCAACTACATATTGTTACAAAGGTGCAAAAGAATCTAATTCCTTTATGTGCAAGGGTAATTAGTTTCTTTTCCTTGAAATAAAATCTTGCACTTAATTTAATATCCTTTGGGATTATCTGTTTTTTAGATTATGAAGGCAATAAAAGGAGAGACAGAAGACGTGGAGCTCACAATACTAGGAGAGAACCGATGGCATTTGGTGAACATAGAATCAATGCATCGTCAGTCAAAGGGTATTTCGAGTGACTCGACCCTGAAAGAGATAATGGATATGCTTACAGAAGAAGAAAAGAAGATGTTGATTGATCCCTTTGGTTTTTATAACCCAACAGATACGGTTTCCCGAAGGAATGCCTATAACGAATTTAGACGTTTCAATTCTCGTTTTGATCGTGAGGGATCAATTGAAGATATTGAAAGAATTCAACCATTTTTCCATTTTGACAGGAAGATAATTAAGTTGACATTAATTCAACGATTTATGTCCTGGAAAATTAATTCGAAAGATTCTTCATCGCCTTACAGAGAAATGGATGACTTTGAGAAGTTCCAAGAAGAGCTTCGTTATTTCACACCTGAAGAAGGTTTATTACAATTATTAGATGAAAAGTATTTGAGGCAAAAGGTGGAGGATGTTAATGGTTTCATGGTACCAAAGACGCTGGTTCTTGTTTTAGAAACCTTACTTGGCAAGTACGGAGGAGATCTTGTTGGGGAGGAAAATTTGACACCGGCAATGAAGAGCATCACCTCTACGTTGCTATGTATAATCGTCGAAAAAATGTGCAAAACTAAGGTCGAAGACGTCACCAAGGATGATCTTAGAAACCTATATTTCAACCTAACTGGAATTAAAAGAATTACAGGCTTCAAACTTGCTCGATACTTGAATTCTTTTGAAGACATTATGGAAGTTTTTCTTGGCTTTGAAGCAATTAGATACGAGAAAGGCATCCGTGAAAAGCTAGACCTCAAGATGGCCATGCTAGAAGATGAGCTGGAGAAATGCAAGAAGAATCGTGAGAAGCTCAAAAAAGATACATCTAGCATGTCAGAATTCATGCAAAAGTGTTCGAATAAAGCATGGAAAAGGAGGCAGATGTACTGGGGTGATAAGTGGTTCTAATGTGAAAATTGTAGGCTTCTTTGACGCTCACTTTTCTTGTATACATTGTCTCTCTCTCTCTTTTTCTGTATTTGTTTGTACTTTACAATTATACGTTCTCTCTGCGTGGGACAATGAGATCAATGTATCGTAATGCTGATTTTCAAAAATGAACCTATTTATTACTTGTTTTTACATTCGTTTTCCTAGAGAAGCCTGCGATTGATCATAACCAGTGGTAATGAACAGTGAATTGCAAGTGTCATCGAAGAAACATTGATTCAAGAAGAGACTACCTTGCATGTTTTATTTGTAGAGAGTAGAACTTTGTGCTAAAATGTGGTAACTAAAATCATTTGCTTACGAAAAATAAAAAGAATAATTAGGTAGAAAATTAGAGTTTTCTATGAAAGAAGTCGTCCTCTCTTGTGTTCATCCTAATAGAAAATTTATAATACAAATGCCAAAGTTAAGGAAGAAGAAGATTGTAAAATTTATATAGCACGTATTAGATGCAAAATTTTGGAAAGCAGAAAGGAAAGATAACAAGTAAACCATCTATCTTCTATGTCATTTGCATTGCCTAGAACATTATGCGTGTAACTTATGGTAATCACAACACTGAGATGTGTCGAAAATTTTTAACGTTACAATGCAACAATCAAAACATCAGTGTCGACGGAAATACTCAATATTTGAATTTTACAAAAATATCAATAAATAATATCGATGTTAGTGGAATTTTTTTTTTTAACACGGAGACTAACATAAAAAGTAAAAAATTACAAAAGAGGAATTTATTTTAATTCGAATCCATCATCTCCACTGTTTTCTCACTTTCATACACTAAACAAACATGAAGCTTAAAGAAAAATTAAAAAGGGAAAAACAAGAAAAAGAAAAACAAAGGACAGCCATCGATGTGAACGTCAATGCGACGTCGACAACTCATTTGTTCTTTCCTTTAGCAAGGCATCGAGAGGCCTGCACTCTTCGGTGATCTCTTGGTGCCATTTTCTAACAAGACTGCGGTTTAGTCTTGTAAATGTTCATGAACCCAAAATAGAGCACAAGGCCGAAATACTGCTAAATGCTTGAAATATAATTTGAAATCTGGAATAACTCATATGTGATATACTTTCAATGTTTGCTTAAGAGACAAAGTTCAATACAAACCACTATTGTCTTGTGGGTAACTTAAAATACAATTACTAATTAAAGGTTGAAATTGAAAGATAACTTCTTGTGTGTATGAGTTTATCATTGTTAAATCTAGAAAAATATTACAATCTAGTGGGGATTGTTGGAGAGATTATAATATGTCTCTTTCAATCGTTAGAGATTAAAGATCACACTTGAATGAAGAAGAAAACACATTTTTAATGTGTTTGAAATCAGTATGTAGCACCGCGGTGCTAATTTTTTGAGGTCCCGGCACTAGAAATTGTTGGGGAATTAGGCAACTCCTAATTCCAAGGATCGCAAGAACGAACAATTGCAGAAAATAAATATGAGAAAAGAAGAAAAAGAGACACCAAATTTTTATACAGGTTTGTCCAAAATTGAGACTACGTCATGTTTCTGCCGCTTGCAGATTCCACTATGATGAAGGAGATTACAGATTACAAGAGTAGTTTCTCACACACTCACAAATTGTGCTTACCAAAACTCTCTTCTATCTAACACCCTGTGGGAATTTTTCTCTCTCAAGGATGAAGCTCTCAAGAATTATGCCTCTCACAAAATTATGCCACTCACAATTTTCAGGCACCTTTCACACACCCAACCCTAGCTACCTTGTGTCTATTTATAACCAAAGGAGGAGAAAAATAGCAACTAATAGGAAACCCTAGTGGTTTCCCGTTTTTAGGGCCTTTGAATCCGACTCTGACTCAAAAAACATCGCGCAACACAGCGCGTCAGCGCCGCGGTGCTCGAAACGAGCGCTGCAGCGCTCCCCTGTGGCGCCTAGGCGCTCTTCTCCTGGCACCTAGGTGCCATCCACATTCGGCCTAGGCTTAATCCTCCTGGCGCCTAGGCGCTTTCCACATGGCGCCTAGGCGCCCTTGTCCTGGTGTCTAGGCGCTCTTCACTTGGCGCCTAGGCGCCCTCGCCCCAGCACCGCGGCGCTCTTCTGCCAAAGCCACAGCGCTGGCTCTCTGCCTTCCAAGGACGCATTTTTCTCCAGTTTTCTTCCTTTGTGCTGGGGTGTCGACTTGATTTGGCTCCACATCTGCAACAATCTCCCACTTGGAGACTAATCAATCACCATGTTTCCCACTGCAGCAGCAACAACTTCTCGCGCCTCATGGAGAAGTCCAACTGAAGTAGCACACAACTTCAGTTTCTCGATCGAATCCATCTTGGTGAGCATATCTCTGGATCCTTTTACCACCCACCTTGCCTTATATCGTTTGCTGCTAGCACTTTTAATTTTTACCCGGTATACCTTCTTGTTGTGCAAGGACTTTTTACCCTGTAGTAACTTTGCCAGTTGCCATGTCCGATCCAACTCGTCCCTCATGGCTAACTCCCACTTGACCGAATCTTCAGCCTCCACGGCTTCATCAAAGCTCTCTGACTTACCTCTGTCGGTCAACAAGATATAATGCAGAGTTGGGGAGTATCTCTGCGGTGGTCTGATTGTCCTGCTAGACCTCCTAACTGGTGTGACAGGAGTCCTCTGGTTTCCTTCTGGAGCTATGTTTTCCTGGTCTTCAACCTCTGGATTTTGCACCTCCACTTCAGGAAGATCCTTCAATGGAATCACCTCAGGCTTCTTATCTTTAGAACCTAAACCCCTGGAGTCAGTGCTGTTTCTGTCCTTGTACAGAACACCTTCATTGAAGATCACATCCTTGCTCCTGATAATCTTCCGACTTTGGTCATCCCAGAGACAATAACCATACTCAAGTCTGCCATAGCCAACCAGAAAACACTTCTTTGACTTGGCATCCAGTTTACTTCTAGCAGCAGAATCAATGTGTGCATAGGAAACACAACCAAACACTCTCAAGTAAGAGAGATCAACCTGTTTATGGCTCCAGACTTCTTCTGGTAGCTTGAACTTCAGCGGTGTGGATGGACTTCTGTTAATCAGATGAGCGGCTGTGTTAATTGGCTCAGCCCAAAACATCTTTGGCAGCCCTGCATGCAACCTCATGCTTCTAGCACGCTCGTTTAAAGTCCTGTTCATCCTCTCAGCTACCCCATTCTGTTGTGGTTTCCCTGGAATGGTCTTCCTCATCTTTATCCCATTCTCAGCACAGTACCGCTTAAAATCCTCATCTAAATACTCTCCCCCATTGTCAGACTGCAAGCACTTCACCTTCAAATCTATCTCGTTCTCCACCATGGCTTTCCATCTCTTGAAAGCGTCAAAGACATCAGATTTATTTTTTCAGAAAGTAAACCCATACCTTCCTGCTTGAGTCATCTATGAATGTCACATAGTAGTTTGCGCCACCAAGGGAAGTCACCGGCGCAGGCCCCCACACATCAGTGTGAACAAGCTCCAATTTCCTAGACTTAGGCTCTCTACCGATCTTTGAGAAACTGACTTTCTTCTGTTTACCAAAGATGCAGGCTTCACACAAACTGTGATTAACAGTTTTCAAACCCGATAGTTTTCCTTTACAGTGAAGCACCTTCATACCCTTTTCACTCATGTGACCAAGCCTATAATGCCATAGCTCGGTATTGGCAGTAGAATCAGCAACTGCTAGGGTATCTCTGCAACTTGAGTTCATGTAGAGAGTTCCAGCCTTGCGTCCCCGAGCAACAACCATTGCTCCTTTCGTGACTTTCCAACCTCCACAATTGAAGGTCACTTTATGTCCTTCATCATCCAGTTGCCCCACCGAAATCAAGTTGCGCATCAGTTTGGGAACATGTCTCACCTTATGAATCTTCCACACAGACCCATTAGGCATTTTTAAACTGACATCTCCAATGCCAACTATATCCAAAGGTTCTCCATCAGCGAGATAAACCTTACCGTGATTTCCAACAACATAATTCTCCAGGACATGACGGTGTGCAGTGGTGTGGAATGATGCTCCTGAGTCTATCACCCACGAATCAAAAGAACTGTCGACAGACAAGATTAAGGCATCCTATTGCTCTTCAGTGGCGGCGTTAGCTACGTCATTGGTCTTGTCTTCGTTCTTCCTTGGAGCCCTGTAGTTCTTTTTCAAGTGGCCCGTCCTCCCACAGTTCCAACACTTCATTGTCCTACCGTTCCTTGACTTGCTTCTCCCATTCCTCGACTTGCCTCTTCTGCCATTATCTCTGTTGGATTGCCTGTCAAGTTTCCTGCCCCTATTATCAACATTAAGGGCCGTGTTCGACGAAGAGGCTTCACCTGAGTCCTTCCTGCGAACTTCTTCCGCCAGAATAGAGTTTCTGGCATCAACAAACTTTAATTTTGCACTCCCAAGAGAATTAGTAATGGCCACCCTCATAGGTTCCCAACTATTCGGTAATGAGGCCAAGAGGATTAGAGCATTGATCTCATCATCGAATTTAATCTCTATCGAGACCAATTGGTTCAGGACGGTGTTGAAACTGTTCAGGTGCTTTACCACCGAGGCACCTTCAAGCATCTTTAAATTAAAAAGCTTCTTCATGAGATATACCTTGTTATTGGCTGAGGGCTTCTCATACATCTTTGACAGAGCCTTCATCATCCCTATTGTAGTAGTCTCCTTTGCAACGTTGTGGGCAACGTTCTTTGACAAGGTCAAACGGATCACACCAAGCACCTGTCTATCAAGGAGATTCCACTCCTCATCCTTCATGCCTTCGGGCTTATTACCCAAGGGCAAGTGCAGTTTCCTGCTGTAGAGATAGTCTTCAACTTGCATCCTCCAATAGGAAAAATCCGAACCATCGACTTTGGTGATGCCAGCTGCCATACCTTCTTCTCCAGTCATCGTTCTTGATCAAAACCTCTGCTCTGATACCAGTTGTTGGGGAATTAGGCGACTCCTAATTCCAAGGATCGCAAGAACAAACAATTGCAGAAAATAAATATGAGAAAAGAAGAAAAAGAGACACCAAATTTTTATACAGGTTCGTCCAAAATTGAGACTACGTCCTATTTCTACCGCTTGCAGATTCCATTATGATGAAGGAGATTACAGATTACAAGAGTAGTTTCTCACATACTCACAAATTGTGCTTACCAAAACTCTCTTCTATCTAACACCCTGTGGGAATTTTTCTCTCTCAAGGATGAAGCTCTCAAGAATTATGCCTCTCACAAAATTATGCCACTCACAATTTTCACACACCTTTCACACACCCAACCCTAGCTACCTTGTGTCTATTTATAACCAAAGGAGGAGAAAAATAGCAACTAATGGGAAACCCTAGTGGTTTCCCGTTTTTAGGGCCTTTGAATCCGACTCTGACTCAAAAAACATCGCGCAACACAGCGCGTCAGAGCCGCGGCGCTCGAAACGAGCGCTACGGCGCTCCCCTGCGGCGCCTAGGCGCCATCCACATTCGGCCTAGGCTTAATCCTCCTGGCGCCTAGGCGCCCTTGTCCTGGCGCCTAGGCGCTCTTCACCTGGCGCTTAGGCGCCCTCGCCCCAGCGCCGCGGCGCTGGTTCTCTGCCTTCAAAGGACGCATTTTTCTCCAGTTTTCTTCCTTTGTGCTGGGGTGTCGACTTGATTTGGCTCCACATCTGCAACAGAAACATGACCACCTAGAATGGTGCAGTAAATAGCGCCGTGGATTGTAAGATTGAAGAAGAATAAGGATAGCGTGGAATGCTTATTTAACTATGAATTATTTGCCAAATCTGCAAATAATTTATTTCAAATTACGAGACCTGCAAATAATTCAAGGTGCCAACACAGTGTCAGCTGATTCATGGAATATTACAAGGATAGCTCGGAAATTGAAGGGTTAGAATCCTTATTTATCATGCTAAATAGGTAGACAAATAATTTATATCAAACTACAATACATGAAAGCATTTGCAGCCAATTACGTGTTATTTTAGGAAATTAATATGGTATACGACTCTTGATATGTACTGAAAAGAAAATGGAAGTTTTACTAATGTTAATCTATTAGTTTACTTTCTGGTGACATGGTTCTGGCAACAACTTTGATGATCAAGTGAATCACCTTTGATTGGTAGGAACAATATCGATAAAATACATTTTGTCGACCTTCATAAATGGACAAACGTAAAATATTTTTACCTAAAGTAATTGAAAATACGTTGATATTAACTTTAAGAAGCAGAACAAAAAGCAATAGATGAATAGGAAATTAGTCTATGATTACTTGCTACATGGACAAAATAAGATTGTTTTTCCATGAGGAGCTATGATGGAACAAAGAAAGGAATAAAATTTTCTTTAAAAAAAAGACATAGAAGGAATAAAATATATTAAATATTAGTGTCACAAAGAGGTACATAGGAAAGGTTATATTGTTATGTGGGATTTGAAAATCCTACCATTAAATTGTTAACTAATTAACGCGATTAATAAGCTGTAAAGTATCTTTGAAAAAAGGATTACCGTAAAATAATTCATATTTTTCCTTTGAGCGAATAAACAATCCATATACTAAACTTCAAACTTGAAAGAATCAAGAAATTAGAGGACACTTTTGGAGAAAGAATAAAGAAAGGAATAAATAAGTAGGAGGTTTTTATAATGTTCCTTTCGTGTGTGTGCATTCAAGAATGTATAATGGCAAATTAATAACATCACGAATAATATTCCTAGGGGCCTGAAATTTTATCCTTTTTAAATATACCTTAAAACTCTGCAACATACTATTCTAATATCCTAATATAATATAAATGTTCTTACACTCTAATTAAGAGATTAAGAAAAAGAGTAATTAGTTAAGCTTAGAGAAAGAATTAAGTGAATGAGAAGTATCCTTTCCTTCTTAAAAGGGGAAGCTTAGAATTTTTCAACTAAAGTAAATGTACATAGACTGGGAATAACTTTGAGAAAGGGAACCAAAAAAAAAAAAAAAAGGATAGGATTGCAAGGCAATTATCCTGCATAAAAAAGAAACTCATGAGAATTATCCTTTCCTTTTGAACTGGGGAGGCCTAAAACTTTTCTAAAGTAATTGAAAATAGATTGAGAATAACTTTGAGTGAGAAGAAAAGAAAAAGAAAAAGACAGGATTGAGAAGGGCATTATCCTAATTGTGAAGCTACCATGAGCTGAATAAGTAATTTTTTAGGCACTTAAAAGCAAATTCATTTACTTTATGTAGAAAAAGATGGAATTGCTGCGTCCTAGCAAAGGAAAAAATTAAAAATAAAATAAACATAGCAATTTCTTAAATTTGCACAATTTCTTTTTCCTAGCTGTTTTGTTCCTTACATATTACTTTGAAACTAATATTTATCTGCTAAATCATAATTCACGATGTTTCAAGCTACTTTTCCTTCCAAAAAAAAATATTTTCAGTTCTAAGCGATATAAAAAGATATTAGTTAGGGATTGTGTGCATAACATTGCATGTATACGCCTCAATTTATATTACCCAATTCCTAACAACAACAACAACAATAATAATATAAGGTGAAATGTTTCTTAAACTTAAACCAAATAATGAAAAGTTATCAGCTTAACTATCATATTTGGTTTAAGTTTAAGAAACCAATTTTTAAATATTTTTAAAATAATGAAATTTTAGTCTTGATCTTTTTGAATTATGTTGCGACTGTTTTCTTGGATTCTTTTATATAAATATAACATACTATATTATAAATAAATTATAAAAACAAAAAACAAAAGAAAAAAGGATCAAAAGGAAAAAGGAAAAAGGAAAAAGGGAAAAGTTGTCCACGAGTTAGCTAAGCCTATGCATCACCAATATGTAGAGGACTATCTACCATACGATATAATCCCCCTAAGCGCAATAAATAGAAAATATATTTGCATATTGTATTTTCCAGACGATCAGGATAGTTGGAACAAGTTTTTCAAAATTTCCGAGATGACAGGTTTTAAAAATTCAAGAAGCTCTTTTCAGGTATTATATGTTTTCTCACACACACACACTTAAACATCTTCTTGATAATTTTAGATTTGATTTATGTTCAAGCTATGATGATTTTAAGATAATTCATGTTCAAAAGACGAAAAATAACTGTTAATTCTTACCAAAAAGATTTTTTTTCATTTGTGTTTAGGTGCATCATGTTTATTTTCTACATTTTAAATATTTTTATTTGCAAACACATATTCACACTAGGCACGGGCACACACAAAATCATTGTCAAGAAACTATGTATATTATGTCTTTAGCAATGTTGTTTGTCAATAGCTCTTAAGTCTGTCAAGAAAATTTTGGTTTGAAAATTTGTTTGAAAAGAATGATTTAATTAAGGGGGTGTAATGATTTAAATCAACATCATGCATATTGTTTCATTTGTATGAAGGATTTTTATGCAGTTTCAGTAAGTCTTTTAAATTGTTTTGTTAGACTAATGCTCTCTGTCTCCTCTGTTAAAAAGGGAGAGAAAAAGAATATTATTTTGTTTTTGTGGTTGCATGATTGTGTTTTTAGGTACAACACAGGAGAATATTATGCAAAGTGTGAAAGAGAAAAAGATGAAAATTAACTTTGATATTTTTTTTAAAAAAAGGGGGAAGGACACTTTTTTTTTGGAATTTTATTTTAAGTTTCGTCAAATATGCCAAAGGAGGAGATTGTTAGTTTTTGTTTTCATTTTTTTTTTTTTTTTTTGAATTGGCATAATTGGCTTCTAACTATCCAAGAAAAAAAAAACTAATGACAATTTTTATGAAAAAAACTAAAGAAAAATATCAAAGAATATTCCAAAATATTTGTCTGTGTTTTTTAGAAGATTTTTACAGTCAAATTCAATCACTTTCAAAGTCCATCTTATCTTAAGGAGCAAGTTTGAATTCAAGAAGGTTTAGAACTTTGAATAAAAGTGTGATTTATCATTTATATAATGAAGTTGGGATTTAGACATGCTTAAGATGCTTTAAATAGGCTATATCTAATTGAAGGAAGCGTTTTACCTGTTTAGGAGATTAGAAAACGAGTCTAAGGAACAGTATTTATTCGGCTTTTAAATCTATTGAAGCTTCTGTTGCAACAGATAAGCCCAACAATTTGAACCGAGGATAAATTTTCACTGTCTATGAAAGGATTACAGGTTTGAGAACTTTCTATAGAGTTTTCAGAGGACAAACAAGCATAAAGACAATGAGTATTTGTTCAAGTATTTTTAGAGAAGATATATAGTTCTTTAGGAGAAGAATTTGTAGTTTTTGGGAGAAAACGTTATGTAGTAGACGAGAGTCTCATGAACAGAGTTAAAGACGAGTGGTGTTTGCTGAACAAGCTATAAGAAGCACAACAACATATGTGTCAATCATTAAGAGGGAGTCTTAAATTGAATAAGTCAAATTGGTGCTTGTAAATAGATTTTTCTAGTGGATTGTTCAACATCTAGATGTGACCCCACGAACATAGCTTTTATGGCCAAACCATGATAAAATTTGTTGTATTCTTTTGCTTGTTTTATGCATTGGTAATTTTTAATTAATTGGACTTAAATTAAAAATTCGGTAAATTCTTAAATCAGAACTTTCATTCGAGATGGAATTATATTATTGTTTCCCTATAATATTACTTGCTACTGCAAAATGGAATTATTTTGTTATGAGGAGTGCTCGGATAGAACAAAGAAAGGAGTAAAATGAGATACAAGAAATAGTTTTTTTCTAAAAAAGACGACATAGAAGGAATATAATATATTTAGGCCATTTGGAGGAGTAGTTTTACCATTAGTTACAACTGTGAGTACTATAAAACTCTCATATACTACAGTTTTTAAACTAAAATTGTTGGTTCCAACCGTTCCTCCAAACAGCCTAATTGAACAAAGAGGTAGAGTGGTACGGTTGTTATGAGGGATTGAAAAATCTTATGGTTATCAACACTTGGTTGGTTCAGATGGCAGGAGACTGTTCCGCTTAAGCAAGCGACTCGAGTTCGAGTTCTTGTGAACGCAGTTGCCAGCTACCAGTGTTAAGAGGCCCTTGATATAAAAGGTTCGTGCCTCCCGTGGTAGGTTTCAAAAACCAATGGATGTGGATCACCACCACAAAAAAAAAAAAAAAAAAAAAAAAATCTCATGGTTAAATCTTTAATTAAAGCGGGGGATGAACCCTAAATTAACTTTTCAAAAAAAAAAGTAATACAGTAAAAATAATCTCTATTTTTTCTCCGAGTGAATAAATAATCCATATACTAGACTCCAAAGGATAAAGCAAGAATAGTTTTGGAGAACGAATAAAGAAAGGAATTAAACGGGAGCTTTGTATAATGTTCCTTTGTGTGCGCGCACGGCAGCATATAGAGTAATAACAAATTAAAGGGGCCCGAAAATTTTATCCTTCTTGATATACCAATTGATACGATATTTGAGTTTTCAATATTTTATGGACCAATGCTCAATATTTCAATTATTTTTTTAATGTTTGCTATTAAATTAGCATTGCATCATGCTATAGTAAAAAACAAAAAATTACTAAGGTGTAGAGCTATTAAATGCTACAATATTTTTAACTACAATTGGTTTTAACCAGGGTTCTAACTTAATCTGCCAAATACCCTAGAAACCCATACATCATAAAGCGCATCTAATATCGTAAAAAGAAAAAAAAAAGTTAGTACACTACTCTAATATTGTCACTGTTGAGGAAATCCCACATCGATTTTGACAAGGACTGGTGGTCCATTTATCAATGTGAAGGTAAACTTTACTTCTTAAGCTAGCTTTTGAGGTTGAAAAGGCCCAATACCACCCAACACTGATACTAGAACGTGGTCAATTTATAGGCGTGAGAGAAAGATAAATGTCTTTTCTAATTAAGAGATTAAAGAAAGAAAAAGAAACTCTGATTAATAAACAGAAGAAACTAAATAGGAACAAAATGATTATCTTAATTGTGAAGCTACCATGAGCCGAATAAGTAATTTTTTAGGCACTTAAAGGCAAATTCATTAACTTGATGCAGAAAAAGATGGAATTGCTACATCCTAGCAAAGGAAAAAATTAAAATTAAAATTAACATAGCAATTTCTTAAATTTGCAAAATTTCTTTTTCCTAGCCCTTAAGATTTATCTGCTTAATCATCATTCACGATGTTTCAAGCTACTTTTCCTTCCAACAAAATATTTTCAGTTCTAAGCGATATAAAAGATATTAGTCAGAGATTGTGTGCCTAACATTGCATGTATTCGTCTCAATTTCTACTACCCAATTCCTAACAACAACAACAAAAACAATAATATATAAGGTGAAATGTTTCTTAAACTTAACTAAATAATGAATAGTTATCAGCTTTATATATACTTATTTTATATGACTTTGTAGTGAAGTTTCCATTAAAACAATATTAGAAAAAATAACTCCTGCGAAGTAACATTCAGCACAAAGGCCATTGGAGCAGTACATATAAATTGGAGTTCAAGCAAGATGCAATACACATAATCCGTTCCTAATTTTCTCCTAGCAATCATTGATTTTCTGAGTGCCCCCTTGTATCATTTTTACACAAAAAAAAGAAGAGAAAAGAAAAGAAAAGAAGAGAGAGAGAGATCGTTCAAATAAGAGAAATGAGGTTTGACTCATTTCATCATTTCAGTCATGAGCATGAAATAGACGGTGTAGGCATTTTGATCCCATGCTTTTGCAGCATGTGCACTCTCCCCATTCCAAGGGGTCTAGATTGTTACTGGTGCTACCAGTGCAGATTTTACGTCCACATAGAATGTGCCGAGTTGCCTGAACACATCGACCACTCATTGCATTCTCTCCATAGTCTCAAGCTTGCAAAGCGATCATTAGACCACCTTTGTCGTTGCTATTACTGCGACAAACCCTTCCAAAATGATGAATATGTTTATGCATGTGGTCACCAGTCGTGCTCTGATTTCTACATGCATATGACATGTGCTATGATCCCACTGCCAACCATCACATCCAACGAATTAGATCACGGTGTTGCTCAATTCTCCTGCCATCAGCAGCCGATGACCCTGGTGGATCATAGTGATAAATGGGGAGCTAAATGCTTTGGCTGTCAATTAAACTGGTCGGGTTCAGCCTATTCTTGCATCTCCGAAAAGTGTGAGAATTTTCTGCACAAATCATGTGCCGAGTTGCCATGGAAAATTCAGCACCCTTTTCACTCGGCCCATTCTCTCATTCTCCAGGTCAGTAAGCCTCGATCTTGTCGTTCCTGTTGTAGAAAAGATTGTAGGCTCGTTTTCACTTGTCACGAAGATGGGTGTAACTTTACATTGGGCACAGAATGTGCTTCTCTTGACATAACAGTGAACTGTCGAAGTCATGATCATTTGCTTTCTTTAGTAGAGAAATCGTCCTGTGAAATTCAATGTGATGCTTGCCAAAAATCTTATGAGAATGAGTTCCAAGTTATTCCTAATGAAGTCAATCATACCCGTTCCCTCCTTTTTCGTTGCATGGAGTGTGTTTCTAACTTCCATTTTCTATGTGGTCCCTTACCATCCACTATCAAGTATGAGTACCACATGCATCCTTTGATTCTATTTGACCCTTCAGTCTTCAAAGACGATCCTGATGAATCTTGTTGTGATGTGTGCGAAGAAGAAATGAATCAATCTTTTCGTGAAGACTGCAAATTTGTTGCTCACATACATTGCTTAATTTACGAGGTATGCTGACTTTTTGAACTTCTTTTGTATAACGTATGTAGTAGCATATGGTAGAATAATTTTCCTTGTTTTATAGTTGAACTTTCATTTTTCTATTGAATATACTTGTTAAAATCTATTTCCTTGTGCAATAAAATGTGTTGCATGATGACAAGTTCTATAAAATACTAATAAAAAATATGACTTGCAGATAGGACATAATGATAGCTAATGTTACTCATTCGAAATATATTCCTTGTTGAGATTAGGCTAATTAAATGCCATAAAAAAATTAAATCTTTTCATCTACGAAAAAAAAAAAAGGCAACTTTAAAGATAAAAAAAAATTTTGAATTAGACTCTTATTTAGCATTTAAGTTGAATAATTGTTTGGATCACCAAAAAAAAAAAAATTACTAAATCCAACGTCATTTACTTAAAATGTTTAATGCTTCTTTTTCAACTGCTTCCATAAACATATTGCGGCAAAATAATCTAATTCTTTAATATCCAAGAGTAATTAGTCTTTTAAGTGTCATTACAATTAATTAATTAGTATTCTTTGGTACTATCTATATATTAGATTACGAAGGAAATCAAGAAAGATACAAAAGAAGTGAAGCTCAAGATCCTAGGAGATAGCCGATGGGATTGGTTGGACACAGAATCAATGGATCATCAATCAAGGGAAATTTCAAGTGAATCGACCCTGAAAGAGATAATTGATATTCTTACAGAACAAGAGAAGAAGATGCTGATCGATCCATTTGCTTTTAATGACCCCATACATAAGGTTAATCGGAAAAATAGTTATAATGAATACAGACATGTCAATTCTAATTTCGATCGTGAAGGATCAATTAAGGATATTGATAGAATCAAACAATTTTTTCATTTAAAAAAAATGCAAAGATTTTCCGAAGGGTCGGAAGATTTTGAAATGTTCCTAGGAGAGCTTCAAAATTTCACACCTGAAGAAGGTTTATTAAAACTAGATGATAAATATTTAAGGCAAAAGATAGAGGATGTCGATGGTTACATGGTACCAAAGACTTTGGCTCCTGTTTTAAAAGCAACGTTTCACAAGTATGGAAACGATTTTGTTGGCAAAGACAATTCGACACCGGCAATGAAGAGCATCACCTCTACTTTGCTATGTATAGTCATCGACGAAATGTGCAGAACCAAGGTCGAAGACATCACAAAGGATGATCTTAGACACTGGTATTTCTACCTCACTGGAATTCAAAAGACTACAGGTTTTGTACTTGCTCGATTCGTGGACTCTTTTGAAGAGCTTCTTGAAGCTTTTCTTGGCTTTGAAGCAATTAGGTACCATGTGTTGCAGATGTGGAGCCAAATCAAGTCGACACCCCAGCACAAAGGAAGAAAAAGGGAGAAAAATGCGTCCTCGGAAGGCAGAGAGCCAGCGCCGCGGCTCCGGCAAAAGAGCGACGCGGCGCTGGGGTGAGGGTGCCTAGGCGCCAGGTGAAGAGCGCCTAGGCGCCGGGACAAGGGCACCTAGGCACCAAGTGGCGAGCGCCTAGGCGCTAGGCAAAAGAGGCCGAGGCGTCGTGTGCAGGGCGCCTAGGCACCAGGAGCAAAGCGCCTAGGCACTGCAGGGGGCGCCGCAGCGCTGACGCACTATGATGTGTGATATTTTTTGAGTCAGAGACAGATTCAAAGGCCCTAAAAACGGAAAACCACTAGGGTTTCCATTAGTTGTTATTTTTCTCCTCATTTGGTTATAAATAGACACAAGGTGGCTAGGGTTGTGTGTGTGAAAAGTGTGTGAAAATTGTGAGTGGCATAATTTTGTGAGAGGCAAAATTCTTGAGAGCTCGATCCTTGAGAGAGAAAAAATTCCCACAGGGTGTTAGATAGAAGAGAGTTTTGGTAAGCACAGTTTGTGAGTGTATGAGAAACAGCTCTTGTAATCTGTAATCTCCTTCATCATAGTGGAATCTGCAAGCGGCAGAAACAAGACGTAGTCTTAATTTTGGACAAACCTGTATAAAAATTTGGTGTCTCTTTTTCTTCTTTTCTCCAATTTATTTTCTGCAATTATTCGTTCTTGCGATCCTTAAAATTAGGAGACGCCTAATTCCCCAACAAGTGGTATCAGAGTGGAGGTTTTGATCAAGAATGATGACGGGAGAAGAAGGAATGGTAGCCGGTATCACCAAATTTGATGGTTCAGATTTTTCCTATTGGAGGATGCAAGTAGAAGACTACCTCTATAGCAGGAAACTACACTTGCCCTTGGGTAATAAGCCCGAAGGCATGAAGGATGAGGAGTGGAATCTCCTTGATAGACAGGTGCTGGGTGTGATCCATTTGACCCTGTCAAAGAACGTTGCCCACAACGTTGTGAAGGAGACTACTACAGCAGGGATGATGAAGGCTCTGTCAAAGATGTATGAGAAGCCCTCAGCCAATAACAAGGTACATCTCATGAAGAAGCTTTTTAATTTAAAGATGCCTGAAGGTGCCTCAGTGGTAGAGCATCTGAACAGTTTCAACACCGTCCTGAACCAATTGGTCTCGGTAGAGATTAAATTTGATGATGAGATCAATGCCCTAATCCTCTTGGCCTCGTTACTGAATAGTTGGGAACCCATGAGGGTGGCCATTACAAATTCACTTGGGAATGCAAAATTGAAGTTTGTTGATGTTAGAAACTCCATTCTGACGGAAGAAGTTCACAGGAAGGACTCAAGTGAAGCCTCAACGTCGAACTCGGCCCTTAATGTTGATAATAAGGGCAGGAAACTTGACAGGCATTCCAACAGGGATAATGGCAAGAGAGGCAAGTCGAGGAATGGGAGAAGCAAGTCTAGAAACGATAGGACTATGGAGTGTTGGAACTGTGGGAAGATGGGCCACTTGAAGAAGAACTGTAGGGCTCCAAGGAAGAACGAAGATAAGACTAATGACGTAGCTAACGCCACCACTGAAGAGCAACATGATGCCTTAATCTTGTCAGTTGACAGTTCTTTTGATTCGTGGGTGATAGATTCAGGAGCATCATTCCACACCACTACACACCGTCATGTCCTGGAGAATTATGTTGCTGGAAATCATGGTAAGGTTTATCTTGCTGATGGAGAACCTTTAGATATTGTTGGCATTGGAGATGTCAGTTTGAAAATGCCTAATGGGTCTATGTGGAAGATTCATAAGGTGAGACATGTTCCCAAACTAATGCACAACTTGATTTCGATGGGGCAACTGGATGATGAAGGACATAAAGTGACCTTCAATTGTGGAGGTTGGAAAGTCACAAAAGGAGCAATGGTTATTGCTCGGGGATGCAAGGCTGGAACTCTCTACATGAACTCTAGTTGCAGAGATACCATAGCAGTTGCTGATTCTGCTGCCAATACCGAGCTATGGCATTATAGGCTCGGTCACATGAGTGAGAAGGGTATGAAGGTGCTTCACTGCAAAGGAAAACTGTCGGGTTTGAAAACTATTAATTACAGTTTGTGTGAAGCCTGCATCTTTGGTAAACAGAAGAGAGTTAGTTTCTCAAAGATGGGTAGAGAGCCTAAGTCCAGGAAATTGGAGCTAGTTCACACTGATGTGTGGGGGCCTGCGCCGGTGACTTCCCTTGGTGGCGCAAACTACTATGTTACATTCATAGATGACTCAAGCAGGAAGGTATGGGTTTACTTTCTGAAAAACAAATCTGATGTCTTCGATGCTTTCAAGAGATGGAGAGCCATGGTGGAGAACGAGACAGATTTGAAGGTGAAGTGCTTGCAGTCTCATAATGGGGGAGAGTACTTAAATGAAGATTTCAGGTGGTACTGTGCTGAGAATGGGATAAAGATGAGGAAGACCATTCCAGGGAAACCACAACAGAATGGGGTAGCTGAGAGGATGAATAGGACTTTAAATGAGTGTGCCAGAAGCATGAGGTTGCATGCAGGGCTGCCAAAGATGTTTTGGGCTGAGGCGATTAATACAGCCGCTCATCTGATTAACAGAAGTCCATCCACACCGTTGAAGTTCAAGCTACCGGAAGAAGCCTGGAGCCATAAAGAGGTGGATCTCCCTTACTTGAGAGTGTTTGGGTGTGTTTCCTATGCACACATTGATCCTACTGCAAGAAGTAAACTTGATGCCAAGTCAAATAAGTGTTTTCTGGTTGGCTATGGCAGACTTGAGTTTGGTTATCGTCTCTGGGATGACCAAAGTCAGAAGATTATCAGGAGCAAGGATGTGATCTTCAACGAAGGTGTTCTGTACAAGGACAGAGACAACACGGACTCCAGGGGTTCAGGTTCTGAAAACAAGAAGTCTGAGGTGATTCCATTGAAGGATCTTCCTGAAGTGGAGGTGCAAAATCCAAAGGTTGAAGACCATGAAGACACAGCTCTAGAAGGAAACCAGAGGACTCCTGCCACACCAGTCAGGAGGTCTAGCAGAACAATTAGACCACCGCAGAGATACTCCCCATCTCTGTATTACATCTTGTTGATCGACAGAGGTGAGCCAGAGAGCTATGATGAAGCCGTGGAGGCTAGAGATTTAGTCAAGTGGGAGTTAGCCATGAGGGATGAGATGGATTCCTTAATGTCCAATCAGGCATGGCAACTGATAAAGTTACCATAGGGTAAAAAGTCCTTGCACAATAAGTGGGTATACCGGATTAAAGATGAATCTGATGGCAGCAAACGGTATAAGGCAAGGTTGGTGGTAAAGGCTTTCAGCAGAAAGTAGGCATCGACTTCAATGAGATTTTTTCTCCGGTGGTGAAGCTAACCACGATCAGGATGGTACTTGCACTAGTGGCAACTGAGGACTTGTTCTTGGAACAGTTGGATGTGAAGACAGCTTTTCTCCAAGGTGATTTGGAGGAGGAGATCTACATGAAGCAGCCACAAGGTTTCGAAGTACTAGGTAAGGAGAACTTGGTGTGCAAACTTCAGAAGAGCTTGTATGGCCTCAAACAAGCTCCCAGGCAGTGGTACAAGAAGTTTGACAGGTTCATGTGCAGCAACGGTTTCTTGAGATGTCAGGGAGATCAGTGTTGTTATGTGAAGAATTTTGGTGATTCTTACATCATACTACTGCTATATGTCGATGATATGCTGATAGCAGGAGGTTGCAAATAGGAGATCGACAAGCTAAAGAAGGAGCTGTCTAAGGAGTTTGCAATGAAGGATTTGGGTGCTGCAAAACAAATCCTTAGGATGAGAATAACGAGGAACCGTAAAGTCTGAAACTGTCACAGGAAGAATATGTTGAAAAGGTACTGAGTAGATTCAACATGGGTAATGCAAAGCCTATGAATACTCCTTTGGCCAGTCACTTCAAGTTATCAAAGGAGCAATCACCGACTACAAAGCAGGAACGAGACCACATGACCAAGGTGCCTTATGCTTCCGCTATAGACAATCTCATGTATGCCATGGTTTGTACTAGACCGGACATTGCACATGTAGTGGGAGTTGTGAGTTGGTACATGAGCAATCCAGGAAAGCAGCATTGGGAGGCAGTGAAGTGGATTCTCAGATATCTGAGAGGTACTACAGGTTTAGCATTGTGTTTCAAGAAGTCAGACTTGGGACTACAGGGCTATGTTGATGCTGATTGTTAGACATGTATGCTCTAAGGAGTAAAAATGTAATACGTTTTTGGAGACATTTTTATCAATAAAGAATTTATTCATACCAAATATTGTCCTCTTTACGTTCATATTCGTTGAATGTATGATAAGCAAACAGTAGTCTGAGACTGTCAATCTAAACCTTAAGAGTTGGGCATATGATGGGATGATTATGCGGTAGACACGACTCTTAAGGTGATGGTCTAAAATATATGATCCGCAATCGAGGGAATAAAGTTGGGCGCTTTATTCATGTAAAGATTGTTATGTTGTCTATATCCCTTTTGGGAGATGGTTTGTCTTGGCCATCGGAGTTGGACTCCGTGAATAGAAACATTAGCGCATTGTCATAGGTGACGATGTGTTGGATCGGGACATAAAGTGAATTGATTTGGATTAATAATTCTGTCTTGTCAAATCGATTCACTTTAGACAATCATTTGTATTGTATCTTAATCCTGAGATGAATAATGGGCCCGTTGTCTCGACTTGTGTCTTTTGATGTACCAATGGGTGACTCCCACATCTCTATAGTGGCATGCATGCCGGTACGTTGGAGGCATGACTCTTGGTAGCGTAGACTTGTTATTCATAGATATGGAATCCATAGCTCCTCTTTAGGAGTAATGATATCCTCTTATATGCGTTGTCCTGTAATTGGAAAACTGGAGCGCTCAACCATTTGGATACATAGGTGTAACCGAATGGTATACTATCTTTGGATGGTAAGTTTTCTAATGGTGAGACAATGGAACGTAAGATAAAAATAATCGGGAAGGTAAGACAGAACTTGTCCTTAAGCCGATTATGGATGATCATATGGGGATGCGATACACTATGATATGTCATGGAGACTTAGCTACATGAGCTTCGTAATTCTATAAAGTTCGAGAGTGCAGCTCCAAGCTTTTAGTGGAGTAGCGTTGGAGTTGATAATTGTGAAATGTATATCTGGGATATTGGGTTTCATAGTTATCATGAGCTTGAACTTTATAGGTCCATTTTGGTCCCCTTTGCTAGCTCACAAAATCCTGTAACGACACGGCGTGCTTTTCCAATAATTGGTGACTTATGTCGGATTTATCAGATTGGTTTAAAATTTATAAGAATCAAATAATTCATGTCTGTTTATCGGTTGAATTAATTTTATAAGAAATTAGTTCAAGATGAACTTGTTGAATTATGGCGTTCGGATAATTCTTGTCTGTTTATCGGTTGTTTTAATTTTGGACAATTAGAACAAGATAAACTTGTAGAATTATTTGAATTGATTTATTTTCTTAGAGATTATCTTGATAGAGTTTGTTTTGATCAGATATCTTTTCTATTGGGCTATTTGAATCAAAACTGAGACTTTATCCTTTAGAATCTCGGGTGGAAAATAAAAGATTCGCGGAGATTTTTTCTCGGCAGTTCGGCATGCCGGATGACGTGTTCGGCCTGCCGAACTGGCAAGTTCGGCCTGCCTATCTCACAGTTCGGCATGCCGACCGCGACAGCTAAGATTACGCGTTTTTCACGCGTATCTTATCAGATATTGATCCGAACTTGATTATATTTCGATTTTTGAGACCTAATCTGATATGGACTGACCCCAAGGACCAATAGGTATAAAAAGGGAGTGAGTCTAATGATTTACTCAGATCAATTTGAGAGATTAAGCGTGATACTCTTCTAGTGAGCATCTAAAAACTCCCTGAGAGCTTTTGTTCATAAATCACGAACACTAGCTTTGGGTTCTCTCTATTGGTTGGAAGGAGAGTCACCGGTGGAAGAGCTGTACGTGTGAGCCCACACTCACTCCGGTTGTGGATAGAGAATAGCAAAGAAGACCAGTTGGTTGAGGCTCTTCTGGAACGTTACTTCTCTACACAGGTCGCGGAGGTTCTTCGGCATACTGAGGTTAGTAAGATCTGTTTAATTTATACATATAACATGTCAAACTTGTGTTTTGGAAAATACTCTGATGAAAAATTTTTAAAATTCCGCTGCGCACTTTGTTTCCAACAATTGGTATCAGAGCCGAGGTTTTTACATAAATTTGCAAGTTTGTGATCATGTTATATGCATAAATTTTGTGATCTTAATCTCTCCAATGCTTGAATTAAATTTTATAGAGAGATGGCACTCTAGGTTTCTATATAATATATATGTTGTCATGGATTATATGGTGAATGTTTATTAATTAATTATGGTTGATTAAATTGTTGTTTAATTATTTATTAATTAATTAACACCGGTTATGGTTCCTTAGAGGTTAGAATGTGTATCTAGGTTTTTCATGTAATTAGATGGCGGACTATCATCTCCGTCTAGGAATTATTATTTAATTTGTAAGAATTTTGTAATTAAATAATTATTCGGAGAAGACGGAACGAGAAGTCGGATCTTGAAGATAGATGATGGCGCCTCCAGGTATTTCCTGAGTCTCTAATTTTATGTTTTTGAATTGTTGAAAATAAAATTGATGAATTGCATTAAAATTGTATTTTCTGGATTGAGGGTTTTCTGCTCGGTCGGCATGCCGGACCTCACAGTTCGGCAGGCCGAAGGTCACAGATCGGCAGGCCGGACGTACGGTCCGGCAGGCCGACAGTGGGGCAGAAATTTTGGTGCTCTGCCGGCAGGCCGAACCTTCATGTTCGGCAGGCCGAACCACCATGATCGGCAGACCGATCACCCAGATCGGCCTGCCGACCGAGAGCTGCCAGGCGTCCAGAAAAGGTGCGATTTTTTTGGTGCAGTTTTAATTTTATTTTTGGGACGATTCTGAGAAACATTAAATTTGGATATGACCGGAAATATGAAGTGTTCGATTCATACGGGATTGAGGACTTGCATATGGATATTACATGAAGAAGGATACAGCTTAAGGATTCAAGGATGAAGAATCGATAAATGTCTCGATTATTCTCTTGTAATCTTATTTTTTCTATTCTCTAGGGTGGAACCATAATATTACGGTTATTATTATTATGCTTGTAGCTTTGCTTGATTGCTTTGCTTGTCTGCATTATAATATGATTTACCATGTATATTGATAACATGTCATATAGAATAGGGAGTGCCGCTCATATTAAAATTGTTCATGCATAATTTTAAAATAAAACCTTGACTTCAAAAGATTGAGTGGGAGAAGGTTTTCGAAGAGAGAACCTAAGGCCTCCATCGTTGGTCCATAGGAAGAACATGATGGTCCCAACCCCTAGGAAGGGATTTCTATCATGTACCAGATTGGATCTCTGAAAGGATAAGGTATTTTAGTATGATTTATGGTTGCACACCCCTAGGTGGTGATCATAAATCATGGATAAAATATTAAAACGGTGGTTATACACTCACGTTAATTTTATTATTAACCTCCCCTAGGAGCTCTGTTAATAAAATTAATGGCCAAAGAAACGATTATTAGTATATGCTGGATCATACGGGTCCTGGATGGCATATATTAATCAGGAGGGGATCCGTGTTCCTAATTGAATTTGGCATGACTCCCCTAGGAGCATGTTGAATTCTGAGTTGGGAATTATCGTTGTAAGGTTGTGATATTTTCAAGGTTTTGACACATAAACACATTTGTATGATTTTACATGATTGTGTTAACTTACTAAATTATTATATATGTTTGCTTATGTTTGGTATATGACTCTTTATTGTAGATTGAAAATGTCTAAAAACGCTTTATCATCGATACTTGACAAAAACCAATTGACCGGTGAGAACTATAATGATTGGAAACGGAACCTGGACATCGTCCTTTCCTTTGAGAAACTGAAATATGTTCTGACAACTCCTTGTCCTCCCGAGCCTACGGGAGACTCAAGTAATGAGCAATTCCAAGCGTACAACGCTGGAAAGATGCTAATGATCAGGCCCGCTGCTATGTTATGGCTAGCATGAATAACGTGCTGCAGGCTCAACATCAGGATTATGAGACTGCGAAGCAGATCTTGGATAATCTTGAGGACATGTTTGGAGGCCAGGCCATAACAAAGCGGCAAGGGGCGCTTCGGAAACTCTTAAACTGTAGACAGAGACCGGGGACATCTGTAAAGGAGCACATGATGTTGGTCATGGGTTACCTCGCTGAGGCTCAAACCAATGGAGCCGACATCGATGCTGAAACTCAGATGACTATGGTCTTTGAGACTCTGTCTAAGGAATTTATTCCGTTTAGAGCTACTTTTAATCTAAGCAATAGACGGGATATGACCTTGACAGAACTGATGAAACAGTTACAAGAGTTTGAACTGCTGATCAGGGAGTCTCCTGCTGGTGGAGAGGCCAATATGGTAGCTGCTTCTGGTTCCAATCCTAACTCTGGGAATGGAAAGAAACAACGGGCCAAGAGTGGGAAGTCTTCTATTCCTATTGCTACCAAGAGCAAGAAGAAGAAGAAGAAGAACCCAAAGAAGCTTAAGTGCTTCTTTTGTGGTAAGGTCGGGCATATAAAGAAGCATTGCAAGGACTTCCTTTCCAAGGGAGGTAGGTGTGATCTTCTATATTTAGAAACTTGTTTGGTTGAGGAATCCAGTGACATTTGGGTCATAGATTCTGGTGCAACTAATCATGTTTGTGTTTCTCTGCAGGGATTCAAAGAAACGAGAAGTCTACTTCGTGAAGACTTAACGCTTCGGATGGGCGATGGATCCTTGGTCTCAGCGGAAGCAGTGGGAGATGTCCATCTTTATTTTGATAATTATAGGAGTTTAATTTTGCGAGATTGTTTTTATGTTCCTAAATTTAAAAGGAATTTAATTTCTGTATCTTCTTTATTTAAAGACTCCTACGTGGTATCTTTTAATGAAAAAGTGGTGATTCGTAAAAACAAATCTTTTATCTGTTCTGGATGGATGCAAAATAATCTATATTTTATCAAACCTAAGATGGACTTGTTGCTTAATGCTGAGATAAATGATAATAACTCAAAAAGACTTAAAACTTCTCACTCTAATAAGACTTATCTTTGGCATTTGCGCCTTGGCCATATTAACCTAAATAGGATTCAAAGGTTGGTAAGGGATGGACCTTTAAGTCACTTAAAGGTGGAATCTATACCTCAATGTGAATCTTGTTTGGAGGGTAAAATGACCAAAAGACCATACGGGTCTAAGGGCAATAGGGCCGAAGGGGTTCTAGAACTTGTGCATAGTGATGTTTGCGGACCGATGAACATCCGGGCACGAGGAGGGTATGAGTACTTCGTCACTTTTATTGACGATTACTCAAGATATGGGTATGTGTACCTAATGCACCACAAAAGCGAAACTTATGATAAGTTCAGGGAGTTTCGGGCTGAAGTGGAAAAGCAATTGGGTAGACCCATAAAGGCACTTCGATCAGATCGAGGTGGAGAATACCTTTCTGATGAGTTCTTGGGACACTTGTTAGAGAATGGGATTTTATCCCATTTGACTGCGCCGGGCACTCCGCAGCAGAATGGCGTAGCAGAGAGAAGGAATAGGACTTTGTTGGACATGATTCGGTCCATGATGAGTTATTCATCATTGCCTTTATCCTTTTGGGGATATGCACTACAAACCGCATGTTATCTTTTGAACAATGTGCCTTCAAAATCGGTCCCTAAAACTCCTCACGAGTTGTGGACAAGACGGAAGACATCCTTAAACCATATTCGCATATGGGGATGTCCAGCTCATGTCCTGTTTAAGGATCCGAATAAGTTGGAAGCACGTTCAGAAGTTTGCGTGTTTGTAGGATATCCAAAAGGGACTAAAGGGGGTTATTTTTATAACCCAAAGGAAAATAAAGTCGTGGTTTCAACTAATGCAACTTTCCTTGAGGAGAGTTACATGAACGACTTTAAACCTCAAAGCAAAGTGGTGCTTGAGGAGTTGAGGGGTAATCCGTTTACTCCAGAGGTTCCGAACGAAACCATTCCGATCGGTGTAGAAAAACCAAACAAACCTGAACAACAACCTCAGGGGCTTCGGCGTAGTGGGAGGATCGGGCGTCAACCTGAGAGGTATATGTTCAATGGGGAGGTCTTTTTGGCTGAACCGGATGAACATGACAGGGATCCTTATACTTACGCAGAAGCTATGGAGGATGTTGATTCAAGACTCTGGACAGAGGCCATGAACATTGAGATGAAGTCTATGGAGACTAATCGTGTCTGGGAGCTTGTGGATCTTCCCGAAGGGGTAAAACCCATAGGGTGTAAGTGGATCTACAAGAGGAAAAGAGGAGTGGATGGAAAGGTCGAAACCTTTAAGGCTAGACTGGTAGCTAAGGGTTATACGCAAAAGGAAGGAATCGATTATGAGGAAACCTTTTCGCCTGTAGCCATGCTTAAGTCCATCCGGATTCTCTTGTCCATAGCTGCCGCTCTCGACTACGAGATTTGGCAGATGGATGTCAAGACGGCTTTTCTGAATGGCTATCTTGATGAGTCCATTTATATGGAACAACCAGACGGGTTCAAGGTCACGGGTCAAGAGGGTAAGGTTTGTAAGTTGCTAAAGTCTATTTATGGACTTAAGCAGGCTTCTCGTTCTTGGAACATAAGATTTGATCAAGTGATCAAGACTTATGGGTTCTCACAAAATGTGGATGAACCATGTGTTTACAAACACATTAAGAATGGGAAGGTGGTTTTTCTACTACTCTATGTAGATGACATTCTGCTAATTGGCAATGACGTTGGGGCATTGTCATCGGTCAAATTATGGTTGACCAAGCAGTTTGACATGAAGGACTTGGGTGAGGCTAATTTTGTTCTCGGTATCCAGATCTTTCGGGATAGGAAGAACAAAATGATAGCTTTGTCACAGGCCAGCTACATAGATAAAATTCTCAGGAGGTTTGCAATGCAGGATTCCAAGAAAGGTGGGCAACCATCTAGGTCTGGAATTACTCTTTCTAAGAAAGACTCTCCAAAGTCTTATGAAGAAAGAGAATACATGAAGAAGGTACCTTATGCTTCGGCAGTGGGTAGTCTCATGTATGCCATGCTTTGCACTCGACCAGATATTAGCTATGCGGTCGGGATTGTGAGTCGATTTCAGGCGGATCCAGGACCAAACCATTGGGTTGCGGTAAAGCATATTTTCAAGTACCTGAGAAGGACTCGTGAGTATATGCTTGTGTATTCGGGTGAGGATTTAACTCCTCTAGGATACACTGATTCGGATTTTCAATCCTGCCTGGATTCTAGGAAATCGACTTCAGGGTTTGTGTTTACTCTAGGTGGCGGTGCCATCAGTTGGAGAAGTGCGAAGCAAGATTGCACTTCGGATTCAACGATGGAGGCCGAGTATGTGGCGGCTAGTGATGCTTCGAAAGAAGCAGTGTGGCTCCGCAAGTTCCTTGGGGATCTTGAGGTAGTTCCTGGTGTGGATAAAGCGGTATCACTGTACTGTGATAACAGTGCGGCGGTAGCTAATGCTAAGGAACCAAGATTTCACAAGAAGAGTAAGCATATTGATCGGAAGTATCATGTGATAAAGGACTTCGTTGAGAGCGGGCATGTCACGGTGTGCAAGATCGCGTCAGAGGACAATTTAGCTGATCCATTTACGAAGACACTTTCTGGGAGAGTCTTCGAAAGGCATGTGGAAGCTATGGGGATGCGAAATTTGCAGTATTTACTCACTTAGTGCAAGTGGGAGATTGTTAGACATGTATGCTCTAAGGAGTAAAAATGTAATACGTTTTTGGAGACATTTTTATCAATAAAGAATTTATTCATACCAAATATTGTCCTCTTTACGTTCATATTCGTTGAATGTATGATAAGCAAACAGTAGTCTGAGACTGTCAATCTAAACCTTAAGAGTTGGGCATATGATGGGATGATTATGCGGTAGACACGACTCTTAAGGTGATGGTCTAAAATATATGATCCGCAATCGAGGGAATAAAGTTGGGCGCTTTATTCATGTAAAGATTGTTATGTTGTCTATATCCCTTTTGGGAGATGGTTTGTCTTGGCCATCGGAGTTGGACTCCGTGAATAGAAACATTAGCGCATTGTCATAGGTGACGATGTGTTGGATCGGGACATAAAGTGAATTGATTTGGATTAATAATTCTGTCTTGTCAAATCGATTCACTTTAGACAATCATTTGTATTGTATCTTAATCCTGAGATGAATAATGGGCCCGTTGTCTCGACTTGTGTCTTTTGATGTACCAATGGGTGACTCCCACATCTCTATAGTGGCATGCATGCCGGTACGTTGGAGGCATGACTCTTGGTAGCGTAGACTTGTTATTCATAGATATGGAATCCATAGCTCCTCTTTAGGAGTAATGATATCCTCTTATATGCGTTGTCCTGTAATTGGAAAACTGGAGCGCTCAACCATTTGGATACATAGGTGTAACCGAATGGTATACTATCTTTGGATGGTAAGTTTTCTAATGGTGAGACAATGGAACGTAAGATAAAAATAATCGGGAAGGTAAGACAGAACTTGTCCTTAAGCCGATTATGGATGATCATATGGGGATGCGATACACTATGATATGTCATGGAGACTTAGCTACATGAGCTTCGTAATTCTATAAAGTTCGAGAGTGCAGCTCCAAGCTTTTAGTGGAGTAGCGTTGGAGTTGATAATTGTGAAATGTATATCTGGGATATTGGGTTTCATAGTTATCATGAGCTTGAACTTTATAGGTCCATTTTGGTCCCCTTTGCTAGCTCACAAAATCCTGTAACGACACGGCGTGCTTTTCCAATAATTGGTGACTTATGTCGGATTTATCAGATTGGTTTAAAATTTATAAGAATCAAATAATTCATGTCTGTTTATCGGTTGAATTAATTTTATAAGAAATTAGTTCAAGATGAACTTGTTGAATTATGGCGTTCGGATAATTCTTGTCTGTTTATCGGTTGTTTTAATTTTGGACAATTAGAACAAGATAAACTTGTAGAATTATTTGAATTGATTTATTTTCTTAGAGATTATCTTGATAGAGTTTGTTTTGATCAGATATCTTTTCTATTGGGCTATTTGAATCAAAACTGAGACTTTATCCTTTAGAATCTCGGGTGGAAAATAAAAGATTCGCGGAGATTTTTTCTCGGCAGTTCGGCATGCCGGATGACGTGTTCGGCCTGCCGAACTGGCAAGTTCGGCCTGCCTATCTCACAGTTCGGCATGCCGACCGCGACAGCTAAGATTACGCGTTTTTCACGCGTATCTTATCAGATATTGATCCGAACTTGATTATATTTCGATTTTTGAGACCTAATCTGATATGGACTGACCCCAAGGACCAATAGGTATAAAAAGGGAGTGAGTCTAATGATTTACTCAGATCAATTTGAGAGATTAAGCGTGATACTCTTCTAGTGAGCATCTAAAAACTCCCTGAGAGCTTTTGTTCATAAATCACGAACACTAGCTTTGGGTTCTCTCTATTGGTTGGAAGGAGAGTCACCGGTGGAAGAGCTGTACGTGTGAGCCCACACTCACTCCGGTTGTGGATAGAGAATAGCAAAGAAGACCAGTTGGTTGAGGCTCTTCTGGAACGTTACTTCTCTACACAGGTCGCGGAGGTTCTTCGGCATACTGAGGTTAGTAAGATCTGTTTAATTTATACATATAACATGTCAAACTTGTGTTTTGGAAAATACTCTGATGAAAAATTTTTAAAATTCCGCTGCGCACTTTGTTTCCAACACTGATATGGCTGGAGACATTGATGGCAGGAAAAGTACCACCGGTTATGTCTACAATTTGGGTGGCACTGCAATTAGTTGGGTCTCGAAGCTGTAGAAGATAGTTGCACTCTCTACTACAGAAGCAGAGTATGTGGCGATGACAGAAGCGAGCAAGGAGATGATTTGGTTGCGGTCATTTCTGGAAGAAATGGGTCACAAGCAAAAAAGGAGTGCATTACATTGTGACAGTCGGAGCGCCATTCATTTGGCGAAAAATCCTGCATTTCATTCTAGGACTAAGCATATACAGTTGCGGTATCACTTCATCAGGTCGGCTTTGGAAGATGGAGTGTTGAAGCTTGAGAAGATTCTTGGGAGTCAGAATCTGGCAGATATGCTCACCAAGACGGTTCCGATTGAGAAATTGAAGTTGTGCGCAACTTCAGTTGGACTTCTCCAAGAGGCGTGAGAAGTTGTTGCCGCTGCAGTGGGAGACATGGTGATTGATTAGTCTCCAAGTGGGAGATTGTTGCAGATGTGGAGCCAAATCAAGTCGACACCCCAGCACAAAGGAAGAAAAAGGGAGAAAAATGCGTCCTCGGAAGGCAGAGAGCCAACGCCGCAGCTCTGGCAGAAGAGCGCCGTGGCACTGGGGCGAGGGCGCCTAGGTGCCAAGTGAAGAGCGCCTAGGTGCCGGGACAAGGGCGCCTAGGCGCCAAGTGGTGAGTGCCTAGGCGCCAGGCAAAAGAGGCCGAGGCGTCGTGTGGAGGGCGCCTAGGCGCCAGGAGCAAAGCGCCTAGGCGCTGCAGGGGGGGCCGCAACGCTCGTTTCGAGTGCCGCGGCGCTGACGCATTGTGATGCGTGATATTTTTTGAGTCAGAGATGGATTCAAATGCCCTAAAAACGGGAAACCACTAAGGTTTTCCATTAGTTGTTATTTTTCTCCTCCTTTGGTTATAAATAGACACAAGGTGGCTAGGGTTGTGTGTGTGAAAAGTGTGTGAAAATTGTGAGTGGCATAATTTTGTGAGAGGCAAAATTCTTGAGAACCCCATCCTTGAGAGAAAAAATTCCCACAGGGTGTTAGATAGAAGAGAGTTTTGGTAAGCACAATTTGTGAGTGTGTGAGAAACTGCTCTTGTAATCTGCAATCTCCTTCATCATAGTGGAATCTGCAAGCGGCAGAAACATGACGTAGTCTTAATTTTGGACAAACCTGTATAAAAATTTGGTGTCTCTTTTTCTTCTTTTCTCCTATATATTTTCTGCAATTGTTCGTTATTGCGATCTTTGGAATTAGGAGACGCCTAATTCCCCAACACCATGAAGAGCTAGACCACGAGATGGCTATGCTAGAAGCCAGGATGGAGAGATTGAAAGAGAATCGTGAGAAGCTCAAAAGAGACACCTCTGATATGTCAGATTTCATGAAAACATGCTCAAAAAGAGCATCCAAGTGGAAGCACAGGAATTGGGGTGACAACTGGTTCTGATGTCAAAATTGTAAGACGCTTTGTATGATCCTTCCTTTTCATGTACATATTTTACTTTGCCTCTTTTGCTGTATTTTCCAGCGCTTGGTATTTAATCATGTTTCTCTCTCGGTGAACCAATGACAATGAGATCAATACGAAATTAATTTCCTGTATTATAGTATTCCTATTTTTCTTTCAAAGGAGCCTTTTACAATTTCTCACCCTAAATACCAAATTATTCTGGTAATAATATATAAGGGCTGCAATTAATACTTGAAACTCCCCTTTTTTTTATTCCGAACTTTACATTTTATCCTCTGTTTTTGGGAATGTCAGAGTATCATCCTCTGTATTTGTAAATTGCAATTTACTTTTCATATATGTCCCCCTTATTCATAAAATTTTATATATACCTCCCTCATTTATTAAATTTTTCTCTAATTTATTCCCATTAATTTATTTATGTACATGCCTTGTAAAAAATCGTCTCAAGGCTTTCATAAACACCATCACCAACCTCAAATGACAGAAGTAAAAATCGTCTCTAAATTCTGAATGTCTTTCTCTCTCTCTCCCTTTAGAAAGTAAATGATGGTTACATGCTACAAAGTTTATCCTTGTGCTTGTAAACACACTAACCCACCAGATATTCACTTCACTAGTGGAGCAGATGTGTTGGCTGTTGGGATAAATGTTCTTCTATTTGGAGCGTGTGAAATTAGCTCAAAAGTATCTAATCAAAATTATATTTAAATGAAATGATATACACAAAACAGAAGATTTGTTTTTCAAAACTCACAAATCGATAATCACAATGTTATCTTTGACGCCTCCCCAGCGGTGGATAGAAATAAGGCTTCGGAGGCATTTGTAGGGATTCAAGTTTGCCTTGGAGCATTTCTACGACTTCACTCATTCACGCTCCATCACAAGGCTTCTTCCGCTACAATCATCTTTTTTTGTCGTCTCTGATTCCTCTCCCGTTGCGTCTTCTATTTCTGTGTCCTTTCCTTTACTAACTTGGTCATATATCCATGAAGTTGAATTATCAGCATTTGCGTTCAGCTTCTTCCTTCTATTTCCCATTTCCATCAAGAACACCATAACTTCTGGCAAGTTTCAAGGAAGTTCAAGATCCAAACACCATCTTCATTAGGAGCAAAAGCGCCATAAAACTCCACCAAAACCATGTTATTTTGCAACCCAAGAGAAGCCCGTAACCAAGAAACGCCAAGACCACCATTAAAGATTCACTACTTTTTTTCTCTCTAGACTCTCTCTAAAACATTGAACTACCCCACTTGACAGGAGCTATATCTCACTCTCTTTAGAAACTGCCCCACTAGAGGGACCATTAATCATCAGTATCTTACTTAGACACTAAACCAAACTCAATGGGCACACTCTTACCATTAAAGGTGTAGGGAAATCTTCCATAACTGTCCACATTCCTCTCTCATATCATTCGCTCACGTGGAGATCCTCTTCGACGAAGTCATCATTGTCACAGGGCCGAAATCACAACGGACTCACCCTCGAACACTAACCGTCCTCGGTCTTACACGAGTTTAGCCTATATCCAGCCAGGGACATTACCATGGCAAGACAATAAGCACGTTTCGGCCACTCCCAACACTGAAACTGCTCCCGTGTACTCACCAGCCTGTCACTCGATATGTGCCACCTTAGATCCTGATAGACAGGACACCCAAACCAACTAGAAGAGGCCACAAAATCCGCACCCTTCACTTAGTCTGGCCTGCCACGAAAAAGTTTACTAATGATAATCTATTAGTTTACTTTCTGGTGACATGGATCTGGCAACAATTTTGATGATCTAGTGAATCACCTTTGATTGCTAGGACCAATATCGATAAAATACATTTTGTCGACCTTCATAAGTGGACAAGCCTAAAATACTTTAGCTAAAGTAATTGAAAATAGGTTGATATTAACTTTAAGGAGGAGGACAAAAGCAATAGAGGAATAGCAAATTAGTCTATGATTACTTGCTACATGGGCAAAATAAGATTGTTTTTCCATGAGGAGCTATGATGGAACAAAGCAAGGAATAAAATTTTCTTTTTAAAAAAAAAAGACATGGAAGGAATAATATATATTAAATATTAGTGTCACAAAGAGGTAGATAGAAAAGGTTATACTGTTATGTGGGATTTGAAAATCCTACCATTAAATTTTTAACAAATTAAAGAGATTAATAAACTCTGAATTATCTTTAAAAAAAGGATTACAGTAAAAAAATTCATATTTTTTCTTTGAGTGAATAAACAATTCATATACTAGACTTCACACTTGAAAGAATAAAGAAATTAGAGAACACTTTTGGAGAAAGAATAAAGAAAGGAATAAATAAGTAGGAGGTTTTTATAATGTTCTTTTCGTGTGTGTGCATTCAAGAATGTAATATAACATGTTAATAACATCACGAATAATATTCTTAGGGGCCTGAAACTTTATCCTTTTTAAATATACCTTAATACTCTGCAACATACTACTCTAATATCCTAACATACGTAAAACATAGATGAGCATATATATAATATAAATGTTCTTACACTCTAATTAAGAGATTAAGAAAAAGAGTAATTAGGTAAGCTTAGAGAAAGAAATAAGTGAATGAGAATTATACTTTCCTTCTTAAAAGGGGAAGCTTAGAATTTTCCAACTGAAGTAATTGAACATAGAATGGGAATAACTATGAGAAAGGGAACCAAAAAACAAAAAAAAAAAAAAAAAGGATAGGATTGCAAGGCAATTATCGTGAATAAAAAAAGATGCCAATTGCAGCATCCAAGTAAAGAAAGAATGTGGTTTACATTGGGTACAGAATGTGCTTCTCTTGACATAACAGTAAACTGTTGAAGTTATGATCATTTGCTTTCTCTAGTAGAGAAATCGTCCTGTGAAATATAATGTGATGCTTGCCAAAAATCTTATGAGAATGGGGTCCAAGTTATTCCTAATGAAGTCAATCATGCTCGATCCCTCCTTTCCGTTGTATGGAATGTGTTTCTAACTTTTATTTTCTATGTGGTCCCTTGCTATCCCCTATCAAATATGAGTAGCACATACACTCTTTGATTCTATTTAACCCTTCAGTCTTCAAAGATGATTCAAATGAATATTATTGTGACATGTGCGAAGAAGAAAGGGATCAATCTTTTCGTTTCTACTGTTGTGAAGAATGCAAATATATTGCTCGCATACATTACTTAATTTACAAGGTATGCTGACTTTTTGAAGTTCTTTAGTATAATGTATGTAGTAGCTTATGGTAGAATAATTTTCCTTGTGGTATAGTTGAACTTTCATTTTTTTTTATTGAATAGTTGTTAAAATCTATTTCCTTTTGCAATAAAATGTGTTGCATGTATGACAAGTTCTATAAAATACTAAGTAAAGATATGACTTACAGATAGGACATGATGATAGCTAATGTTACTCATTCGAAACATATTCATGGTGAGATTAGGCTAATTACAATGCCATAAAAAAATGACAACCTTTTCAACTACCAAAAAAATTGCAATTTTAAAGATAAATAAATTTTGAATTAGACTCTTATTTAGTATTTAAGTTGAATAATTGTTTGGATCACAAAAAAAAAAAAAATAAAAATAAAAATAAAAATTAGTAAAGCCAACATCATTTACTTAAATTGTTTAGTGCTTCTTTTTCAACTGCTTCCCTAAATATATTGGTGCAAAAGAATCTAATTCTTTAATGTGCAAGAGGAATTAGTCTTTTTAAGTGTCCTTGCAATTAATTTAGTATTCTTTGGTATTATCTATATATTACATTATGAAGGCAATCAAGAAAGAGAGACACAAGAAGTGAAGCTGAAGATCCTAGGAGAGAACCGATGGGATTTGTTGAACACAGAATCAATTTTTTATCAGTTAAAAGGAATTAGAGTTTACTTTTTTGTTGGCAAATTTAGCAAAGTTTATTCAAGAAATTTAAAAATCAAAGTTGTAGATTTTCTACACGTTTTTGACTTAAAGAATCAGCCCAAGTCAAAATCAACCTGAAGATAGAGACAATCTTGAAGAAAAATCTTAGTTCTATTGGGTGCAATCATACGAGCACTAATGCACCGTATTCTATCAAAATTCTACGGTTAAGTGTGCTTGGGCGAGAGTAGTACTAGGACTGGTGACCTCTTGGGAAGTCCTTGTGTTTCACCATTCTTTTAAAAAAAGCATATGTTTACAAATATATCGCGCCGATCTCCCCAGAGAAATCCTCTGCTAAGGTTCCTTTAAAAACCTTCTTGCACTGCCCTTCTCCTCCTGGGCTGAAGATCGGCGCAGCTCTCAGGCTGCTCGCCGGTCTCTGTCTCTCAGAGGGGGTTGGGATTTCCTTTTCTTGTTAGTCGAAGTAGATGGAAATAATGGAAACCGGTGGGCTAAGCCTAGAGGACCAGTGCTTCACCGGTTTGATGGCCGCCGCACCAGGGTTTGTGCCACCAGAAGCGAGAAGCTTCACTTGGAAGGGAGGATGCGCGCGGAGATAGGACGGGGTTGTGCCTCACTGTCGACCTGGGTTTGGGACGCGGCTGCCTATGGTCGTTGTGGGAAGCTCGGCTCTCCGCAGAATCTGAGCTTGGTTGAGAGGGAGGCGAGAAGTTCAGCTTGGCGTGTTGTCTTGCTTGGTTGGTCTCATCCTACACAAATTGATGATGATGGAAACAAAGCTTTAAAGCCTGAAGAGAAGTAGTCGGTTGAGGAAGAACATTTGGCCAACATCAATTCCAAAGCATTAAATGCAATTTTCAATGCAATGGATGCCAATCATTTCAAGTTTATCTCAACTTGTGAATCTGTGAAGGAGGCTTAGAATATCTTGCAGACTGCTCATGAAGGAACCTCGGCTGTCAAATTATCATAGCTCTAGAGGCTCGCTACCAAGTTCGAATATTTGGGAATGCATAAGAATGAAACTATTGCTGATTTTAATTCTAAATTGTGTGACATAGCTAATGAAGCTTTTGCTCTTGGAGAAAAATAATCGGATACAAAACTTGTTAGAAAAACTCTAAGATCACCGCTAGAGAAATTTTCTTATAAAGTCACCTCAATTAAAGAAGCATTGGATATTGAATCTATGAAGCTCGATGAATTGGTGGAGTCACTGCAAACCTTTGAGATGAAATTGAAGAAAAAAAAAAGAGGAGAAAAGTATTGCTCTTCAAGCTGTAGTACAATAGCTCATTGAAGAATATGATTTTGACAAGACGAATGATACAGATGAATCTCTTGCTTCATTGACCAAGAATTCTAAAAAAAATTTTAAGAAGCTAAACAAGAATTATAAATTTTCTAATTCTAGACAATCAAAGAAATTATAGAAAACCAAGGCTGCCCCCAATACCTCTGAATTCAACAAAAAGGACAAGAGAATACAATGTCGAGAATGTGAAGGATATGGTTATATTCAATCAGAATGCGCCAATACCGTAAAAAGAAGGGCAAATCTTTGAATGTAACCTGGAATGATGAGGGGTCTGATAGGAGTCAAGAGGATATCAAGGAACATCTCAGCAACTATGTTACTTCTAACATCACCACCAACCGTGAGGTTTCTGCCAGTACTGTCGCAAGCGATATTACAACATCTCCTGCGACACCTACTACGACGTTGAAGCCAGATGACGAGGTTTTTATCAAATTCGAAGTAAAATCTGAATACAATAGCGATAATGAGGACTTAGGTAAGGAAGAAATTGAAAAAGCGTACCAACTCATGTACAGCAAGTGGATACAGGATAGCAAGCTGAATAAGTCACTTGAAGCAAAGATTGCTGAATTCATTTAGGAAAAACATATGCTGAAAAAGGCCGCAATTAACTATGAGTTTCTAGCCGCTGAGAAGGAAAAGGCGTTGAGAATGCTAAACTCAGGAACGACCAAGTTGGATCATATACTGACACTTGGAAAATCAAGCGGTGATCATCATGGTCTCAGATACAAAGGAGAATGCTCAACCTCGAAGACGGTATTTCTCAAAGAAACTCCAAAGCCTGATCCTAGCACCATCTCTGACAAGAAATCTGTCCCTTCACTCTCTAGGCATAAACTTAAAAGGTTTGCTTCCACTTGTCATTATTGCAGTTTTCCTAAACATATAAGACTTCGATGCTACAAGTATTTAACTGCTTGATAACTAATCTATTGTTTCACCTAAACCAAAATGTACCTCTAAATCTAAAATTGATTTGAAAGAGAAAATTAATAAGAAAGTTTGGATTAGGAAGACTGATTTATATGTAGGAGAAAAACCTGAAACATATGATGCTTTTTGATGAGTTATAGGGGAACACCAAATTAATATCTTACTCTAAAATGTTGTCATTAATCAAGTATAGCAATAAGTATGAGTCGCTCTCGTAAATAATTGAATTTAATTGATAATTTATTAATTTTTTAAATAATTAAATAGGGGATTTTGAATGATTAACTAAAATTAAAATAAAGAAAAACAAATAAATAAATAAAATACAACAAAATTGCATGAGACCATAAAATGACATTGATAAAATAGGTTAAAGGTTCATTCTCTTTACTAGACAACAATTATGCAATTGAACATAAAATTATTCCTAATCTAACTATCGGAACTACCAACCGTAAATAACAATATGCTCTGCTATCCTAATCTTATTTGTAGATTCAATAAGACAAGCGCTTTATTAAACCCATTTTCTGCTAAACAACCTAGAACAAGCTCTCTAAATTTAATCTAACGGAAGCTTTAAGATGAGAAAGATAGGTTGGTCAAAGCAACAATCATATAAGCTTAGATTATTTAACCTAGGTTATGTTTCACATATGACTATATGAAAGCTTGACCATAATCAATAATCACAATTTGCTACTAAGAATTAGAAAATCAAGACAATCACGGATCAATAATTCTTAATATAACAATAGATAATTATTCTATCTTATTTGGTTGGCCACCCCAAACAAAACAAAATAAAAATCATGAACATTAATAATAGAGAAGCATAAACAATTTCGATTGAGAAAATTGGAAACAATTTTGAAAATATCAATCACATAGTTGATTCTAAGGCTTTGAAATCACCCTTAACCAGAAAGAAAATTTAATGTATCATATTTGCAAAATTAACAATGTAAAATAAAATAAAAACATAATCAGAATTCGAAAGAAAGAAAGAAAGAAAAACAAAAACTCTTTGATGATCACGAAGAACTCTCCACGCGCATAAAACTCCTTGAACTAGTATCATTGCCATGTAATACATGCATCCTTCCATTATGAATGTTATGGTGTGAAAGTTGTTCCTTTCAGTTGAATCTATAGCTCATCAGGGATCATCCCTGGACGCTTGAATTGAAAAAATAGATAAATAAATAAATTATTGGTTGTAATAATTATTATTACTATTACATATTAATAAAGGTTAAGTTGTGGTTCCACGTATTCTAAGGAGGATGTGTTTATTTTATTTTATGCTATTCCTTCACATTTTGAGGATTCATTTGGGTTGTGGGGAGGGGAATAGTTCTTTCCTCCTTTTTCTTTTATATTATTAGGCACTTTCCTTATTTCAGTTCAATTTTATGGCAAATTGGCATGCTCCCACCAAAATTTTTTGTTTTCGTATTTGACAATAATTGTTGAAGTTTGGATGAAAATGCTTAGATTTGAGTATCGATTGCGAAAATTCTAGGTCAGACTCAAAACCAGAACCTCATTTTATTCATTTTTAACTTTCAGGTTTTGGATTCGTATATTCTCTAAATTACGTGACTAATAAACAAATTCTCGTATATCTAATTAAGGTTAAACCATATGTAAATTGCAATGTTTAACATTATTAGGATCCGGCTTTTTGATGCTAGTGATTTTGTAAATCACTTTACCGACGGTGGGTCTTGGAATACGTTCAATGAATCTAGGTTTTAGGTGGCTCTTGTGATTCTTTCCAAAGACATGGAACAATTTTTTTTTTTTTTTTGAGCAATATTATTGTGTTCATTAGAGCTGACGCAAACCAGCTATTTATGAGAGCACAATTCACTAACTTTGATAACACCGGCAATTCTTGTACTCCAGTGACTCCACCCCCAAAAATGAAAAATGAAAAATAAAATCGTCTAATATTGACAGAAGCCAAGCAAATAGATGATGAATGACATGTCTCTCACTGGGGAGGGGGCTGTTGAGGAACCAAATCCAAATTCCAAATGCATATGGCATTCTATTTCCCTTTGTTTTTTTTTAACAAAATGCCATAACAAATTCACCATTGATGAGTTTCTTCTCCAAAGGGGGGGCAAGAGAGAGAGAGAGAGAGAGAGAGGAGACCACTGACATTGTTTGCGTACTAAATTCGTCCGACCACCCTGACATTTCCAGAATAAGACCCCAAAAAAATTTTAAAAATGGAAACATAACCAAAATTCTTAAAATCCAGAAAAAACAAAAACAAAATAACGCTTGAGATATACAGTGCCAAGGCTGAAGCAGGTATAGCCAAATCTCCCTAAATTCTATACGAAAAAAAAATATATCTATATATATATCAAGCCTTAAATAAGTCTTGAGACAACCTCCACTATATCAAACAAAAGCAAGAACTTACACACAACCAAGACTTCCCATCTCAGCCATCTTCATCTTTGGACCCAGTGTCCGTTAAAAACCTGGGTCGTCGTACACATCAAAACCATCTTCATCTTCCTCACTCAGCTTGTACTCGCTGAAGTGATTGACCCGGAACTTCCACTCTCCTTTGACAGCATCATACGAAACAAACTCAGCACCTTGGTCCTCTGCCTTCCTCTTAAGCATATCCTTGTATCTCTCAATTTTCGGCCCTTCCGTATATTGACGACCCGTCTTTTTGTCAAAGCACTTGATGTTAAGCAGTGTTACCTCAGCAGGCTTATTAAGTCCTTGCCCCACAGGAGGTTTCTTGCTGTCATCCATGTAAACAATCACCTCTCGATTGTTGAACTGAACAAGGGACTCAAGATCAAGCCGCCTCACATCTGTCTCGCCAAAGAATTTGATGCTACCATAACCATACCGTCCAACCACAAAATTCTTCACGTGGCGACAGAACCCTGGTTCTGCTCTTTCCTTGGCTGCCAGCTCTTGGATCCGTGGCTCTGTGTAGTAGTCAGAGCGTCGGAGCTTCGGCATTAAAGCCTCAATGTCTGCGCCATGCTCATACACAATAGCAGCCTCGCCAGCTCTGTGCCCACTTAGCGTCATATAGGAATCCCCCTTCTGAATAGTATGATCATCATGTACTCCATCAGCTTTCTGGTTCACTTTGACAAGATTGACTTTCTCCTGAACAAGACCATCTTCACGGGAATCTTCTGCAACAATAAACAGCATTCAATTGGATTTCAGTTTAGCACTTCAAAAGATAAACAAAAGAGGGCAACACGAGTAAAATTAAAAATTAAAAATTAAAACACACACACACACACACAAAAAACACAAGCACAGAACAGAACAAGGAACCAGCGACAACTAATCAATCATCCATTGGCCTCCAAAACTATGAGTGTTTTCGAGGAAGTCAGACTGATGGCCAAAAGGCTATACAACAGCTAGTTGCACCTCAACTAATAAAATGATGCCAACACGGCCAGAAGCGTAGTTTATAATGCAAATTTTACATTTTCAAGTAAAACAGAATCGGCATCATTATTTTAGACAAACAAAGAAATTAAGCGCCGGCAGCTAAATTGCAAGAAATTACCGACTCCCATGAAACTCGTAAAATTTTTGTTCTATTCTCAGAAGGAAGTCGAGCGATAAATATACATACCATCTTTGTCTTCAGAGTTGAAACCACCACCAAACACAGAAGCAGCAGGATGTGGATCTTCAGCTAATTTTCCTAAACAATGTATTTAAGGAAAAATGTAATTAAGCCTAAATATGCTCAGCAGGGAAGGAAAATGTGAAATCAGAAAGAACACCTTTAAATTGTTATTTGATAAATTTTTCAGAGTTCAGATTCTTCATACATAAAAAAATTGAAGTATTTTCATATGATAACGTGCAAATTACCACCCTTTTTTTAAATCAAAAAAAAAAAATTCCATATCAATAAAAAAGGGAAGAAAACCAAATAGTGAAAGGAATCAATCAAGCATATTATGAAAATGAGAATTGAAAAGAAAAAAGAAGTAGAGATTGCCCGTATCACGAACTCTACAGCACACCTAAGAATCAAGATGCATATCCAAGCGTCAAATCCAAAGTGGGGGAAAAAGCAGAGAGAAGACAATAGAACTATCATTAGTCTCACTGAACTCTTCCCATTTAAGCTAAGAACAGAAACCAGCTCTCAAGCTATCAAAATAACTGGATACCAGTTAGCACTTTATTCGATAACTAGCACATACAGTCTGAAGACTATTTATTCCTTTGTACTTGTAAATATGAACCAAGGGAAAAGTTGAATAATATACCATTCTCACGTATTGGAGAAGCATCCTTGATTGGGAATGCTTTATCAGCACTAGATTTCAACGGCCACCGCTCTGCAGGACGGATGACAAGTGATCTGGGGTTTTCCCTAGGAAGGAATAAAGCATCTGCTTTTGGTGTGCTGGCTGTTTCCTCATCATCACTAAAAAATGGAACCTGAAAGGAAAATAAAAAATAAAACAAACGTCCACATATGTTACAAATTTGGTCCCAAAAAAAAAAAAAAAAAAGATTCAGTTTAGACAAGAAATATCCATACCTTCACGCCATCAGTCTTTGGATCGTACTTCCTAGCAGGCAACCTAATTCGCCTTTGTGACAAGTGTCGGGAAGTCAACAATGGTGATATTCTTACAGGAGCAGCTTTGTCTAGCACCTAAAGAAGGAAGACAACATCCATAACAATCAATCCACCTGTCTCCTCATCACTAAAAAAATTTAGCAACGGAACATCACATGGAAAAACAAACATGAAGAAGTCCTTTTCAAAAAGACTTCAACAGACTAAACTAAAAAACTTTCTTTTATATATATCTAGAAATCCGCCGAACTGACTTAGTGAGCCGGTGTTTGAAACTGGAGCCTTCTGCCAAACCCTACAATCTTTGGAAAAGAGGAAACTATGACTTTTGTCATGTAGGTGCCATGAGGTACTTCGAGACCCATACCCTTATGGGAGCAAACAAACTTCTAAAAATACACGAGTTGATAATTAATTTGCGCTTACCGGCATGCTAGATATTCCATATTGAACAGATGGTGCAGTTCCTCCTCCACCAATTGACATTTGAGGCATTGCAGGGAGTGTTCCGAAAGGATATAAAGCAGGTACTGGCTGCAGAATAGCAGGGCTTTGAGTGGCAGACCTGTGGATTACAAGCGCATGGAGACCAATTAAAGAACGAATAACCAGACATATTATGTGATATCCCAGAATTTTGACGCACTTCCTAATAGCAGCGGGAAACACCATAACTCATAAGCTACAAAAGCAGAGATGTTCAAACCAAAGGTTCCCAACTAGGAAGAGCGACATAAACGATAAAGAAAAAAAAAAATCTTGTTGAGAGTGTTTCAGCTTAGAAATTAAGGTTGATATTAAGGTGATTACTAACCTAACGAATGACAGTTATAATACTAGGAGTAACCTGTCTAGACTTTTAAATGGGGACAAGTAAAAGAGTTCTGAGAATTCTTAAATCAAAAGACTAATTTTAAGTCATTCCAAATTTTCTGTTCCTTTGAGGAACCAAGGGCCAGACACAAACTTGGTTGTTCAAAGTGCCAATGACAATGTAATTTTAGTAGAATAACAAGTATATAAATAAAAAAAGCAATGTTTACGTACAGATTCCCAGGCACGCCCATTGCACTAACAGTCGTATTGGCTACAAAAGGAAGCAAAATATAAAAGTCAGCAAAATCAAAATCATAGGGATGTATAATAAAGCAAAGTATACTACACGTCACTCACCTGGTTGAGGCTGGGGAAAAGTATTAAAACCAAAAGAACCAGTTGTCTGAGCAGGCTGAACTGCAGGAAATTGTGGAGTAAAAGATGGCTGCAAGAATGAACAAAAGAAGCAGAACACATGGAGAATTAAGGATGTAAACTAAAATGAATCAACTGTGAAAAAGACATGTACACTGGAAAAGCTAAAAGAATATAACAAGTCGAGCCAATTTTTTACAAAAAATAAATAAATACATTTGAAGAAATGGAAATCAACTTAAAAATAGGAACAGTTGATAGCAATCAATTTATTGGGATACTCTGTTACTCTACAGGGAACCTTCACTTAAACTCAAATTATTCACACCAACAGTATAATTCAAGATTCCAACCAAGCAGGCATGTGCGACAGTATTCCTTACTATAAAGTGGGCTACCACTATACATGGTTTGAAAAGGCGTTTGAGCTCGATTAGCGCTTCAAGGCTTAAGCCCTGGATGGCTTGGACGAGGCTTGCACCTTTTTTACTAAGGCATGCGCCTTGAGGCGTTTTCGCCTCAAGGCTTATGAGGTGTGAGCCTCAGATTGAAGGCCATTTTGGGCCGGTTTTCAACCCAGCCTCTCTTATTTATTTTTTTTTTCCCTTTAAAGAAAGTCAGCCCAATACCAAAATTGGGCTTTAATCTGATAAAAATATGCAAATAGATTTTAAATCCTAAGTCTACCATCTTCTTCGACACTTCTTCATCATCAACCCCCATCTTCATCATCGACCCTCTCTTGATCATCAACCCCTGCAACTTCCGAGCCCACTCCCCCCTAAGCAGCGACCAGCGACTGGAGTAACGACCCACCAGCAACAGCCACCTCCAGATTTTGACCTCATCAACCCTAACTCCTTAGGTTTTTTTTCTTTTTCTTTTATTTTCTACCATAGGATGGTTCTCCCCCTCCTCCTCCTCCTCCTCCTCTTATAGCTACTGCAGTAATGTATATTGTATAGTGGGTGTCATACAAAAGTTATAATGTTATATAAAATGAAATTATACAAAAAGAGAAGCATGCATTTTTTTATTTATTTAGATATATAGTTATTTTGTTTTCCCAAAAAGGAAATTATTTTGTGCACTATAAAAGCCATTAACTACGTAAGAGCAATAGCATATATATATAATTGTATGTGTTTTATGCACATTTTTATTGTGTGTTTTATGGTTTTGTGATGAGCTAAGTGTGTGTTAAATGACATGTTTACGAATTTTTTATTTTACATTCAAGGCTTATGCCTCGATCCGCCTCAAGGCTTACGCCTCGCCTCGATTAGACAAAACGCCAGAGTTCCCGTTTTCGCCTTTTAAAATCTTGCCACTATACACAATCAAACACCGTCAACAAGCCCTAAGTTTTAATATTTTACAACAAGATATAAATGGGCCATGAGCAGTTAGAATAGACGATGTAAGTTATAAGCAGTCAAGCATCATATAAACAAAGTTGCAATTTTCACAAACGGTATCAACTATCAACTAAAGGATGAATAATAAAGAAACCTTAAAAAAATGTAAGTACTTACAGCTGTTTGAGCGAAAGGGTTTGAAGGGGGAGTAAGTGATGGAGCACTTGTGAAGGCATTTGTAAACCCCGTGGATGGAGTACCAAACAGGCTTGATTGAGTAAAGGAAGGAGTTGTACTCAGCCCAAAGGCAGAGGTATTTTGTGCAGTAGAGTTGAATAGACTAGTACTGAATGTCGAAGCTGATCCTGGAACTTGGGAGGTAAATGCTGATGGTCCAAACCCAGGTGAACTCGATGCAAATAGGGATGGAGATGAATTCGATGCAAATGGGGTAGAAGTTGTTCCAAACAGAGAAGGGGTTGATGTAGTAGAGGTGAAAAGGCTGGGTGATGAACTCAACGTGGATGAGGTCCCAAAACCTGTACTATTAAAGACTGGAGCCTTTTGAGCAAATAGATTAGAAGAAGTGGAGGTAGAGAACAAACTTGAAGATGATTGACTAAATGTTGGTGAAGGGCTCAAAACACTTGGCTGTGAAGTAGATGCACTAAAAATTCCAGGGGATTGGGCAGCGGGTGTTGGTCCACCTAAAATCAAATCAATATAGAATTTAGTCAATGTCATCATTTCAGGTTTAGAGAGAAAATTCTTTTACCAAAAACCAACCTTTATCTCCCAACTGGTAGTCCTCCCATCTCAGTTCTTCATGGCTTTTATCTTTGTAAACAGGCATGGCTGATATTGACTCCAACTTTCCAACAGCTGCACCAGCACCACTACTGCTATTATCTGGTTCAGGTGTTGGTGCATATGGAGCAACTCTACTCCCCCCACGTTGTCCCCCAAAGGCCGACTGACCAAAGCCAGTGTTCCCAAATGGGATTGTTGACTGGGATCCTGCATCACATCACACATGTTAGAGTATGTAACAACAATCCATGCTCATAAGAAGCATACGTATAAATAACAACTGCTATAAAACTTAGGATCGCCTTTAAAAAAACTGAAAGCCAGGAATCAGACTGGCAAAAATTACATGACCAGCAATAGATATCTAAAAAGACTTACCAAACACGGAAGTCTGAGCTCCAAAAGGAGAAGTAGAAGCACCAAAAGGGCTGCTACCAAAGGCAGAATTTGATTGGCCAAAAGCAGGTGAGGATGCAAAGCTGAAGGACGGAGTACTTGAGGCACCAAATGCTGGAGTGCTCGAGGCACCAAATGCAGGAGTGCTTGAGGCACCAAAAGCGGGAGTGCTTGAGGCACCAAAAGCGGGAGTGCTTGAGGCCCCAAAAGCTCCCCCGGATCCAAACAAAGGTGTACTTGAAACACCAAATGCACTCCCAGTGCTACCATATGCCGGACTTGATGTTGAACCAAAGGCCGGGGCACTAATAGCACCGAAGGCCGGGGTGCTCGTAGCACCAAAGGCAGGTGTAGTCGTAGCACCGAAAACAGGAGTGCTCGTAGATCCAAACACAGGAGTGCTCGTAGCTCCGAAGGCAGGAGTGCTCGTAGCTCCGAAGGCAGGAGTGCTCGCAGCACCGAAAGCAGGCTGACTTGGTGCACCAAAAGGTGTGGAGGAACCAAATAAACTGCTTCCAAATGCTGGCTGTGATGGTTGAGCTGTGCTACCAAAAGGACTTGTTTGGGAAGGCGTTGACCCAAAGGCCCCAAAAACTGGCTTTTGACCAAACACAGAAGATCCTATTGAGACAATTCATTAGGAAAAGAACACAAACAAGTCAAAAGAAATGATAATAATGAATAAAGCAAAAAAAAGCAATGAAAGAAACATGTGTTTCCTAAATAGTGCACAAATTGTTCAAAAAAGAAATCAGGCTATACTAGATATTACTCAGTTAAAGAGAATTGCCTACCACCAAATGAAGAGGATGAAGTTCCAAAAGCAGGGGCAGAAGTGGCTCCAAAAGCAGGGGAAGACGAAGCACCAAAAGTGGTGGTGGATAAAAAGGGAGAAGAAGATTGAGGGGTGGCGGGGGCACCAAAAACGCCAGTAGAAGTGCCTCCAAAAAGGGAAGTCCCGGTTTGAGAACCGAAAGGGGTTGCAGTGGTGGTGGTACCAAAGGGTTTAGGAGCAAAAGGGTTGTTGGTTGCATTGCCAGTCTGCCCAAAAACTGATGGGGATCCAAATGGGCTATTAGTTGATGACTGCCCAAAAGCTGTTCAACAACAATATCATTAAACAATTTTCAAAATAGTCAGTCAAGAGGAAGCCAACCAAACCAAACCAAAAAATATCATGAAGAATAAAAGTTTTGTAAAGAAGAAAACTTACGGCTACTAGAACCAAACATTGTGGTTACTTAGTAGTTGTTTAACTGGAATCTGGAGAAAGAAAAGCCCCTGCCTGCATCAAGAATGAGAACGATGAATGCTTTTCTATCAGAAATTTTTTTGACAAAACAAAAGAATGAGAATGAGAATGATTAAGAGAGTAATAAACGGAATGCAATTAAAATCCTAAATCCTAGAGAAGAACAACTTAAGGCACGCTAAATTAAAATAGCGCTAGCGTAATACAATGCAATCGGGGATTGGGGGATCCATGGAGAAACAAAATTCCCGACATACATGATCTCAGGTCTGAATACAATTTATTTCAAAACAAAAAAAAAAAGGAACAAGAAAAAATTAAAAGGAAGAAGATTGATCGATTGAAAGTGGAATATTAAGTTAGAAGAAAACGCAAGTTGGAAAGAGAAAAAAGAAAAAGGGGAAGGATTTTAATTTATGAGGTAAAAAATGAAATAGAAATAGAGCCAGGGTTTGAATTAGGGAGAACAGAGTGAGAGAGAAGAAAGGGAGAGTAAATTCACCAAGGAACTGGATTTAAAACTGCAACTGGAAGAGAGAAGAGAATAAATGAATCCAAGGACGAAGACGAAGACGAAGACAACGGCTGTCAGTGGTGCTTTGCTGGAAGGGAAGGCCCCCAATATCCAAAATCAAACCACTTTCTTTTGTACCTTCTCCTATCCTAGGACTGAGTTTCTCTCCCTAATCAAAAAGCTAAAATTCTTCTTCATTCATTCCCTTGTATTATAATATAACTAGTTAGAATCACTTGCTTCGCACATATGAGGTTCTGTTGTAGCGCTCATTTCATTTAGTTGCTCTAATTATACGACAAACAGGCTTCAAGCACTCTTACAAGCAGGACAAAGGAAGCAAACTAGATTAAACATTAGAATAACAAGCTAATGAAATACAAAGATAACATGCAATGAAGCATAACCAATATCTTTCCATGCATTTGTCTAAGAAAACTAAAAAATTAAGAAATACCCAATTAAAGAGCGAGTGAAGAATTTGGTGAAGCGAATGTGATACGCAAATGACTAAAAACTCATCAAAGGATGGAAAAAACATAGGACAAGAAACACAAATGGTGTAGAAATATACAATTTAAAAAGATTCCAAACATTTTCCATGACCATAAATTCAATAATGAACTAGTAAATATATTTGGAAATCAAACTAAAGTAACAAAAGCCTAGAATAAACAAAATCCGCAAACAATACTTGCCCACTTATGTGGGAATAGGATGTAAAGGGGCCTGCTCCCTGCACACCCAAAGCCAATTAAATTAAATGTTTTCAGTTCGAAAATGGGGATGGGAAAGGATGGGTTTATAACACCATAGAATACAAGAAAGTCAAACATACAATTATGATCAACTAAAAACATGTATTCAACATGTTCTTCCTTTATTATATTTATACGGTTTCCACTGATTTCAAAATTCATGAGAGTAATGATACAAGTTGTAGACTTTAGCTCCTCATATTATTTGTAGATTCGCAAGATGCAAGAATATCATGACATACTCCACATCCGCTTTTAAACCTAGTACTATGCTAATTTTCACTCTACCATTATGATCATTTTGTAAGTAGAATTTCCCATAACCAAGGCGTTGCTTTCTCTTTACCCATCAATTGTTTTCTCTTACCCACCAATAGAAGAATTCCCTTCTCTCCCTAAAGAACCTGAAGAACACTCCAATCGAATCTTCAAAAGAAAGAAAAAAAAATCTTTTTTTTTAATGTGAGGTTCCAAACAACAAAATAATAAGTTCCCAATTAATCTAAAAATTAGACAGAAAAGAGATGAGAGAATCAATGACTGAAGCTTTAATAGAACAAAATCAATATACACCATCACAAATTGACAAACACTGAAACTGGTGGAGAGTTCAAGAGCTCCAACTCTCTCTCGACTGCATTGAAATCTCAATGAACCAAGTACAAACATCTGACGCAAGTTTAGTAGTCTACAGTGCATATTAACTCTCTCGCCAAATTTTCTACAACCATAAAGTCAAAAAAAAAAAAGCAGGTAATGGCGCAGAGAAATCAAGAATCTATGTCAAAACAACCAACAACAAGATCAATCGAGTAGAGAAGCAAGAGAGACAATGAAGCAAAGGAAAAATTGTAGAGCAAGGGACGACTAGGCTACGGAAGTTGATGAGGGAAGAAGACAAATTGCAACAAAAACAAAAAAGGAAAATTTTCAACCAAAACGTCAAACCGAATGCAAACCCAAAAGGGCCCGATTGCCCCATCTGAAAAACGTGAATAAACCCTAGAATAGAAAGCAAAAGTAGAAAGGGAAGAGAGAGTGAGAGCAAAGACGGACAAAACCTGAGGGAGACAGAAGATCGAAGGCCAGCGGGACAGCGCCAAAGGAAGGACGAAGGAACCCCGAGCGAAGCAGGAAACAAAAAAAAAAGAAAAAAAAAAGACCAAGAAGAAGCCACGCTTTGGACGACCATAAAAGCGATGGGTTAAAATATTCTAAAAAAAACATCAAATTAAAATAAAATTACATCCACCTTTCTCAACCAATAATTAAATTTAAGAAAATCTTATATTTTTCAATTTAATATTGGTTAAAACATCCTTTAATTAATTTAATCGACTACAAGTTATTCACTATCATAAAATAACCAATTATATACCCTTCTCGTCGTCATGGCTCTTTACATATATGTCACAAAAACAAAGCTTGGATTGATTTATGTTACAAAAAAAAATATTTGTAAAAAAAGACATGCCATGTCAATATACTACAATTTATAATTCATAGTGCAAATAAGATTCTTGTTGGGTATGATCTGGTCAAGTCCAAATCATGAAGCAAAGGCCCAACAAGGGGAGCTTGGCCCAAGGTTGGAACGAATGGAGTCCAACGAGGGTGATCCATTCGAGTCCATCAATATCGTTGGGTTCATCAGCTTGTTGTTCTTTCAAGCAGTGACTTATATCAGTTCAATTTAATGTGAAGTTTTATTCGGTTCTCTAAGGGATGGATTAGTAAATTGTCTCATTCAGTATCTAATAAGTGTGGGATCGTTTGGATTGTCGAAATGGATTCAAGTTTGATGGATGTAGGGGATTCCCGTTAAACCACAAAGGAGAACATGGGATCATGCTCCGCGACTTGTACTAGATTGGGAGCTTTCATGTGTCCCACTGTCTTCATCACCAACAAGCCCACTCACTCTACCAGCTGAAGCCCACAATTCTAAGAAGTGTCTTTATAAATAGAGGCCTAAGGCATCAAATGAGGGCATTTGAACTCTCATACTTACACACACGCTGTCGAAATATTTTCCAGAATCACTTCTCTTTAATTTTAGAGCTAAAATTCTTGTATTCATTTCAACATTATAGTGAAGAACAGTGGACGTAATTCTAATTAAAGAGTGAACCGCTTTAAATTAGTGTTTGATCTAACATCTACAGTTTGGCGCCCAACGCGGGACCTTCGGATCGCCAACTCGAGGATTCTAACAGCTCCAACAGGCATGGTAGACAATACCAACAATCAGAACACACGTGACAAGCAAATCGAGGATGTGTAGACTATCACATAAGGAGATGAATAGCTCAAGGTGTTGATAGTAGAAGTTGAAACATTGAAGAAATTGCTTCAGGAACAAGTGACCCATTCTCAAGAACGTGACATGCATCTTGAGCAGCTCAATAGCGAGAATAGTTTACTCAAAAGCCAAGTTAGCTACCAGAATTCTCAGCTTTAAGCATATTCAAATCACTACCCGTGCTCTAGGTATTCGACAGTTCCGATTGTGCAATGGTAATACTAGATGCCACCATTGACTAGACAGCAGCCTGCATTCTGTCCTGTGAACAGGATACAACGGTTGTATACATCGCCTACTGTGATGATGACTATCATTATGACGACATCCACGATTGCACTTCGACCCCAGCCACCACAATAATTATGACGACAACTCCATCAAATGTAAGAAGGCCAGAAATAGGGGCTACTAGTTTACCCAACGAAGGGGTCGAGCAAACAGTTCAGTACTAGAAGCTATTCCAATCCCTAGTCTGTTAACCATTAAAGCAATTCAGTAAATGATGAAAGATATGCTCGTATAGAACACGAAGTTAGTCGAAGAGAATATCGATCATAAGGTGATAAAAGGTAACAAACGCGACAAGCAAGACCCCTACGCTCAACGACATCTCAAAGAACATCTGTGAGACTCCTTTCACAAGGAGAATCACTTTTGTCATTTTTTTCAAAGTACGGGAATCTTGTGTTTGCCCAATTCAATGGGACTATAGACCCAAAAGACCACCACCTCTAGTAGAGAAATGTCGTAAGTGCAATGAACATCCTTGGCTTTATACTTGATAAGATGATATGTAAGTTGTTTGCATAGAGCCCGAAGGGACTAGCACTGAAGTGGTTCAACAATTTGCCTCTGAAGTCTATTAATAGCTTCGAGGAATTAGCCAATTTGTTTGTCAAGATCTACTATTTACATATCAAAATGGGCAAAATGACCAAGGATCTATGGTCAGTGATTCAGAGTTAGGATGAGTCTCTCTGAACCTATATTAAGAGATTCGAGAAGAATATTTTAGAGATCTTTGAATTGGAGGATGGCATAACAAGAGAGGCACTGAAGAAGGAGTTGTTGAATAAGTCCCCCTTCAAAGATTTTATCTATTTAGACGACCAATAGACGGTCTAAGAGGCTCTCAATTGAGCGAAAGGATGGATAGATTTAGAAAAAGAAAACAAGTGACATGAGTAGGAGCTAGCAAGTACCAGAGCCCAAAACAGAAGTATAGAGAGACAATAGCCTAAGGCCAAGCCAGAACGAACTAGGACCCCACTGTAGAAGGAATAAAGGAGAAAGGATGAACAGAAGCCACAAAGAGGAAATAAGAGGCTTTTGTCCAAGCCACAATATGCACTCAACACTTTTTCGACAGAACTAATTGCGTAGTAAGAGGGGAAAGATTACGTCTAATGGCTCAACAAGATGGCTCCAAGCCAGTCTCATGACCAGCTGAAGTATTCAAGTTCCATTAGGATACTGGCCACTTAAAGATCGACTACAAGGCATTGTGAGGTAAAATAGTATAGCTATTAAAAAGGGCCACTTGAAAGAGTATTTGTCGGAGAGGGCTGACAAACCTACGAGCTCGACTGCAAGCATGGCGGACAGAGGAAAGCTCGAATGTAGGAGAAGACACCATCGCCACCACTAGTTATAAAAATAGTTAGAGTCATATGTGGAGGCTCAATTTATGGCAGAGATACTGCCAATCAAATTAAGGCCCATCAGAGAAAGGCTAATCACTTAACTATTAGCACGACGAGTGATGAAGAATATAGAGATCACTCAATTTTGTTCCATAATAACGAGGCGCTAGGACTCAACTGTTAGACATGTATGCCCTAAGGAGTAAAAATGTAATACATTTTTTGGAGACATATTTATCAATAAAGAATTTATTCATTTATATATACCAAATCTTCTCCTCTTTACGTTCATATTTGTTGAATGTATGATAAGCAAACAGTAGTCTGAGACTGTTAGTCTAAACCTTAAGAGTTGGGCATATGATGGACTGATTATACGGAAGACACGATTCTTAAGGTGATCGTCTAAAACATATGATCCGCAATCGAGGGAATAAAGTTGGGCGCTTTATCCATGTAAAGATTGTTATGTTGTCTATATCCCTTTTGGGAGATGGTTTGTCTTGACCATCGGAGTTGGACTCCGTGAATAGAAACATTGGCACGTTGTCATAGGTGACGATGTGTTGGATTGGGACATAAAGTGAATTGATTTGGATTAATAATTCTGTCTTGGCAAATCGATTCACTTTAGACAGTCATTTGTATTGTATCTTAATTCTGAGATGAATAGTGGGCCTGTTATCTCGACTTATGTCTTTTGATGTACCAATGGGTGACTCCCACATCTCTATAGTGGTATGCATGCCGGTACGTTGGAGGCATGACTCTTGATAGCGTAGACTTGTTATTCATAGATATGGAATCCATAGCTCCTCTTTAGGAGTAATGATATCCTCTTATATGCGTTGTCCTGTAATTGAAAAATTGGAGCGCTCAACCATTTGGATACATAGGTGTAACCGAATGGTATACTATCTTTGGATGGTAAGTTTTCTAATGGTGAGACAATGAAACATAAGATAAAAATAATTGGGAAGGTAAGACAGAACTTGTCCTTAAGCCGATTATGGATGTTCATATGGGGATACAATGCACTATGATATGTCATGGAGACTTGGCTACACGAGCTTCGTAATTCTATAAAGTTCGAGAGTGCAGCTCTAAGCTTTTAGTGGAGTAGCATTGGAGTTGATAATTGTGAAATGTATATCTGGGATATTGGGGTTCATAATTATCATGAGCTTGAACTTTATAGGTCCATTTTGGTCCCCTTTGCTAGCTCACAAAATCCTGTAACGACACAGCGTGCTTTTCCAATAATTGGTGACTTATGTCGGATTTATCAGATTGGTTTAAAATTTGTAAGAATCAAATAATTCATGTCTGTTTATCGGTTGAATTAATTTTGTAAGAAATTAGTTCAAGATAAACTTGTTGAATTATTGCGATCAGATAATTCTTGTCTGTTTATCGGTTGTTTTAATTTTGGACAAATTAGAACAAGATAAACTTGTAGAATTATTGTGAATTGATTTATTTTCTTAGAGATTATCTTGATAAAGTTTGTTTTGATCAGATAAATTCTCTATTGGGTTATTTGAATCAAAACTAAGACTTTATCCTTTAGAATCTCGGGTGGAAAATAAAGATTCGCGGAGATTTTTTTCTCGGTAGTTCGGCCTGCCGGATGACATGTTTGGCCTGCCGAACTGGCCTGATCGGCCTGCCGAACTGGCCTAATCGGCCTGCCGATCAGAATGTTCGCCCTGCCGATCAGCGGAGATAAGATTACGCGTTTTCACGTGGAACTTATCAGATATTGATCCGAACTTGATCCTGTTTCGAGTTTTTGAGACCTAATCTGATATGGATTGACCCCAGGACCAATAGGTATAAAAAGGGAGTGAGTCTCATGATTTACTCAGATCAATTTGAGAGATTAAGAGTGATACTCTTCTAGTGAGCATCTAAAAACTTCCTAAGAGCTTTTGTTCACAAATCACGAACACTAGCTTTGGGTTCTCTCTATTGGTTGGAAGGAGAGTCACCGGTGGAAGAGCTGTACGTGTGAGCCCACACTCACTCCGGTTGTGGATAGAGAATAGCAAAGAAGACTAGTTGGTTGAGGCTCTTCTGGAACGTTACTTCTCTACACGGATTGCGGAGGTTCTTCGACACACTGAGGTTAGTAAGATCTGTTTAATTTATACATATAACATGTCAAACTTGTGTTTTGGAAATTACTCTGATGAAATTTTATAAAAATTCTGTTGTGCACTTTGTTTCCCACAATTGGTATCAGAGCCGAGGTTTTTACATAAATTTGCAAGTTTGTGATCATGTTATATGCATAAATTTTGTGATCTTAATTTCTCCTATGCTTGAATTGAATTTTATAGAGAGATGGCACTCTAGGTTTCTATATAATATATATGTTGTCATGGATTATGTGGTGAATGTTTATTAATTAATTATGGTTGATTAAATCGATGTTTAATTATTTATTAATTAATTAATACCAGTTATGGTTCCTTAGAGGTTAGAATTTGTATCTAGGTTTTTCATGTAATTAGATGGCGAACTATCATCTCCGTCTAGGAATTGTTATTTAATTTTTTATTTGTGAGAATTTTGTAATTAAATAATTATTCGAAGAAGACGAATCGAGAAGTCGGATCTAGAAGATTGATGATGGCGCCTCCAAGTATTTCCTGAGTCTCTAATTTTATGTTTTTGAATTGTTGAAAATAAAATTGATGAATTGCATTAAAATTGTATTTTCTAGATTGAGGGTTTTCTACTCGGTCGGCATGCCGGACCTCACAGTTCGGCACGCCGGAGGTCACGAATCGGCAGGCCGGACGTATAGTCCGGCAGGCCGACAATGGGGCAGAAATTTGGTGCTCTGCCGACAGGCCGAACATTCATAATCGGCAGGCCGATCACCCAGACCGGCCTGTCGACCGAGAGCTGTCAGGTGTCCAGAAAAGGTGTAATTTTTTACGTGCAGTTTTAATTTTATTTTTGGGACAATTCTGAGAAAAATTAAATTTGGATATGACCGAAAATATGAAGTATTTGATTCATACGCGATTGAAGACTTGAAGATGGATATTACATGAAGAAGGATACAGCTTGAGGATTCAAGGATGAAGAATCGATAAATGTCTCGATTATTCTCTTGTAATCTTAGTTTTCTATTCTCTAGGGTGGAACCATAATATTACGGTTACTATTATTTTGCTTGTAGCTTTGCTTGATTGCTTTGCTTGTCTGCATTATAATATGATTTACCATATATATTGATAACATGTCATATAGAATAGGGAGTGCCACTCATATTAAAATTGTTCATGCATAATTTTAAAATAAAACCTTGACTTCAAAAGATTGAGTGGGAGAAGGTTTTCGAAGAGGGGACCTAAGGCCTCCATCGTTGGTCCATAGGAAGAACATGGTGGTCCCGACCCCTAGGAAGGGATTTCTATCATGTACCAGATTGGATCTCTGAAAGGATAAGGTATTTTAGTATGATTTATGGTTGCACACCCCTAGGTGGTGATTATAAATCATGGATAAAATATTGAAACTGTGGTTATACACTCACGTTAATTTTATTATTAACCTCCCCTAGGAGCTCTGTTAATAAAATTAATGGCCAAAGAAACGATTATTAGTATATGCTGGATCATACGGGTCCTGAATGGCATTGAATTTGGCATGACTCCCCTAGGAGCTTGTTGAATTCTGAGTTGGGAATTATCGTTGTAAGGTTGTGATATTTTCAAGGTTTTGACACATAAACGCATTTGTATTATTTTACATGATTGTGTTATCTTACTAAATTATTATATATGTTTGCTTATGTTTGGTATATGATTCTTTATTGTAGATTGAAAATGTCTAAAAATGCTTTATCATCAATACTTGACAAAAACCAATTAACCGGTGAGAACTATAATGATTGGAAACGGAACCTGGACATCGTCCTTTCCTTTGAAAAACTGAAATATGTTCTGACAACTCCTTGTCCTCCCGAGCCTACGGGAGACTCAAGTAATGAGCAATTCCAAGCGTACGACCGCTGGAAAGATGCTAATGATCAGGCCCGCTGCTATGTTATGGCCAGCATGAACAACGTACTGCAGGCTCAACATCAGGATTATGAGACTGCGAAGCAGATCTTGGATAATCTTGAGGATATGTTCGGAGGCCAGGCCATAACGAAGCGACAAGGGGCGCTTTGGAAACTCTTAAACTGTAGACAAAGACCGGGGACATCTGTAAAGGAGCACATGATGTTGGTCATGGGTTACCTCGTTGAGGCTCAAACCAATGGAGCCGACATCGATGCTGAAACTCAGATAACTATGGTCTTTGAGACTCTATCTAAGGAATTTATTCCGTTTAGAGCTACTTTTAATTTAAGCAATAGACGGGATATGACCTTGACAAAACTGATGAAACAGTTACAAGAGTTTGAACTGCTGATCAGGGAGTCTCTTGCTGGTGGTGAGGCCAATATGGTAGCTGCTTCTGGTTCCAATCCTAACTCTGGGAATGGAAAGAAGCAACGGGCCAAGAGTGGGAAGTCTTCTATTCCTCCTGCAACCAAGAGCAAGAAGAAGAACCCAAAGAAGCTTAAGTGCTTCTTTTGTGGAAAGGTTGGGCATATAAAGAAGCATTGCAAGGACTTCCTTTCCAAGGGAGGTAGGTGTGATCTTCTATATTTATAAACTTGTTTGGTTGAGGAATCCAGTGACATCTGGGTCATAGATTCCAATGCAACTAATCATGTTTATGTTTCTCTGCAGGGATTCAAAGAAACGAGAAGTCTACTTCGTGAAGACTTAACGCTTCGGATGGGCGATGGATCCTTGGTCTCAGCGGAAGCAGTGGGAGATGTCCATCTTTATTTTGATAATTATAGGAATTTAATTTTGCGAGATTGTTTTTATGTTCCTAAATTTAAAAGGAATTTAATTTCTGTATCTTCTTCATTTAAAGACTCCTACGTTGTATCTTTTAATGAAAAAGTGGTGATTCGTAAAAATAAATCTTTTATCTGTTCTGGATGGATGCAAAATAATCTATATTTTATCAAACCTAAGATGGACTTATTGCTTAATGCTGAGATAAATGATAATAACTCAAAAAGACTTAAAACTTCTCACTCTAATAAGACTTAGCTTTGGCATTTACGCCTTGGTCATATTAACCTGAATAGGATTCAAAGGTTAGTAAGGGATGGACGGACCTTTAAGTCACTTAAAGGTGGAATCTATACCTCAATGTGAATCTTGTTTGGAGGGTAAAATAACCAAAAGACCATAAGGGTCTAAGGGCAATGGGGCTGAAGGGGTTCTAGAACTTGTGCATAGTGATGTTTGCGGACCAATGAACATCCAGGCACGAGGAGGGTATGAGTACTTTGTCATTTTTATTGACGATTACTCAAGATATGGGTATGTGTACCTAATGCACCACAAAAGCGAAACTTATGATAAGTTCAGGAGTTTCAGGCTGAAGTGGAAAAGCAATTGGGTAGACCCATAAAGGCACTTCGATCTGATCGAGGTGGGGAATACCTTTCTGATGAGTTCTTGGGACACTTGTTAGAGAATGGGATTTTATCCCATTTGACTGCGCTGGGCACTCCGCAGCAGAATGGCGTAGCGGAGAAAACGAATAGGACTTTGTTGGACATGATTCGGTCCATGATGAGTTATTCATCATTGCCTTTATCCTTTTGGGCATATGCACTACAAACCGCATGTTATCTTTTGAACAATGTGCCTTCAAAATTGGTCCCTAAAACTCCTCACGAGTTGTGGACAAGACAGAAGACATCTTTAAACCATATTCGCATATGGGGATGTCCAGCTCATGTCCTGTTTAAGGATCCGAATAAGTTGGAAGCACGTTCGGAAGTTTGCGTGTTTGTAGGATATCCAAAAGGGACTAAAGGGGGTTATTTTTTAAACCCTAAGGAAAATAAAGTCGTGGTTTCAACTAATGCAACTTTCCTTGAGGAGAGTTACATGGACGACTTTAAACCTCGAAGCAAAGTAGTGCTTGAGGAGTTAAGGGGTGATTTGTTCACTCCGGAGGTTCCGAACGAAACCATTCCGATCGGTGTAGAAAAACCAAACAAACTTGAACAACAACCTCAGGGGCTTCGGCGTAGTGGGAGGATCGGGCATCAACCTGAAAGGTACATGTTCAATGGGGAGGTCTTTTTGGCTGAACCGGATGAACATGACAGGGATCCTTATACTTACGCAGAAGCTATGGAGGATGTTGATTCAAAACTCTGGACAGAGGCCATGAACATAGAGATGAAGTCGATGGAGGCTAATCGGGTCTGGGAGCTTGTGGATCTTCCCGAAGGGGTAAAACCCATAGGGTGTAAGTGGATCTACAAGAGGAAAAGAGGAGTGGATGGAAATGTCGAAACCTTTAAGGCTAGACTGGTAGCCAAGGGTTATACGCAAAAGGAAGGAATCGATTATGAGGAAACCTTTTCGCTTGTAGCCATGCTTAAGTCCATCCGGATTCTCTTGTCCATAGCTACCGCTCTCGATTACGAGATTTGGCAGATGGATGTCAAGACGGCTTTTCTGAATGGCTATCTTGATGAGTCCATTTATATGGAACAACCAGACGGGTTCAAGGTTGCGGGTCAAGAGGGGAAGGTTTGTAAGCTGCTAAATTCAATTTATGGACCTAAGCAGGCATCTCGTTCTTAGAACATAAGATTTGATCAAGTGATCAAGACTTATGGGTTCTCACAAAATGTGGATAAACCATGTGTTTACAAACACATAAAGGATGGAAAGGTGGTTTTTTTACTGCTCTATGTAGATGACATTCGGCTAATTGGCAATGACGTTGGGGCATTGTCATCGGTCAAATTATGGTTGACCAAGCAGTTTGACATGAAGGACTTGGGTGAGGCTAATTTTTTTCTAGGTATCCAGATCCTTCGGGATAGGAAGAACAAAACGATAGCTTTATCTCAGGCCGGCTACATAGATAAAATTCTCAGGAGGTTTGCAATGCAGGATTCCAAGAAAGGTGGGCAACCATCTAGGTCTAGAATTACTCTTTCTAAGAAAGACTCTCCAAAGTCTCATGAAGAAAAAGAATACATGAAGAAGGTGCCTTATGCTTCGGCAGTGGGTAGTCTCATGTATGCCATGCTTTGCACTCGACCGGATATTAGCTATGCGGTCGGGATTGTAAGTCAATTTCAGACCGATCCAGGACCGAACCATTGGGTTGCAGTAAAGCATATTTTCAAGTACCTGAGAAGGACTCGAGGGTATATGCTTGTGTATTCGGGTGAGGACTTAACTCCTCTAGGATACACTGATTCAGATTTTCAATCCTGTCTGGATTCTAGGAAATCGACTTTGGGGTTTGTGTTTACTCTGGGTGGTGGTGCCATCAGTTGGAGAAGTGGGAAGCAAGATTGCACTTCGGATTCAACGATGGAGGCCGAGTATGTGGCGGCTAGTGATGCTTCGAAAGAAGCAGTGTGGCTCCACAAGTTCCCTGGGGATCTTGAGGTAGTTCCTGGTATGGATAAGGCGGTATCATTGTACTGTGATAACAGTGCGGCGGTAGCTAATGCTAAGGAACCAAGATTTCACAAGAAGAGTAAGCATATTAATCGAAAGTATCATGTGATAAAGGACTTCGTTGAGGGCGGGCATGTCATGGTGTGCAAGATCGCGTCAGAGGATAATTTAGCTGATCCATTTACGAAGACACTTATTGGGAGAGTCTTCGAGAGGCATGCGGAAGCTATGGGGATGCAAAATTTGCTGTATTTACTCACTTAGTGCAAGTGGGAGATTGTTAGACATGTATGCCCTAAGGAGTAAAAATGTAATACGTTTTTTGGAGACATTTTTATCAATAAAGAATTTATTCATTTATATATACCAAATCTTGTCCTCTTTACGTTCATATTTGTTGAATGTATGATAAGCAAACAGTAGTCTGAGATTGTCAGTCTAAACCTTAAGAGTTGGGCATATGATGGACTGATTATGCGGAAGACACGATTCTTATGGTGATGGTCTAAAACATATGATCCGCAATCGAGGGAATAAAGTTGGGCGCTTTATCCATGTAAAGATTTTTATGTTGTCTATATCCCTTTTGGGAGATGGTTTGTCTTGACCATCGGAGTTGGACTCCGTGAATGGAAACATTGGCACGTTGTCATAAGTGACGATGTGTTGGATTGGGACATAAAGTGAATTGATTTGGATTAATAATTCTGTCTTGGCAAATCGATTCACTTTAGACAGTCATTTGTATTGTATCTTAATTCTGAGATGAATAGTAGGCCCGTTATCTCAACTTGTGTCTTTTGATGTACCAATGGGTGACTCCTACATCTCTATAGTGGTATGCATGCCGATACGTTGGAGGCATGACTCTTGATAGCGTAGACTTGTTATTCATAGATATGGAATCCATAGCTCCTCTTTAGGAGTAATGATATCCTCTTATATGCATTGTCCTGTAATTGGAAAACTGGAGCGCTCAACCATTTGGATACATAGGTGTAACCGAATGGTATACTATCTTTGGATGGTAAGTTTTCTAATGGTGAGACAATAGAACGTAAGATAAAAATAATTGGGAAGGTAAGACAGAACTTGTCCTTAAGCCGATTATAGATGATCATATGGGGATACGATGCACTATGATATGTCATGGAGACTTGGCTACACGAGCTTCGTAATTCTATAAAGTTCGAGAGTGCAGCTCCAAGCTTTTAGTGGAGTAGCATTGGAGTTGATAATTGTGAAATATATATCTAGGATATTGGGGTTCAAAATTATCATGAGCTTGAACTTTATAGGTCCATTTTAGTCCCCTTTGCTAGCTCACAAAATCCTATAACGACACGGCGTGCTTTTCCAATAATTGGTGACTTATGTCAGATTTATCAGATTGGTTTAAAATTTGTAAGAATCAAATAATTCATGTCTGTTTATCGGTTGAATTAATTTTGTAAGAAATTAGTTCAAGATAAACTTGTTGAATTATTGCGATCAGATAATTCTTGTTTGTTTATCGGTTGTTTTAATTTTGGACAAATTAGAACAAGATAAACTTGTAGAATTATTGTGAATTGATTTATTTTCTTAGAGATTATCTTGATAAAGTTTGTTTTGATCAGATAACTTCTCTATTGGGTTATTTGAATCAAAACTGAGACTTTATCCTTTAGAATCTCGGGTGGAAAATAAAAGATTCGCGGAGATTTTTTCTCGGTAGTTTGGCCTGCCGGATGACGTGTTCAGCCTGTCGAACTGGCATGATCGGCCTGTCGATCAGAATGTTCGGCCTGCCGATCAGCGGAGATAAGATTACGCGTTTTCACGCAGATCTTATCAGATATTGATCCGAACTTGATTCTGTTTCGAGTTTTTGAGACCTAATCTGATATGGATTGACCCCAGGACCAATAGGTATAAAAAGGGAGTGAGTCTCATGATTTACTCAGATCAATTTGAGAGATTAAAAGTGATACTCTTCTAGTGAGCATCTGAAAGCTTCCTAAGAGCTTTTGTTCACAAATCACGAACACTAGCTTTGGGTTCTCTCTATTGGTTGGAAGGAGAGTCACCGGTGGAAGAGCTGTACGTGTGAGCCCACACTCACTCCGGTTGTGGATAGAGAATAGCAAAGAAGACCAGTTGGTTGAGGCTCTTCTAGAACGTTACTTCTCTACACGAATTGCGGAGGTTCTTCAGCACATTGAGGTTAGTAAGATCTGTTTAATTTATACATATAACATGTCAAACTTGTAGTTTGAAAATTACTCTGATGAAATTTTTTAAAAATTCCGCTGTGCACTTTGTTTCCAACATCAACAAACCTCATGATGACGTACTCGTAGTCAATATTTACATTGCGAACTACAAGATAGCAGGATTCTAGTTGACAATGGCAGTTTAGTGAACATTTTGTTTCCGTCAACCCTTGTGGAGATAGAGATCAACAAGAAAGAGGTGGAAAAGTCAAATACGATGCTTGTTGAATTCAACAGTGAAGCGACAATAGCAATTGGCAAGATCAAGTTGCTAACCTATGCAGCAGGAGAAAATAAAATGACAAATCTTCTCATCATGGACTGCCTATCCGGGTACAATATGATCCTTGGGAGACCATGGATTCATGATACAAATGCAGTCTTATCCGCCTACCACCAGCAGATTTACTTTCTAACAAAGTGAAGAGTCAAAGAAATTAAAGGAAGTCAATATGCTGCAAGAAGTTGTTACCTCACGGCCATGAAGTTGAAGGCGAAAGCTATTTTATAGCAATTACAAGCTAGCTCATCAAGCGGATCAAGCAAATAGGGGCGAGGGGAGCCAACACTTGAGTAGTTGGATGAAGTCCAAATCGACCCAGAAAAAAAAAAAAAAAAAAGTAGAACAGTGAACATCGGCTTGCAACTTGATCCGAAGGTAAAAAAAAATTATAGTGGAATTTTTAAAAGCTAACAGAGATTGTTTTGCATGTTTCATGTAGATGTGCCTAGCATTAACCTAAGCATTATCACACACTAACTCAACGTTAACCCCAATCATCAGTCGGTACAACAGAAGCAACAAAGGTTGGAAATAGACTGAAACTAAACCGTAAAAGTAGAGATTAAATGCCTGTTGAAGGCAAGTTTTATTTGATTGGTTTAGTACCAAGATTGGCTCACAAACATCGTGATCGTGAAAAGTAAGAATGGAAAATGTAGAATATGTATTGACTTCACAGACTTGAACAAAGCTTGTCCAAAGGACCCTTTGCCTTACATTGATTGTCTCATCAATGCAATAACTGGTCACAAGGTTTTGAGTTTCCTTGCTGCTTTCTTCGAATAAAATCAGATAATATTACATCCAGAAGACGAAGAAAAAAGGCTTTCATTACTAAGCAAGACATATTTTGTTTCAAAGTCATGCCTTTTGGTTTAAAGAATGTGGGTGCTATATACCAAAGGCCATCAATATGATGTTTGAAGAGCATATCAGAAAGAATATAGAAGTACACATTAATAACATGTTGGTGAAGTCCTTCAAGCCCAATATCATGTACAACATTTGCAGGATTGTTTTGATGTGCTAAAAGTACAACATGAAGTTAAATCCTAAAACATGCACCTTTGGGTTCATCAATGTAATGTTTCTTGGCTATCTGGTGATGAAGCGAGGGATTGAAGCGAGCCCAAATCAAATTAAGGCTTTCCAGCTTATGCCTTCCTGGGGAAGTAAATGGGATATTTAAAAGCTTATAGGCCAAGTCATCACACTTAGTAGATTTATCGCCTGCTCCTCAAACAAATGTCTCCTTTTCTTTCAGCTTTGAAAGAAAAACACAAAGTTTGAGTAGAGGATCAATGTGAACAGGCTTTTTAGGACCTCAACAAATAGTTTTTGACTCCCTCGATCCTGTCAAAGCTGAAAAAATGAGAATCATTGTACCTTTACTCAATGTCTTGGAAACGACTATCAGCTCGTCCCTTGATAGGGAAGAAGATTCAATTTCAAAGCTAGTATTTTTCACCAGTCATACTCTACTTAAGGTTAAGACAAGGTATGCAATGATCGAGAAGCTTGTGCTTGTACTTGTCACATTCTCTCAAAAGCTCTAGTCATATTTCCAAGGCCACACCATCATTGTGCTCTCGTCATAGCCAATGCGAGCCATCTTGCATAAACTAGATGTGTTAGGCAGAGTGCAATCAAACTCACCAAGTTCCATATCGAGTACAGACCAAGACTAGCTTTGAAGGCTTAGGAGTTGGTAGATTTCATAGCTAAGTAAACATATGAGCCCAAAGATGAGAAGCCTCTAGTATAGACTATGTAGGAGGATGGGTCGAACAACGAGAAAGGCTCAGGAGTAGGAGTATGGCTGCATTCACTGATTAGTGAAGAAATCAAACAAAGTTTCAATTTAGGTTTCAAAGCAACAAATAATAAGCGAAATATGAGGTCATGATTACTGGATTAAGGCTAGCATAGATTTTGGGTGCTACGAGTTTGTTGTTGAAAGCAATTTGACATTGATTGTCAACTAGATCTCTGGCAAATATGAAGCGCAGATGACAAGATGGCTTCTATATTGAGGTCATCAACAAAATAAAGTGTTTGTTCGATAGATTTGAAGTGAAACATGACCTCATGAGTCCAAATCAAGAGTTGATGCACAAGCCAACCTCAAATCATCAGTCAAAGTGAAGGAGAAAATGGTAATCCCCCTTGGGTTAATCGAACACCCTAGCATCATGAAGATTATGGAATTATAGCACATCGATCCCTGCTAGATGACAAGCATGTCACAAGAAAGATTAAAGTACAGGCAACAAGGTATTGCCTCATCAATGGCAAGCTCTACAAGCGATCAATTGCAGGGCCCTACCTATGATACTTGGGAAAAGATGAAGCAAAGCGAGTGATTCGAGAGATCCATGAAAGGTCGTGTGGCAATCAATCAGGGGGAAGATCACTATATATAAAATCAAGAAGCAATGATACTACTGGCCTACAATGCAGAGTGACTCCAAGAATTTCACCAAGAAATGTGGCAGCTATTAGACTCATGCTCCAATCATCCACTAACTAGCAAAAGAGCTTTTTTTGATCCGTTCACTATATTTTGTTCATGAAGTACTCCATAGATATGATTGGACCACTCCCACCAGGTCCTGGTCAGGTGAAATACTTACTCATTCTCACTGATTATTTTTTAAATGGGTTGAGGCAGAGGCTTTCGTAGATGTGAAAGAGAAAGAGGTTGAGCGATCATCTGGCGCAACATAATGTGTCGATTCAGAGTACCAAGAGAGATCGTTACTGACAGTGGCTCTCAGTTCATCTCTAGCTCCCTCAAGAAATTTTGCTAGGATTGGGAGATTATCTTGAGTTTTCAACTTCTAGATATCCTTAAGGCAATAGGCAAGCTAAGGCCACCAACAAGACGATCGTCATAAACCTAAAGAAAAAGCTAAAGACAAGGAAAGGCCACCAACAAGATGATCTCACTTATTTATTTTCCTATTTGGCTGTATTTAGTATGTATAAACGCCCCCTATTGTACCCGTGATAATACACATATTCAGAGAATACAATTCTTCTCAATTCTCTCTTTTCTTGTCTTATATGTTTTCAGTTCGATTTCTTGATTTTCTGATTTGTCATCTCTTAATAAGGGTTTTGATTCAGAAATTTGTTGTGGAAAAGTCGCAATTTTGTTCTCTTACTTGTTAGAAACATCTACGAGTACTATAGCTTAATTTGTTGGAAACCTTGAGAGTTGTGTTTAAATTGCCTGATTAAGTCCACAAAATAAAAAATCAAACCATGTTTATAAGTAGTTATCATAGTGTTTTTTTATATTAATTATATTTTAGGTGAATATTAATAATTCTTCAATATGTCTGTTAACTTACGGATAATAAACAGGCAGAGTTTGGGAAATCAAATCATATTTAGGAATTGGAGAAAAAGGGAATGAGAAGATGAGATCGAGCTAGTGATGGGAATAGGAATGGTGGAGAAGGCGGTAATCGTAAATGGGATTGGGATTGGGATTGGGATTTGGATTGGAAAAAAGCAGCAGTAGCAGTTATGGTCTTGGAGAATGATATGCGGAGTAATGTTGTTTGGGTTAGGACTCATTTCTCTCTTCATTGGTTCGAGACAAAAGATGCGAAGCTCAAGACCCTAGGAGAGGAGAGGACCACTGGGATTTGTTAAACATAGAACCAATGGATCATCAGTCGAAGGAAAATTCAAGTCGATTGACCATGAAAAAAATCATGGATATGCTTGCAGAATGAGAAAAAGAAACATTGCTTGATCATTTTGCTTTTGATGACCTGTCAAAGAAAGTTTTCCAAAGAAATTCATATATGCAATGCAATATAGACGTTTCGGTTCTTGTTTTGATTGCGAACTAGGATCAACTGAAGATAGATCAATTCAACGATTCTTCAACTTGAACAATAAAGAAAAGGTTGATATATTTTGAAATGTTCGAATATGAGCTTGATTAATGAAATTAGATGACAAGTATTTGAGGCAAAAGATCTTGTTGGCAAGAGAATTTTCACACTAGAAGTGAAAAGCATCACCTCTAATTTGCCATGTATAGTTATTAACAAAATATGCAGAACTAAGATCGAAGACATCACAAAGGGTCATGATCTTAGACAATATTGGTGTTTCTACCAAACTGGAATTAAAACGATTACAAGCTTCACACTTACTAGATGCTTGGATTCCTACCTTCATCATGACTAAATTTTTATGGAGCAGATGACAAGTTAAGAAATTGCAAATTGTAAAGTTTCTAGCAGCCTATTAGATTTGGTATATATAGAACATTATGTGTGCAACCTATGGTAGTCAGTCTACTAAGGTGTGTCAATTCCTTTTCATGTAAAAATCAAGGTTGAAAACATCGGTGTCGATGAAAGACATCATTACATTATTAATTTGCTAAGGAAAAAATTGTAGTGAAAAAAATTTGGTGCAAACACTCTGCAGATGTTGCTTAAAAATTACTGATATTTTACAGTCACTTGGATAAAAATACCTTTACTTGTATTTGTATTTACATCAATGATAACAACAAGTCTTCATAGTGAGGGGAAAAAAAAAAAAAAAAGTCTTGTATGTTTCAACAACCCGCTAATTGAATTAAAGGGAAATTGTGGTTGGTACTCTATAGTGGTTTGTGAATGTAGATGTTGAAGCACTTTATTTATTTATTTTTTAAGGGATGAAGCACAATATCTTGAATTCCCTTCCCCCCCACCCCCCCCAAGAGAAGTGATAGAAGTATAGAGTTCAGATTACCAAAATGTGTACTAGACTACCACCACAATCGCGAAGTAATATACTAGATTACCACCAGTCATCTACTAGATTAAATTAAGAGATCAATAGAAATAGCCCAATTAAAAAAAAAAAAAAAAAAACCAAATTTCCAAAATGATTATAATGGCCATCAAATTACTAAAAATTACCATAGTAAGAAATTTATTATAAACAAGATCTAAAAGTAAAAAAATATTGTAGCACATTAATTAAACTATGATTTTTATTAGGAAACACAAAAGCCATGTTTTTTTCTCTACTAGGTTTTTCCTTTTCCTTCTTTACAAAAGTGCACAACCTCTCTTGGGATGTTCATTAGGTTAGAGTTTGGTGTTGTTTTTGGATGGTTCTCCAAACTCACGACTCCTTAGGGGTGTGGCCTAAAATCATAGCATTTGTTTTCTCCAGTGGTGGGGCTATTCAATTAGGGTTTTGGGGGGAGGGGGAGAGAGGGGATGTTTATGGCTTGATGGAGAGGGCTTCGTCACGGGTGGGTTGGCTTTCTCCAATGGCTGTCATTGGCGGGCTGCAAGCACAATGGGAAGATCTGTTGGAGAGGAACCTTTTGTTAGGATTGGCGCCCTAAGGAACAAATACTTTATTTGTAATTCATGAGATTTTGGAATAAATAAATAAATAATGTGAATATTTTATTTGTTAATAATAGTCCTCATATTGTTTTCATTATTATGTTTAAGCATTTAGCAAATATGTGTTCCATGACTATTATAACCAAATCTTGTGATCGAATATATATAGAGTTTATATGTAGTATAAACACGAGACCAAGATATATAGTCTAAATTATAAAGTGTGTAGTCTATGTATTTAACTGGACACTTTATACATGATAAGACTATAATGGAGATCTATGTTCAATTAGGGAGATGGTTTATCTAGGCTGTTGGAGCAAAAAAACTCCATGGTAGACACATTGGTGTAATGGACCTAATGGCGGTTGTACACCAGACTAAACCTAAAGTGTAAATGATTTAATAATAATTTCATTTATCTTAAATCAATTCACATTGACAATCATCTATGTGTGATCTTAATATTAAGGTGGATTCATGACTCTATGTTTATAGCTTGTATCTTTTGATATGCCAAAGGCAGGAGTTTCGATGAACGAAGGCTCCATTGTTGGTACGTTAAAGATACAACCATTATTCGATGAGACCTTAATCTACAAGCACAAAATCTATAGCTATCTAACAAAGAGCTAATGTTATCCTCACAAAGACATTATTCAGGAATTTGGAAAAGAGCAAGGCCTTGGTCATCTGTATACTTATGGTAACTAGATGATTTTCTATTTATATTTGTTATAAATGGAATTTTCTATGTTAGTGAAATAATAGAACTTTGAGATAAAATACTTGAAAGGTAAAACAAAACTAATTCCTTCTTTCGATTATGGATAGTCTATGAGAATACACATATGCATGAGAGGTCATGGACAAGACTAGTGAATAATATCGTATTATTATCAATTGTGCAACTTTGGTTCTTTAGTGGAGTGACACCAAAGTTACTAATTAAATATATTATTAATCGGGATTAATTTATCTGTTATTATTAGAGCTTGATAATATATGTCTATTGGGTCCTAATGCTAGCTCACAAATTCCTTGGCTAGTTGTGTAGAATGTAGTTTACCACAGATAATACAGGATGTTACACTAGATGAGATTCTAGACCTATCAGTGTGTAAGCCCAATAGTCTAGTTAGATTGTGTGTGGCACCTGGCCTAGTCCACAATGACTGTAGACGCTTATCAAAGGGGTAGATCTAGAAATTGGTTAATAAGTTAATTAATTAATTAATTAATTTCAAGATAATATTTATTCAAATTTAATTATTGAGATTTTGTGATAATTAATTATTTGGATAATTAATTTAAATATTAATTGTATTTGAATTTGAATAAAGGATAATTCTTCATAATTATTTATGTTAGATAATTATCTAGAATAATTGAAATCTAATTTGAATAAAAATTTTTGAATGGGAATTATTATAGATGATGTAGATAATCACAGAATCCTACACTATGATTGGCTGGGATTCGAATTCTCCCTTAACTATAATTGGTGTGCAAAGTGAGGATAATTTCTCTACGATTGGTGTGTGGAGCTAAGGGAGAAGAGAGAAAAATCTTCTCCTAATCCTGATAGACTTATACCTCCTCCTGTAAACTCTATAAATAGGTGCCTTTCCTCCTCATTTATGTTGGGTTAGAGAAAAAGAGCTTTTGGTGCTTCTTTTAGAGTGAGAAAAAATAGAGGAGAGTCTATGGTAAGTTTTTCTATTAAGTTGTGCCCACACACACAACAACTAGAAGGAATACACATAGCGTTGAAGAGTTGAAGGTTGAGATTTTCATTCAGATATGTTACTTTTAGTTCATTAATAGGTACATTTAATTAGAATTTTATTTATTATTTATAGCAACATGAGTATGTTTCTAGGTACTTAATAAAATTTTTTAAAGTTTATCTGTGTCACCGAATCCATATTTCCAACACCTTCTTGCTCCATGGGCTAGAGGCTTTGATCAAGTTTATGTTGGCGTTTCTTTGGCCTGAACGAGAAGATGGAGCCATGATGCTGTCATTTTCTTGGGTTAGTGGAGCCTATATCCTTACTCAGCCCAAAGCGTCATTATGTAGCCGTGGCAAATTTTGCATGTGGGCCTTGTTAAACTCTTACGCAGTCTATATCTCAGCTCAATAAGTTCTATAGCCCACTACCAAGACAGTAAATTAGGTGATATTTTACTTCTTTACTGTCACTATTCTATTCGATCATTTAATTTTTTTTACTCATATCATTTCTTTTAGCCAAAATACCTTTAGATAATACTTTTTTATCTTATCTTAACTCAAAATACTTATGATCAATTATGTCTTCATATTTTTTAAAAGTGATATGTTTCAAACTTTTTCATAGAAGTAGTAAAATTGAAAAACAATAGCATAAAAGTGATGTTTCTCTAATTGACCTACAATTCAAACTCAAAACATAGGGCCAGGAAGTAAATTAGGTGGCATACTACTTTTTAACTAGCAATATTGGGTTCTACCATTTTTTTTCTCGTAAAAGCTACATATTTTAGCCAATCAAGTTACTTTAAACGACCAAATGGCACGTTCATGTAATTGTCAATTGTGGTCAAATCAATCGTTACATCTTTCTAACCATGTCAAATCTACTCCTATTTATTATATTCAAATCCTAACTTTAACTATGTGATAAAGAAAATCCACCTTTTTTAGTTGGATTTTCTGATGACAACTAATATGTCTTTATTTTCTTTCCAAACTCTAGATGTTGTAATTTGCATTTCAATTATTTCAAAAGCATCACCCCCTTTTCATGTTGTTCGTATTGATATATCCTTTATTATTTTCTAGTAATGAAAAAGGGAAACTTTTACAACATGTTTAAGTAATTACGTTTTGTGGTCATTAAAAAAAAGCTAAAGAGTTTAGTCATAAAAAAACTAAAGAATTTAATCATTAAAACAATTTAAATATCTTGGTCATTAAAATTAATACAGATCTTTATCATATAAATATACGCCTCATTTATAATTTATATATTGTCAGTTTTTAAATATGAGGTTTAGTCAACAAAAAAAACTAAATAATTGTTAGGGTATGATTTGGTCTGCCTTATGCATCGAAGGCCCAATATAAAGAGTCTACTCTACGAATAGGACAAGTCAAGCCCAACGAAGTCAATCATTCTAAGCCTATTTGATGCATTAAGTTCGTCAGCTTGTCATTTGCCCGACTAGAGGGCTCAATTAAGCCATTGACTTTGGGCTTAATCAAAGAGCTTCTACTCGGATGGCTTGAGGAAAATTAACGCGTCGTTTGTCATCCATTAAATCACGCGGGAGAACATGGGATTGAGGTCCAAATTGTGTGCCCAATACCGAGATGACACATGTCCCATTACTCTAAGTATTGCCGAGCCTACTCCCTTGACGTGCTGAAGCTCATGATCTTGTTGAAGGCCTCTATAAATAGAGGATGAGAATCTTATTTAAGGCTTTCAAATTACCCCACACAGAAGCATAATTATGCCTAAATACACACAAATTCAGTCTCTCAATTTTCCTGTTTTTTTTATCACAAAAACAATTGTAAACTTGTAATTTCTCCCGTTACTGTGAAAATAGTTGTAGCGCCCCCCCTTACAGACGTCACAGATGTCGTTACATTCATACATTACATACTTATTATTTTTTTTAAGATAAACTTTAAGTACAAAATTTATTTGAAACTTTAATTGTAAACGTAGTTAAGGAAAACGTAACCAGGATCCATACATATTTTTTTTTTACAACATTCATTAACTTAATCCATATTATAATAATTCAATTACACATTAAATTGATCATAAACTTCCTTTAATAAAGTAAATATACCAAATAATAAAATTATAACTTATAAAACATCACATCATTTAAAACTATTTGCTCCCACAGTTCGACAGGCCGAACTGGAGACTTCAGCAGGCCGAAAATGGTCAACCGACAGACCGACAGAGGCTCTGCAAAAACCTGGTTTAAACATTAATATGATCGGCAGGCCAAAAAAAGGGATCGGCAGACCGAATATCACATCGGCATACCGACCAGTAATGGTCGGCAGGCCGTCCGAGACAAAACAGAAACTTTAAGAAAACTTAATTTTAAGGCATATTCACTTTTCTTTCAAAAATGCGGAAGATCAAATTCTTAAAATGATAAAATAAAATATTAAAACATAGTTCTTGTATTCTTTAAAACTTATCATAAAAATATGTTCAAATAATAAACCATAGCTTAAATCATAAGACTTGCATCATTAGCATTCTTCCGGTTACAATTCATCTTCCTTATGCTCACACGTCTTCCCATGTCCTCCGCCTAATCCATGACCTTCTTACCCTTATCTGCAACATAATATAAACTTGAACAAGCTAAAGCTTAGTAAGTACATATAATTCTCACAATTTAAAAACATTTCATAAACATCATCATCATCATCATCATCATTATCATCATTATATCATAATAGTGCATTAAGCACATTTTCATAGAAACATATCTTTCAATACATTAACCACATTAAAACTTATTCCATTTTATCTTAAGGGCCCAAGTGTTGTACCATAATCATCATTGTAGGCGCGCCGTCATGAGATGAGAAGGGTAGCTAATCCTCAACCAAATATGACATCATATCATAACATTGGTGTGCAACACTTATTAGGTGATACATATATACATAACTTTTATACTTTGAAATTTGCCATAATCAAACATGCATAACTTTAAATCATGAAGATCTTTCATAAGAAACCCTTTAAGGAAAATCATCATAAACATAATATCAAACCTTATAAAACATATCATGTTGCAGGTGAGAATGTACTTACTTTAGAAGCTAGCTTACTTAACCTTATATGTATTGGTGACGACGCCGCGGTCTCGATGTGCTCGTTCCTTAAAGTGTTCATGCCATTTATTCATTTAAAATTACAAAATAAAATTAATACTTATTTTCATAGAGTAAAACATCCATTCATATAACATCACATATACATTCATCTCTTACAAACATAATTCAAAACATGCATCCATAACCATAATCATCAAAAATATACTTTTGACCTCCATGAATTAAAAAATTAATAACTCAACATTCTCATATAATTTTAGCACCATACTTGAGAGGAGTAAAGTTAATACATAAACATATTACCATGATTTTTCTTTAGTCATAAAAATTACATTAAGTATCTAAAAACAAACCATACATTTCAAACATGAAATCTGCCAACAATAGTTAGGCAGTGAACAACCTTAAACTCAGGTCCGTTTAACACATTTTAACACCATAGAAAAATCTACAAAAATTAACATATACAGTAAACATATAGAACCCTAACATATCCAAAAATTGGCTTAAAACAAAAATTAGAGTAGGTCAAAACACACATTTGAAACTCGGTAATAAAACTAACTTAGGTTTGAAAGGCAGTGAGTAATCTTTTGAAAATATTTTCTAACAATTAAAACACATATATTTTAAATTTTAAAATTCATACTAACACCTTACTAACATATATTTCAATATCATAAAATCATTTCATCATCAATAAAATCATTTAAACATATAAAACGTCACATAAAATAAAAGTCCAAAATTAACATTGTTAAAATAGTTTCTTGACCTAGTCTCAATAGAAATTTCATAACACATAATTCACTCATCAAAACATTACCAAACTTTGCAGTCCATAATATAACATATACATGAACATTCTTGCCAAATTTCGTAGCAAACAAAGCACGTTTACCGCTTGAACAAAAATCACATTTTCATGCATCATAACCAAACAACAATATTTTACTGTGAGTGGTAGAGGATAGAAAATTCATAACTTATCATAGAAAAATCCAATTAAGGTGAAACTTGGAGAAACATCACAAAACTCATACATGAATAACATATTAAAATTTCAGAGAAAACGGAGTTTTGTAGAGGAAGATATAGTAGTCAGATGTCAAGAAGGATTTCATTGATACTAGAATGAACTCTTACCTCAAAATGATTCTTCTCAAATTCTTTCGAATTCAACCAACAAAAACTCAATATTTCTTTCAATTATTTGCAGAGAATTTTGAGGGAGAGGAGGAATAGAAAATGTGGAGAAGAGAAGAAGAAGAGAAGAATAAAAGAAATGTCGCAGAATGAGAGAGAGAGAGAAGATGTGAGAGGAAGAGAGAGAAGAGAATTATCGTGAATGAAGGTAACGTAAAAAATTTCAATACCCTCACTTATGTCAATTTTTTTTTTCTAACTAATTTGGACTAAATTTTCATGGAGAAAGGAGAGGAAATTGTGGAAAGTCAAATCATTTAGATAAACTTACCATACTTTACCAATTTTAAAAGGGGAAACCATATCAATCAATACCAATCAATGCAAAGTCAAACGTTTCCTTTCCTTAAATGATAAAATTACTCCATAATTATACCAATTAATCACATTAAACCACCCAATCAATGTAATTATCTCAACCATGAATTTGGAGAGATTTCTACTGACTGCTCGTCAGCTGTCATCGGCCTGCTGATTCTTTACTTTGGCCTGCCGATTCCACAAAGTTCGGGCTATCGATGGTTTCCATCAGCCTGTCGATTCTTGGCAGACTTTTCGGTCTGTCGAACTTGAAAGTCCGGCTTGTCGAACTGTCCTTAAAATACAATACATCATAGCATTCAAGTCATCATTGCATCATAAATAAACATACATTGAAATTAACATGAACACTTAAGCACATCAATTCCACGCGATCAACACCTGTCATAAAACTTAAAATAAAAAGTTAGTAACATAAAATCACAAATCATAACATAAATCAATAAGAAAATTACTTAACGTCTTTACTATCTTAGCATAATCTGTTACATAAAAATAGATGGGTGTTAAAATAGTAGACATAGCTTTCATTATAGAGTGAACCACTATAAAGTTCCTGGTGCCTTGACTCTTTCATTCTTTAAAATACACCTATTCCAATTTTGCTTAGAATCCTGCAACAGTGATTTGAGGGCCCAAAAACCTTGAATGAGATTTTTACAATACTTTAATTAATTATAGATCTAACGTCTATAATTTGACGCCCATCGGTGGGCTCTCAGGTCGTCAACTAGAGGATTTTTCAGCAACTCAAGTCACATCAGCAATGGCTGACATTGACAATAATCAAGATTTACATGACGATTGGATCGAAGATGATTAGATCACTTTATAGGGAGATGAGCAACTTGAAGTCCTTGCGACCGAAGTAGAGTCGTTGAAAAAATACTCCAGGAGTTAGCAACCCACTCTTAATAGTGCAATAGGGGAATGGAAAAGCTCAGTAATGAAAACAACATGCTTAGGAGCCAAATCATCTATCAAGGTTCCTAGCTCTCAGCCTACTCATATTACTACCTGTACTCTGGGTACACTACTGTCTCGATGATGCAATACCAAAAGCCTTAACCAACTAGACAATAGTTGGCATTCAGCCCGATAGGTAGGATGCAGTCGCTCAACACTCTACCTTCGGTAGCAGCGACGACCGTGAACACCTCCGTTCCAACAATGAAAAATATTCTTATAGTCATAACCACTACCATTCCACTAGGCACAGCGCCCAGTACTTCTATCTTTCTAAGCACTACCACCTTTCCTAGCACGGAGACGACTCGACAGCCAAAGCCTTCTCCCGTCACCACCTTGCTAACCGCCAAAGCCATACAATAGATGATGCATGATATGTTTGAGCTAAACACAAAAATTATGGTGGAAAAGATCGACCAAAAACTCTGGTCTTGGACGATATCTTGAAAAATATTTGCAAGACCCTGTTCACCAAGAGGATCACTTTGTCATTCCTCCAAGGTACATAAACCTAACGTTCACATTGTTTGATGGGACCGCGGACCAAAAAGACCTCCTCCTCTAGTACAAAAAATGTGGTCAACACCACAAACATTCTGGATTCGATCTTAGATGAGATGATGTACAAGTTATTCGCATAAAGTCTGAAAGGACCGGCCCTCAAATAATTCTGTAACCTGTAGCCCGAATCAATCAACAATTTCAAAGAACCTATAGATTCGTTTGTAAAAGCCTACTCCATGCATATCAAGACTAGAAAAGCAACCAAAGACCTCTGGTTAGTGGTCTAGAGGCCCGATGAGACTTGAAAGCATACATCAAGAGGTTCAATAAGGAAATCTCTGAAATCTCCAACTTGGAAGTCGGCACTGCCTAAGAGGCATTAAAGAAGGGGCTTTTACACAAGTCCCAATTCAAATATAGCATCTGCTAGGAGTATCCGTACACGATTCAAGAAGCACTCAACAGAGCAAAACATTAGATCAATCTAGAGAAGGAGAACAAAGTAGCCAATAAAACAGAGAAGCCTCCATCAAAAGCCAAGCTGGACCAATGAGAACAAACGCAAACTCCACACAGAAAGAATGGAGGAAGAAAGACAAGAGAAAAACATGGGAGACCATCGTCCCCCCCAAGGTAAGTATTAGACATATCCCCATAGAGATGGCAAAATCGTGTCGTGCGTCGTGTTCATGTCAGCATGTTTATAGCACGACACGATTAGGCCAAACATAAACACAACACAATTAATGAATGTGCTAGAAATGCAAACACGAACATAACCTGCTTATGGCATATGTAACACGGCATAACATGACTAACATAATTACTAAGCAGGCCGTGATAAGTTGATACGATAACAACACGTATGTAGCACATTTATGACCCAATTAACTAAAAATTAAAAAAATTAAAAAAAAAGCCAAGAAAGAAAATAAACAAAAACACAATATCTAATTAATACTAACCGACTACAAATATTTCAAATATTTTTATTTTTAAGTTTAAATGTGTTATAAATAGGCGGGTTGCTGTGTCGACACATTTACTGTCTGTTTAATTAAACGTGTTAAGGCGTGTTAGACATGTTAGCATGAATCCAGCCTGTTTATTTTTGTGTTATTTATGCTAACCCATTTATGGCCCAATTAATAAATATGCGGTCTAAACCCATTTATCTGGTGTCGTTTTCGTATCGTGTCATCATGTTGTGTCCGAAATTGCTAGCCCTATATCCCCGATAGAGTTGATCGTGCAACTTGTGGGAAAAGATTATGTTAGATTGCCAGGCAAGATGGCCCCAAGTTAGTCTTGGGATCAAACAAAATATTACAAATTCCATCAAGACACAGGCCACCTAACAATCGACTGTAAAGCTTTACAAACAAAGATCGCAGAATTGCTGGAAAAAAAAGCCACTGGAGGGAGTTCTTGTTAGAATGAGGAAGACAAACAAACAGGCTCAACAGCGAACATGGTGGATAGAGGAATGGCTAAGCCCAGGAAAAAACACCACCACCACCACCACTAATCTAGAAAGTGATCGGGGCCATATGAGAGGCTCAATGTACAAAGGGGATACTGCTAACCAAATCAAGGCTAACCAAAGAAGGGCAATCCAACCCATTACCAATGCCGAGGGAGAAGAAACAAAGTACTCGATCATTTTCCACAACAACAAAGCATTAGAGCTTGATAGGCCAAATGACGATGTGCTTATGATCAAGCTCAATGTGGCTAATTACGAAATTGGATGGATGCTCGTCGATAATGGGAGCACAACTGATATTCTATTTCTTTCAATGTTGAAAGAAATGGAAATTGATGAGAAAGACATAGAGAAGTCGAGTACCACTTTGGTCGGATTTAACGTCGAGGCAACCACAGCGACCTGAAGGATTAAGTTTCCAGTTTATGCTGCCGACAAAAACAAGTTAACAAATTTTCTTATCATGGACTGTCCTTCAAGCTACAACATGATCCTGGGGTGACCTAGATACATTCAATGAAGGCAATCCTTTCCACATACCACCAGTGAATCTGCTTCCCCATGAAGTAAGAAATAAGGGAGATCAAGGGAAGCCAAGATGCTGTCAATAGTTGCTATCTGATAGCGATGAAGCAAAAAAAGCTAGCTTTATAGCAACTATAGATGAGTGCATTGAGTTGGTCAAGCAATCAGGATTGAGGGGAGCCAATGCTTGAATAGCTAGATGAAGTGTAGATCGACCCCGAAAACAAACGCATAATAATGCATATCGGCTCGCAGCTCGACCCAAAAGTCAAATAAGCTATTGTTGAGTTCTTGAAGGCGAACAAAGATTTCTTTTCTTGGTCTCATGTAGACATGACAAGCATAGACCCAAGCATTATCACTCACCAGCTTGCGGTCGATCTCAACCACTGGCTAGTGAGACAGAAGCGATGAAGATTAAAAGTGAAGCAAAGTTAGATCATAAAGGAAGAAGTTAGGCAATTATTAGATGCAGGCTTTATCCAACCAGTACAGTACCCGAATTCGCTTATAAATGTTGTTATCACAAGAAAGAAGAATGAAAAATGACAATGTGTATGGACTTTACCGATTTGAACAATGCTCGTCCAAAGGATAGTTATCCTTTACCTCACATAGATCACCTCGTTGACATCACAGTAGGTCATGAAGTTTTAAGCTTCCTTGACGTATTCTTTGGGTATAATCAAACCCTTTTGTACCTAGATGATCAGGAGAAAACTACATTCATTATAAAGCAATAGATTTTTTGCTTCAAAGTCATGCCGTTTGGTTTAAAGAACACGGGAACAATGTATCAGCGGTTCATCCATATGACATTTGAAAAACAAATCAGGAAGAATATGGAGGTCTACATCGATGATATGTTAGTAAAATCTTTACAAGCTCGACTCCATCTACGACGCCTATAGGAATGCTTTGATGTACTTATAAGGTACAATATGAAGCTAAATTTGAAAAAGTGCACTTTTGGAGTCGCCAATGGGATGTTCCTCAGATACTTGGTTACGAGGCGAATCCAGATTAGATAAAGGTTTTCCAACTCATGCCTTCCCTACAAAAGCAAGCGACAAAATCCTAAAGTTAGTAGGTCGAGTCATCGCCTTTAGTCGATTCATAGGTCACTCCTCTGACAAATGTCTACCATTCTTTCAATTATTAAAGAAAAACACAAAATTTGAATGGAGTGATCGCTGTGAGTAAGCTTTTCAAGATCTTGAGGTACCTATTGACCCTTCTCATTCTTTTAAAACCAAAGGAAGGAGAACCTTTTTTCCTTTACTTAGCAGTCTAGGAAACAGTAGTAAGCTCGACAGTCGTCAGAGATTCGATCCAGACACTGGTGCTCTTCATAAGCCACACTTTGCTTAACGCAAAAACAAGATATGTGGTAACCGAGAAGCTCACCCTTGCACTCGTTCTGTTTGCCTGCAAATTACGCCTACACTTCTAAGGTCACACCATCGTCGTGCTCTCTTCTTATCCGATGTGAGCCATCCTGCATAAGCTGAATGTTTCAGGAAGGTTGACAAAGTAGGCAGTCGAGCTCAATGAGTTTAACATCGAATATAGGCCAAGAACAGCCCTAAAAGCTCAAGTGCTAGCTGATTTTGTAGCAGAGTTAACATACGAGCCCAAACACGACAAACCGAAGGTATGGATGATGAAAGTGGATGGATCAAGTAACAATAGGGGCTCATTAGTTGGAGTTTTTCTTCATTCACCAATAAGAGAGGAGATCGAGCAGAGTTTTAAACTGTGATTCAGAGTGACGAACAATAAAGCACAGTACAAAGTCAAAAGAGCTGGGCTAAAGCTAGCAAAAACTTGGGGTTACTGAGCTCTTTGTAAATAGTGACTCAACTTTGGTCATTAACCAAATTAATAGAGAATATAAGGCTCGAGAAGAAAAGATGGCATCATACTTCAACTTGTTAACAAGCTTCGGTCCCAATTCGACAAAATCAGAGTGAAACATATGTCATGCGAATCGAATAAAAGAGCAGACGTACTCACCAACCTTGATTCATCAGTTAAAGTAAAGAAGAAGAGAGTCATTCCCCTCGAATTCATTGAGCACCCCAGTATAGAGAAAACGAAAGAAGCACAACACCAAGACCCTAATGACGACTAGAGAACTCCTATCAAAATGTACATCTATGAAGGGTGTTATTAGAGGACAAGCAGGTTGTGTGTAAGATTAAGGTTCAATCTACAAAATACCACCTAATTGACGAAAAGCTCTACAAGCGGTCGATCGTAGGGCCGTGTCTACATTTTCTAGGAAAGCATGAAGTGGATCGAGTCATTAAGGAAATTCACAAAGGCCTATACGGCAATCACTTTGGGGGGCGATCCCTATGTAATAAGATCAAAAGGCAGGGCTACTACTAGTCTACAATGTAAAGTGACTCGAAAAACTTTTCTAAGAGATAAGACAGCTTCCAAAGGCACATTTCGGTCATTCACCAGCCCATTGAAGAGTTGTCCTCGATCAGCTTGCTGTATCCGTTCATGAAGTATTCGATGGACGTGGTTGGACCGCTTCCACTAACTCTTGGACAGGTGAAATATCTGCTTGTTCTTACTAATTATTTCTCTAAGTGGGTCAAGGTTGAAGCTTTTGGAGATATAAAAAAGAAGGATGTTGAGCATTTTATTTAGAGAAATATTATCTATCGATTTGGAGTACCCAGGGAAATCGTCATTGGCAATGGCTCCCAATTCATCTCTAACTCTTTCATGAAGTTCTATCAAGATTAAGAGATCACCTTAAGTTTCTCAACTCCTAGATATCCATAGGGAAATGGATAAGCCAAAACGACCAACAAAACAATTGTTCGAAACATAAAGAAAAAACTAAAAGCAAGGAAAGGAGGTCAAGTCGAAGAGCTTTTGATGGTATTGTGGGCTTATTAGATGACTCCAAGACAAATAACTAGAGAATCTCATTTATGGAAAATAAGTTGTGTTCCCAACCAAAGTACTTGCACATAAACTCAGAATCGACTGCTCACTCCTAAACGAGCCTACAAATGATGAAATGCTTAAGATGTGCTCGATCTAATCGATGAGAAGAGAGAGAATACACTCTATTGCCTTGGCCATTATTTGTAAGCTATAGCAAGATACTACAATTCCAAGGTAAAAGTCAGAAGGTTCATCGAAGGAGAACTCGTTTTGCGAAGAGTGTTTCAAAACACGAGAGAAGCAAGTGCTGGAAGGTAGCTACAAATTAGGAAGGTCCTTACAGGGTCAAACAAGAAGTTTGAGACAGCATTTACAAGCTTGAGAAGCTCGGTTGCATGGTCTTGATGAAGAGTTGGAATGCGCATCATCTAAGGAGGTACTATGCATAATTTTCTTTCATTTCTTAAAATTGATCAATTTTTATTTTTTCAAGGGCTTATTTTAGCTCGTTCAATTCATTTCGTGATAGGTTGTCTGTTGACATAATTCTAAAGCATTAATCAAACTAGTTTAGCAATGGTTGTAATGACTTTAGACATGTAAAGGTGAACTAGATACAGCTTAATTCCTACCCATGGATATGTAGACAACTCGTGTTCTATAAATAAGTGTAGCTACTTTATCATTAAAATAACCATATTGCTTAATTCTTTATGCTTCCATTCTAGCTACAACTAAAACTTTCACCAACATTGGGTTTGAACTATTCACCCAATGCATGGTTTGATTTGCTTTTTTCAAGACTTATATATTCTTAACACGAGGTTCGATTTACTTACCTAATTTACTTGGCCATTTTTGAGGTTCAACATATAATCATGGGTTCGATGTTTCTCTCCCATTTTGGCCCAACTTAGCTATTTTTATGACCTAGAATCTTACCAATATCGGGCTTGATTTTACAATCTACAAAATTCGTGGTGTTAGTTTGGTTAAGATATAACTTATTTTACCAAGTATGATTACTTCATTCATCAATCAATTAGTTATGATCTTGAAGTTTCTTTTATCGCACTTGAAAAATAAAACAAACTTTGAAAGAGGGGGGGGGAGGAGGGGGAGGAGAGAGAATATAGAATTTATTCCCTTTGATTGATCCATTTAGGTTGAAACAAAAAGAAATCAGATTCAATGTATAGAAAAGTTGTCCAAACATTACAAACTGGATATATATATACATATACATATATATATATAAACATTAAGAACAACAACGACATTCACTTTGCAGGGTCAGAAGGGCTTGCATTGATTGGGGGCTGCTCTAAGACCTCTTTGTCCATTTGATTCACCTCCTTTAAGGAGGCGTTGGTAGTTTTTGTAGTTGTCGTAGTGGCAACAGCCTCTATGCTCTCATCAGAATCGTCTTCAAGAGCTAACACTTTCTTGAGATCCGATATCTTCGAATTTATGTCAAGCCCTTCGAACTTGGTCTGCTGTGCCTCTCGTACAATTCAAATTGTTCCTTTATCATGACAGTTCCATGGACCTCAAATACTTGCTCTTTGAGCTTAGCGATTTCATTATGTTTGGCCTTCATATTCCCAGCAGCCTCGATGAGTTTGAGCTCAAAAGTGCAGTTAGTACTACCCAACTTGAAAAGCCTCTTACCAAAGCCTCCTCAGCACTCTTTTTCTCTTCGATCACCTTAGTTAGCTTTATGTCCTGTTCAGCAAGCAATATTTTCAACTGGTCGACTTTGGAACCAGACCTCGTGCCTAGAGCGTTCAGCACTTGTAACATCTGCACAATTGACAAATCCAAGTTGATGTTGAGAGTTGACTATGTGAAACTAGTTTTAAAGAAGAATATATAATCTATAACTGAAAAGCCAAGGCAGCGGCTTCATCATGAAGAGAATTCATGCTCCTGTTTGTTAGCTTCACAGCATCTACAAGAAAATTAATGCTTTTCCCAATTCTCGCCGCAGTTGCGAAATCCAACATCACGCTCTCTTTGATATTGGCATCGACATCTAAGGGACTATCTCGATTTCATCCTCTGGTGCAAGGGCAGCCTTCTTGCTCTTCTTTAATTTCTTTTTGGGAAGAGGCTGAATCTCGAATTCAGGTTCTTGTGGAAGGGGCTTGGCAATGTCGATCTTTTTTGCCTTAGCAGGGCTGTCCGATTGCTCCCACTCTACTGTGCTGGTGGTGCTCGCTTTTCTTTTTTTTTTTTTTTTTTTTTAATCTTTTGTAGCTTTCTTCTTCACCAGGAGCTTAGCTGCTTATTTGTCGGCAGAGGGCAAATTCATGATCTTCATGTTTGATAAGGCAAGCTCTACAAGAAGTGCATCCCTGTCAGATAATAGCGTGATGTTACTTTGAAGGACCGTATAATCATTGAACTGCACCGTAGACAATTAAAATCCAATTTACTTTTTTAGGTAATCGTAAAGGTATACTTTAAGGGGATGTTTGGGATTCTTCTCCAAATAGATGAGTTCCCCAAGCAAGAAGGTTAAGAAATCTCAGCTTAATTTCTACCAGAGTTTGATGTAATCGCATCGAACCTCTACCTAAATCTTTCGCTAGGTGGTGGGGGTGATTCAGCTTGAAATATGCAAAAAAGAGGAAATATGTAAGGATTAGTTGAGATTGTTGGAATTAAAATATGAAGCGCAGCGGAAGGAACGGATCGTTGACAAACAAAAATTTTCTAAGAACTTTGTTCATCGGGAATAGATATATAATTTTAATTATAGAAAACTTTAGGTAATTTTACAAACCTTTTTGAAGACTATCAGAGTATGCTAACTTTCCTCTTTGACACCATGATCTTCCAATCCAAGCCTCCATACCAATGGAAGGACGAGTGGGCGTCAAAATGCAAGAATGAATTTTCCTCACACTTTTCTGAATCTGCTATGTACTCAACACATGAGATAGCAGTTTTCTCTCTAAGTATTTTGAAAAATTATGTGAATAATCATAATGGGATAACTGTTATCTCTCCTTTTTATATCTGAGCCATTAGTAATTTTTTAATTGATTTTTCATTTAAAATAACCACCATATCAGACATATGAGGAAATGATATATTTCACATGATTGTAACCTTTTTACTTTCCCTTTCTTTTTTCTTTTTCTTTTTCTTTCCTGAATCACCGTGTCTCACACACACACATACATATGTATATATAAGTCATCTGTGAAAGTAAAAGGAAGTTTACCTTCTTTTTTTTTTGATTTGACTGATTCGGTTTAAACTTATTATATATATATACATATACCAAATAAGCGAAACGTGAAACTGTTTCACGTTTCCTTCCTCTCCTCTTTTTATTTTATTTTATTTTATATTATATTAATATATATATATATATTAATATATTATAAAATCTTATATATATAAAAAGATTTGGTTTAAAGTCATATATATATATATATATATATATATATCTAAATCAAAATTTAAAAATAAATCACATTTATTTAAGAATAGATTTTACAATTAATTAATTAATTAATTTACTAATGCTCAGTTAAATGTGATAACATTTATCACATTACACTATGTGTCACAGAGAACATTTTTCTGTGTCACATTAATAATTCAAGTGTGAAATAATTAATTCATAATTAATAATTTCAAGCTAAATATGTATAATTCATTCTATGGATAAATCCAATATAGTGTTACAGATGTGGTATTGGGGACCTATGGACCTATAACCCAAGCTCCAATAAATTTGACAATTAATTAAACTCTTTGATTAATGTGTTAAATTTATTAGTTTCAGTGTTACTCCACTAAAAACCTGAAACTGAACTCTTGAGATTATAGTGAAATTACTCAAAGAAAATTAACAAGTAGTCCATTGATATAATCATTACATATAAGTCAGTCCTCCATAAATAGTTCATAATAAGAGCTAGGTTCAATTTTCATTCACCTCTCTTATTACATCTTTATCCTTGAGTTCCAATAATTCTCTAATGAACAATTAATTCATAATCTTATTATGAATGAGCGCTCTACTGTTCAAACATTGAATTTTCACTCAAGAGAACTATTTTTCTAACTTCCAAAGGGAATGAATGGATTCCATATCTATATAATATTATTCCCAGTCATTTATTACTTTATGTTTCCAAGATGCTAAGTTATAATCTGTGCTTAGACAAATCTTACCATGCAAGTCAAAAAACATAATATCATAAATAGGAGTCTAATAAATACTCAGGATTAAGACTGTCAAATATATGATCATCATAGTGATAAATTTGAATACTTTATTTGTAACAGATGATTATTAGAGATTCATAATTTATCAGGTCTAGTCATATATAATCTCATTATATAAAGTATCTTCAATCCAATGTCTCTACATTAATAGTCCGGATAATGACTATTTCATTTAGATGAGATTAGACCGTACTTGTAATTTTTAATTAAAGATCTCAAACTTTAATTAATTATCACGGACTATTTAGATTATTATCTATAAATTTTATCCCTAAGCAAATAATACTTATATGCTAAATTTATAGTCATATAAATAATCATGAAATTTTCTTGATGTTTATAAATGTATTCATAATACATATAATCAACCAAAATAATAATAAATGTCATTTTATTTATTTATTGACAATATGTACAATGTCACAGCTTTTAGGGCACCAAACCCAACAATCTCCCACTTGCCCTAAAGCAGGTGAGACATGTCTCTAAGACCTAAGCCTTCCAAGTGTCCCTCAAAGCTCTTTGCAGGTAACGTCTTGGTGAAAGGGTCGGCTAGGTTGTTTTCTGACACTATCTTCACAACTTCGACATCGCCTCAATGTACTATCTCTCTAATCAAATGATATTTTCTGTCTATATGCTTTCCTCTTTTGTGGCTTTTAGGTTCTCTTGAATTTGCCACTGCACCACTGTTATCACAATATAGTGTGAGTGGTTTATCCATGCCTGGACCTACTTCTAAATCATTTAAGAACTTACGGAGCCAAACAGCTTCTTTAGCTGTTTTACAAGCAGCCACATATTCTGCCTCCATAATTGAATCAGCAATACAAGATTGTTTGATGCTTCTCCAAACTATGGCTCCACCACCAAAAGTAAACACTGATCTAGACGTAGATTTACGTGTGTCTTTGTCTGATTGAAAATCAGAATCAGTGTATCCAATGGGAATCAAATTCTCACCAGAATATACTAGCATATAGTTTCTCGTTCTCCTAAGATACTTGAGAATATGTTTAACCGCTACCCAATGATCTAATCCTGGGTTGGATTGATATCGACTGACTATACCCACCGCATAGCAAATGTCAGGTCTTATACCCAACATAGCATACATTAGACTTCCTATTGCAGATGCATAGGGTATCCGTCTCATATTTTCTTCCTCTTGAGGTGTCTTAGGACACTGCTCTTTTGAAAGATAAATTCCATGACGTGTAGGAAAATTACCTTTCTTGGAGTTTTGCATCGAAAATCTGATAAGCACCTTATCGATATACGATGCCTGAGACAGCGCCGATAGTTTGTTCTTGCGATCTCTTATGAGTTTGATTCCAAGAACATAACTTGCTTCTCCTAAATCTTTCATTTGGAAATTGTTGGCACGCTATTTCTTTACATCAGATAATACGCCTACATCATTCCCAATGAGTAGGATATCATCTACATAAAGAACAAAGAAGACCGCCTTCTTATATTTGATGTACTTGTAAACGCAAGGTTCATCAATATTTTGATCGAAACCATAAGATTTGATCGCTTCATCAAATCTCAAGTTCCAAGATCTTGAAGCTTGCTTGAGTCCATAGACGGATCTCTGCAACTTGCAAACTTTTTGCTCTTGACCTTTGACTACAAACCCTTCTGGTTACACCATATAGATGCTTTCCTCAAGATAGCCATTCAAAAAGGCAGTCTTGATATCCATTTGCCATATCTCATAATCAAGACAAGCAGCAATGGATAAAAGAATCCGAATGGATTTAAGCATAGCTACAGGCGAGAAAGTTTCTTCATAGTCAACTCCCTCCTTTTGGGTATAACCCTTTGCCACAAGCCTAGCTTTGAAAGTCACAACTTTCCCATCCACTCCTCTTTTCTTCTTGTAAATCCATTTGCACCCTATGGGTTTTATCCCTTCAGGTAGGTATACAAGATCCCAGACTGAATTGGAATACATGGACTCCATTTCAAGATTCATAGCCTCCAGCCATTTTTCCTTCTCAGAAACTTTCTGTGCATCACGATATGTCAACGGATCATCTTCACCATCATCAAAGATAGCAACATTTGCTTCTCCAAGTTCCTTATAGCGAGCAGGTGGTCTCACAATCCTCCCACTACGTCGAGGTGGTATGACATTCTGATAAGGAGATGTGGTCTCCTCATTTTGTCATTCGACAATAGTTGTCAGTTGCGGTCTGATCTGATCAGAAAGTAACTCTTCAAGTACAACTTTGTTATGAGGTTTATAGTTTGTCATATAATCATTCTTGAGAAAAATGACATTTGTCAATACAAGTACTTTCTTTTCCTGTGGACTATAAAACAAACCTCCCATCGTTCCCTTTGGGTATCCCACAAATAAGCATACTTCAGAACGTGATTCCAACTTCCAGGTCTTTCCTTTCAGCACATGTGCTGGACCACCCCATATACGGATATGTCGCATACTAGGTTTGCGACCATTCCATAACTCTAAAGGTGTTTTTGAAATAGACTTAGATGGAACTATGTTTAGAAGATATACTGCAGTTTGTAGTGCATATCCCCAAAATGAAGTGGGTAATGATGAGTAGCTGAGCATGGATATCACCATATCAAGCAACGTTTGATTTCTTCTCTCTGCAACACCATTTTGTTGTGGTGTTCCAGGTGCAGTGAGTTGCGATAGAATATCATGTTCTATCATATAGTCCTTGAATTCAGTATCAAGGTATTCTCCTCCTCGATCAGATCGAAGACTCTTCTTCGTCTTTCCTAATTGCTTTTCAGCTTCCGCTTGGAATTCTTTGAACTTTCCACAAATGTAACGAAATAATCGTCAATAAATGTGACGAATATTCGAAACCACCACGTGCTTGTACATTCAATGGACCACAGACGTCCGAATGTATTAGCTCAAGTGGTTCCTAGGCCCTTTCGCCTTTTGCAGAGAAAGACCTCTTAGTCATTTTCCCTTCAAGACAAGATTCACAAACTGGTAGAAAACTAACTTTTAGCTCTTTTAAAGGACCTTTATTTACCAGTCTGTTAATTCTGTCAAGGTTAACGTGACCTAATTTAAGATGCCATAGGTATGTTTCATTATCAAAAGAAATCTTTTGCTTCTTAGGTTTTGGTTGTTCAACTTTGAACATTTCGGTATTGAGCAGTGATTTTTCATTGGGCCTTAAAGTGTAAAGCCTATTTTTCAGATGCACAGAACAAATATTCAAACCATTTCTAGAAATATTAACATAATTATTATTAAAAGAAACATTAAACATTTGTTCAAACAACCTGGAAATAGAAATCAAATTTCTACGAAAACAAGGAATGTAATAAACATTGTCCAAAATTAAAAACTTATTTCTAAAATAAAGTTTAACAACTCGCACTGCTCTTGCCGAAACAACCTCTCTCGTTCCCACTCTCATCGTTTGTTCCCCATCGGCAAGCTCCCTTGAAGAACTAAGCATCTGCAAAGAAGAACAAACATGGTTAGTTGCCCCTGAATCAATTATCCAAGGTGAAGTATCATCTTTAACTAAACAAGCTTCTAAAACGAGTAAATCTGATTTATCGTTGTTCTTCTTTTCTTTGAGCTCCTGAAGCTACTTCTTGCAGTTTCTCTTCCAGTGCCCAACTATGCCGCAGTGGAAACATTTTCCTTTGGGCTTCTTTTGCTTTGAGCTCTTTTTGTTGTTGTTGTTTTTGTTCTTCTTAGGTTGCCCTTCATTTTTAGATTTACCACTTCCTTCAATCCTCTTCCTCTTCTTATTCTTTTGTGTAGAAGAGGAGGGTTGAGCTTCTGCAACGTTTGCCTCAGTTTCTTTAGTCTTTTCTTTCGAAAACTCGAATGTTTGAAGCTCATTAAGCAACTCAGTCATGTTATATTTCAGCTTATTCATGAAATAGTTGCTTTTGAACTGAAGGAACGCAGGGGAGAGGGTTTCCAAAATCATCCCCACCTGTGTGGCTCCATCTATCATAGCCCCATTAACCTTGGCCTCATGGAGATAGTTAACCATGTTGAGAACATGTTCTCTGACCAAAATCCCTGCCTTCATTTTGGCATTCATTACTGCCTTAACGGCTTCGTGGCATGCCTTTTCAGAAGGTTTACCAAACATTTCTTGCAAAGACTGCATTATCTCATAAGCGGTCTCCATGCTTTCGTGCTTCATCCTAAGCACGTCAGACATGCCAGCCAAAAGAAAACAACGGGCCTTGTTGTTTGCCTGGATCCAACGATCATATGTTTCTCGTACATTACGAGGAGCATTGGCAGCAGGTTCTGGAGGACATTCCTCCGTCAGAACAAACTTGTAACTTTCGCAAATTAGTATAGTGTTCATGTTACTCTTCCACTGGACAAAATTATCTCCGGTTAATTTTTCAGTGGAGAGAATAACGATGATTGGATTAGACATTGTTGCTGTAATAAATAAATAAAATAGCATAAATTAAAATGGTTGCATAAACATCATAAATATATGTTTTGGAATAGTAAACGTGATGCATGATGCACAAAAAAATATTTTACTAATTCCACGATTATTCAAGTTTAATAAATAAAGTGCCGTCGTAAAGTAGGTCAAATTATTTATGAATTGAATGGAGACGTTCTCAATTAATAAATATATTCAAAATATCTCATATTTTCTATATTTATTAATAACCATTTATTTTAGTCAAGATATAATTAACAATTTAATTATGTCTTTATGAGTGTAACCCACTATTTTAGATTTTAACAACTTAACTCAAAATTGCCGCCATAGGGTAGGTCAATTTTGAAATACATTATAAAATTATATCTCAAGGAAGCCAACCTTGATATTGATTTAAATGGACACCCTCCGCAAGGAGGACGAAATCAAAGCGTCGCGAGGCGCCACCTAAATCTCACGGTGTTGTACTAATAGTGGAGACCGTAGGTTATATTATCAGATTACCTTCTCCCACTCATTATTTTATAAGATGTGTTTTATCTTATAAAACATCATATGTTTCATAATTCTAGTAGGTAAAAATAATTTTTAATTACTAGATTATATTATGTGTTAATAGAATCTCATTTTATTTACACTTAAATAAATTACCAAATTTTCTAAACATCTAAATTTATTATAAATTGTCTAAGTTACCGAATATTAAACAATTTAAAATTAGATAACTTAGAATTAATGTGAATTTTACCAAGTCTTAACTATTAAAACTAAATTCACATTATTCGGTTGATTAATAAATTAAGATTCAATAAAACCAACCCAATTAATTTAATCTCATTAAATTAACTCTAACACATATTACATCATTTTATAAACTCCTTTATAAAAAATAATATGCTAAGTGTATGCATGTCATGTTGCAATAACTATAAGTGGGCACTTTCCTAGATGACATATTATCATGCATGAACATGTTATCACAAGCATCACATGAAAATAAACAATGGATTTTTGACCGGGTCCTTTTGGATAATTAAATTACAACCCATAAAAAATAAGAGAGAAAAAAAAATTACAGGGGTCTTCTTGTAATTTACACATAATTTCCTGCTCCAATTTTGCAGTCTTTATCAGGTGGTTTATTGTGCAAAAATCTGCTGGTTTACCTTTGAAATTTGATAGCCTAAAGTTCTCAACTAGGCCAAAAGATCCAATGAACTTCTTTTTTTTCATCGCTCCATGTGTAGTAGGTGAAGGAGAGGAGAAAAGAAAATAATAATAACAATAATAATAATAAATTACAAAAAGCCTATACCCCTTTATGGGTTTACACATATTGATCTAATCAAACTGAAAATAAAATTATTAATCCAAAAGAACCATATAATTAACGACCAAAAATCCTTTCATTAAACAACCATTCATCACATGAATAAAAATTAACAAAGATGCAAAGTGTCCACAAACATGCATCAAAAACATGATATTATCAAAATAAAATCATGTTAATTAAAATTATGTATGCTATAACCCACTCTGATGCCATTTGTTGGAATTAAAATATGAAGCGCAGCGGAAGGAACGGATCGTTGACAAACAAAAATTTTCTGAAAACTTTGTTCATCGGGAATAGATATATAATTTTAATTATAGAAAGCTTTAGGTAATTTTACAAACCTTTTTGAAGACTATCAGGGTATCCTAGCTTTCCTCTTTGACACCACGATCTTCCAATCCAAGCCTCCACACCAATGGAAAGACGAGTGGGCGTCAAAATGCAAGAATGAATTTTCTTCACATTTTTCTGAATCTGCTATGTACTCAACACATGAGATAGCAAACCTTTTTTTTAAGAGAAGAACTCTCAATTTTTCTCTCTAAGTATTTTGAATATGTGAATAATCATAATGAGATAACTGTTATCTCTCCTTTTTATATCTGAGTTATTAGTAATTTTTTAATTGATTTTTCATTTAAAATAACCACCATATCAGACATATAAGGAAAGAAAATATTTCACATGATTGTAACCTTTTTACTTTCCTTTTCCTTTTTCTTTTTCTTTTTCTTTCCTGAATCACTGTGTCTCACACACACACATACATATGTACATATAAGCCATCCGTGAAAGTAAAAGGAAGTTTACCTTTTTTTTTTTTTTTTTTTTTATTTGACCAAATCAGTATGATTCCGTTTAAACTTATTATATATACATACATATACCAAATAAGTGAAACGTGAAACTGTTTCACGTTTCCTTCTTCTTCTCTTTTTATTTTATTTTATTTTATTTTATATTAATATACATATACTAATATATTATAAAATCTTATATATATAAAAAGATTTAGTTCAAAACCATATATATGTCACATTACATTTATATGACTATATATATAAATGTGACAATGTGACAACATAAATAATTAATTCATTAACTCTATAAATAAATGTGACAATGTGACAACATTACAGTTAATTAATTAATATTATAGGTCCATAGGTCCCCAATACCACCTCTATAACTGATCATTACATTTATTTTATTTTAGATTCGGGTAATGACTATTTCATTTTAGATGAGATTGGACCGTACTTGTAATTTTTAATTAAAGATATCAAATTTTAATTAATTATTACAGACTATTTAAATTATTATCTATAAATTTTATCCCTAAGCAAATAACACTTATATGCTAAATTTATAGTCACACAAATAATCATGGAATTTTCTTGATGTTTATAAATGTATTCATAATACATATAATCAACCAAAATAATAATAAATGTCATTTTATTTATTTATTAACAATATGTACAATGTCACAGCTTTTAGGGCACCAAACCCAACAGAGATAACTATGGCAAAATTCTTTAGTATTCAAATCACCGATATGTCCAAATTTAAGGGGAAAGTTAGCTCGTTCAGGTTATTCAACAAAGTCATTGTTTATAGACATGAAGAAATATTTCTCTTCCTTATCTTTGTTTGCATTAATGAAGTCTGCAATAATTTGCTTCGTTTGCCTATAAACAAAATAGAACCTCCTTTTGTTCTTGTTGTTCCGCTTCATGAAATAGCATGTTAGGAAATCGATAAAAAGTGTAGTTAGTGTTCACCTCTTCCTTCAAAACGACGAGAGCTAATAGGAGTCGTAGCCCATTTGGCATAAGTTGAGTGAAGGAAATTTGGAAGTAAGTGAGTACATCGAGCACCAAACTGGGTATTGGAAGCCTAAGTCCCATTTTGAGAAACTTAGTCTAAACGTAAATCTAGTTATCATTCTACATATCCGCCAGCTCGTCGGGATAAGGGAGCCTTATTTCTACTGATGGAGGAATTCCATATTTGATTCAAATTGATGACAAATCATCATCGGTTATGATTGATGGAGAATTTTCGTAGAAAAAAGTGATGCCCTTAGTCGGGGATCTAAAGGCCCGAGGGCGTTCGATTTGTTCGTGTTAATTTGAGATGCTTGTGGGTCTATTCCTCTCGGAGGCAGAAGTGTTCAATTTATTTGTAATATTTTATGCCTCCTTGCTACTCCAAGCACCGCCAGTCCTTGAGCTCCATTCGAGCCTAGATTGTTGGAGGATTCCTTCATCGACCTCTCTATCATCATCACTATCCCAGGGGTCGACACTCTCACTTGAACTAGAACTAATATCGATTACTTTCTTCAACATTTTCTATGGCAAATGGGATTTCTAAAGGAAATCTTAGGCTAAATGGATTAAACAGCCTAAAATTTGAAGTTTCAAACTCTTCTTTGATGTTCTTGAACCCGAAAAACCAAACAATCTAAGAAACAAAGGATTTTCTAGGAAAAATTGGTACCAAAATGTGCAAAAAGAAAAGGAAAATAGATTTATGGAAAGAAAATCACAACAAAACAAGAAAATGGGGGAGAATCTTGCCTGAGAAAGGGAAAGAAAAACTTTAAGAACTTGGGAATGAGCTTGAACTTTTGAGGGAAGAAAGAAGGTGAAACGAGGGAGAGAGAAAAAACCTATTGTAGTGTCTAAAAGACTTATTTGGACGACTGAGATCTGGTTTTTGGGAATGATCCAACGACTAAGATCAAGCATTTTTTTCACCTTCCTGCTCAAACCGAGGCCTTGTCTCATCAATCAATAACTGACGTCAACGCAACAAGGATATTTCGAAATGCACCAATCAGATCGTGCCACTTGTAAAGGCATAACTGACACCCGCGTCTTCTTGAGGAAGGATCGTGATGGTTGTGTGAAGGAGTATTTCATGCAATAGAAGCAATTTGAAGTATGAGGAGCTGACTTTTCAATTCGTTTGATCCACTTTTGTAGCAACCTCATTATCTAAGGAGTGGGAGGTTAACTGTTGGGATATGATTTGGTCAGGCCTATATCATGGATCGAAGGCCCAACATAAAAAGTCTATTCTAAGGATAGGACAAGTTGAGCCCAGCGAAGTCAATCATTCTAAGCCTATTTGATGCCATTAAGTTCATCAGCTTGTTGTTTGCTTGACTAGAAGGCTTGATTGAGTCGATGACTTTGGGCTTGATCAAAGAGCTTCTACTCGGATTGCCTAAGGAAAATTACGTATAGTTTGTCATCCAAGAAATTGTTCAAGTGTGGGTTCACTATGATCAATGGGTTGCACTTGCGTTTAACAGATACAGGGTGACATCCACTAAACCACGAGGGAAAACGTGGGATTGAGGTCCAAATTGTGCACCCAATACCGAGATGACACGTGTCCCACTGACGTGCTAAAGCCCATGATCTTGTTGAAGGCCTCCATAAATAGAGGACGAGAATCTCATTGAAGGCATCGAGATTATCCCACACAAAAACATCATTACGCCCAAATGCACACAAATTCACTCTCTCAATGTTCTTGATTTTTCATCTCAAAAACAGTTGTAGACTTGTAATTTCTACCGTTATAAGAAAAACAGCAGATGTAACTCTTATTATAGAGTGAACCACTACATAACTAACGTGCTTCCAAAGATTTATCTGCAACTTTTTTTGAATTGCTTACGAGATTCCCATCACCTGCCCCGTGTTGATTTTTTTAATCAAACGGGTGTCATGTCGCCACATTTTCAACAAGAGCCTTCTGGGTCGTCGACACGTTTCTTTCGTGACTTGCTATCTCACGGCAATCAAATCCCTCGTGAACTTGTCCACGACATTGGGATTGCCATGAGTGGACACACACCTGCGACATATACCCATATATGAATGAGATCTTTAGCGGACTCTCGTTTTGAACATTATAAATAAATAGAAAATTTCTGTCTGCAGAGAGTCTCTATATATATTATCTGGATATATCTGTATATATATATGGTTTCTTTTCTTTTTCTAAAGTCTAAATTCTAAAATGATGGAAGAAAGGACTTCGGTGGTAAGGAATATTGATAGGATGTCTTCCATTGTAAGCGAGCCAAGAACGTTGAGAATGGATCAAATCCATTTTGCTAGGGTTTGTAAATTTTTTTTTATACTTTGTTCATGCATGTATTATATTCTATATTTTTCCTTCTCAACTTTTTTGCAATTATTTGTCTGGGTTTTTCATACCCTTTTTTTAAAAATAAAAAATAAATATTGCAAGAAATGGTGTTTGATATTTACAATACATGGGCTTTGTAAATATTGCAGGAGGCGGCTTTATATGTTCTGCAAACAAGGTCAATGGAAGAAGCTATGAGAAATTTCAGTGAGGTACAAATATAATACAATGTTTTATGCCTTATTACTTCAAACAATAATGCAGTCGTCGCTTTGAAATCTTTTTGTTTTTTTTTTGGTTGCAGATTCATCTATATGTTCCTTTCCCGGTCTATTAATAACGACTTGATTGTTAGCTGCTTTCTTTATCTGTACATATATTAGTATATATATACTCAGAGGGAAATATGATGCTCATATCATATGAATAAACGATTTGATCAAGTGTAAGAAATAATTAGACTAGTTACTTCAGAACAAAATAAAAATAAGGGTTATGATCTGTAAATAGAGAGCAAATCAAGAATTGCCATGTTTTTAGTTAAGGTCATATATTATTATTTTTGGTAATCATGTTTTAGTTGGATTTAATATGATTGCAGGGGTTAGAGCCAGTGGTGAGTATTGTAGGAATGAATGCTGGGGGCACAAGATTAGGGATGGATTTAGATAATGATGAATTCCAGGTTATACATCATCGTCCAGAGTTAAAGGGACGTAGTTGCTGCTCCTTTCTAGCAAAACAAGTCTTTTTTTGTTAATTGTTTTTCCTACCTTTTATGCAACCAAGACAGCATAAAATTCACACACCATACATATTGTACAGGACAGGGAAATTTCCTTCTCCTTTTAGTCTATTCAATTTGCTCTTTCACTAGGCTAATCTTCTTTTATCCATCCTAACTTTTAATTCGGCTGGTTTGCCGGGTTTGATAAATTAGTTAAAACTTTAAGTTTCAACTTATTACAATATAAACAATAAAAAGTAAATTAAAGTTAAAATTTACTACAATATACAATGTTTAAGTTCTAACTTTAAGTTCTAAGTTTGTCCAAACACTCTTTAATGTTGGTATTTTTCTTTTTTTAATAAAATATATATCCCCCGCCGATCTCATGATTAAACGTTAAAGTCAAATCTAGAGCATGAAAAGAAAAGTCACAGACCAATTCACACATGCAACCTTACAGCTACAAAATTGCACGTCTTAACCAACCATCACTGTTGTGTAACATGGAACCACCACTAGTTCGTTCTTGCTCCCATTTCTTTTTTATGTTCTGCTCACACATGGAGTGCCTGTGCCACAAGTATATCATATATATATATATATATATATATTCATGTGCATATTCAACAAAGGCGCATAGACACCATTTCTAGAATGCTATACCTAACAAAGACAACACAACCGACAAAACCAAGATAGTAAAAACTGAAATTCATATGCAATCCCCAAAAATAGTTTTGAGGAAATTATACTTGAAACTCACATTGCAAATAAGTCTTTCTTTATGAGAATCCAAATTAACAATCTTCTTAATATGGGAAAAAAAATCTAAATTGAGAAATTGTAAATAATGAGCCTACTAATCACCACAACGGTAATCATGGTAAATGGAGAAACGCTAGAGCAATGTGAAGACCAGAATGGCGAATAGCTTCCCAGAGATGGGATTGGTGATTTGGTCTTAAACCATGTGCATTGTTCTCAGACGCATTAACCATATCATGCAGCTACTCGAATGGGGGATTTATTTCAGGCAGGGGCAGCGAAGAATGAGCAGTGTAGCAGAGAGAGATTCTGTTTAGTAGTAGCACATGAACAAAAAGGATCACTATCCATCCAAGTTGCGAGCAACATCTGACCACCAAGAAGGCTGCACGGCAGGTAATGCATTTACTTGGCCACTTGACTGGCCTGAATCAGGGCAAGGGTTGAAGCCAGCAGATAATCCAACAAGTTGAACACCTTCATCTTCAGAAGCTCCAGTGGGGCGCCCCAATGGTGCATCAAGATCCACTAGTTCAAGAAAGGAAATCTCATCACCCGTAGAAAAAGCCTCGTCAAGAGTTCGGGTAGCTTTATTTGTATTGGAGAAACAAAATCCATCAGCCAAGTTCCCCAAGTCGTCTAAATCTTTGAAGATATCATTTCCATCGGACGCCGCAGCCTCAGTAACAGAATCAACATGGTTGACATTGATATCCTGCTAAAAAAAATGCATCAGTAATTAAATTTATGGAAAACATTAGCACCATAACATTGATTATAAAGATTTGACGACCGCGATATTAAGCAAAACAATGAATTCTAGATACCAAGACTCATCACGATCAACAACTAAAGAGAGAATCCGCTTTCAAGGAAGCATCGGCTCCTAACAGACGAGAAGAAAAAAGAATAGCAATAACACTAATAACACTAATATTATAAGGATGAGGATATTGATCAGCAAGAACCCGCTACACATAAAAATATAATATGAAAAGCAGCAACGGCCAGGGGGCCTTGAAACTGGAGTACAAAACATTGGTTGGAAACACATACTTTTAGGACTTGGGGCCTCCCATACTGCATGCATATTATGAAGAAGTTGAAACTGGAGCAGGACAAATCATTTATTCTTTTTATACAAGGCAAGATCGAACCCTCAACCTTCTCAAAGCCCCACCCCAAAACCCTTGCTTGCTGCTAGACTAAACAGTCTTAGGCTACTAAATTGAAATCGAACTCGGATACTTAAAAGAAAAAAAAGATGTTTCTTGTAGTTTGTACTTAAAAGATGATCCTTACAAAGAAAAATATATGGATCTTGATACAATTAAAACAACAGCAATTCCAACAGCTAAACACCAACCAATATCACTCCAAAAGTCCAAGGCTACTATTGGCCCTAAAGTCCTAGAAGCTGAAAAAGACGCAAATATAGAGCAAGATAGAAAATGCTACTATTTATACTCGCACTGAACGGAAGATCAAGGTTAGTTTACCTTGTAAATTTCAAAATGCCTTATTTTTGTCATTTCCATTCACTTTGAAAATCTAAAAACAAGCAAAGGACCTAGGAAAGGGCAACAAACCTTATTTTTGTCATTTCCATTCACTTCGAAAGGGCCTCCTTCTACGAAGTAATCCAACATGTCCAGAATGTCATCATCATGGGGACTTTGAACCTTCTCTACTGGAACACCATTACCAGAAACTGGCAATGTCACCTCAGAACTAGGTGGCACCATATCGGATACACATGATTCAGGTGAAAATACATGGCTTATACTCGTACGTGAGCTACAAGCAACATGATCTCCGTCAGGCAGCAAATTGTTTTGCAAAGTCATTTTTGCAGAACGCCCCGCTTCTACACGGTTATCTTCTTCATCATCGGTCCAATCTCCTTCTCTAAAAGGTGCACCATATTGGGCACCATTTCTTGGTCCTGGACCCTCTTTCTTGAAAACAACGCATAGCACGTATGAATCCTGCAATAATACAGAAAGATTAAGCGAGTCAATAACCAAACACCATGATGTCACCAAAACCAAGGGCATAGTAACATTTACATACTCAACATAAATCATGTGAAAAAATCTCTCGTTTTCTTGGATAAAAGTTCTGAAGAATTAGAGTAGAGCGACTAACTAGAACAACAAGAACATCCAGGCATTCTGCATATAAATCATATGGATAAAAAGTTCTTTTTTTTTAAGACCCTCCTAACTGAACAAACCAAGACAAACTAAGACAGGTGACCCCAAGGGGAATCGAACCCAAGATCTCCCACTTATTGGGTGAGGTCTTCAGCTACATAAGCTACCCCTTCAGGTAAAAAGATTTGATTATAATTGCCCCCAAAAATATATTACATGTACCTCAAGTCTAAAGACAAACTGACCGAGAACATTAAGCACTTGCTAACAATGAGAAAATATTAAAATATTAAATCAATAACTGCTAACAGTCTACCACTCAAATTGGGCCCTCACCTACAACAGTCAGAAAATGTTGAGCTTGTAAGGCTTTTTTTTTTTTTTTAATAATCATTTGTGAGCTTGTAAGGCTGTCTTTTTTATAATCATTTGTGACCTTGTAAGGCTTTTTTTTTTTTTTTTTTTTTTATAAGCATTTGTTGTTAAACTCGTCGATTTCTAAGCATCTTTGGACTAGCTTATTCAATTCATTGCTTCTTTCTTAATCAAGTAAATCTGCATTTTCAAGTTTTTACCTTTTAAGGGGCGTTTGTTATACAACAATATTGAGGGTGGGAATGGAAATCTGCAAGATTCCCATGTTACAAGAATTATGATTTTTGGATTCTCAAAAACTCAATTCCATGAGATTTATTTTTACCCCATTTTGGGTAATCTGAATTCCATCCAACAACGTGTTATTCATATTCCCAAGAATCTCAACATCGTAGGAATCTCACCTTCTCTTCCATGATGATAGTGATGATGATTATAAATAAATAAATAAATACAAAATACAATAAAGTATTTATAATATTATCATTACTTAATGTTAATATTAACATTAATATTATAAATTAATATTATTACATGATATAAATATAAAAATTATATTAATATAAAATAAGAATTTAATAATAAGGATAATAACAATATTAACAATAATAATAAAAATATAATAGTATAATATTAATATTAAATTATAGTAATATAATATTAATAATACTATTGTTATATATACAATATTTGAACATCAATATATTATTAAATAGTAATAATACTATTATCATTATAAATTAATATTTTTATATAATATAAATATAAATATCATATTAATACTAGTATATTACTTTAATATATTAATATTAAACATTAATATTATTAAATAATAATGATTTTATATTGAACAATAAAATAATAATAATAAATATATTAATATAAAAAATATTTTAATAATAGTAGTAATAATAATAACACCAAAAGTATTAATATTACTTACTGTTAGTAATGTACTAACAGTTTTGATTAGTAATGTAACAACATCATATGATTATTAAATAATAATAATAATAATAATAGTGTTGTTGTTAATGTTAAATTTTTAAGAGGTTTTTATCTTTTTAAATACTTTCTAATGATATTGATGCTGATTATGTTATGAATGTAATTATCTTTTTAAAAAAATAAATATTAATATTGTATTAATATATAAATGATAATGGAAATGTCTCTTAAGAGATAATACGACAATTTATTTTTGTCAACAATACAAGATTCCCATATGTACAACCAAACAAAATAATATATTATTTTTAGAAATCTAAGAGAAGATTCTTGTGTACAACCAATTGTGATGACATTAGTTTATTGGAAATTATACTGCCTACTGCCACAGAACAAGCTTATTCAACCAAAAAAGCAAATAGAACTACACATTCTAAAACAAAATCAAGTAGGAAAAAGAAACTGAAACCACTAGACGTTAAAAATTAATACCTGTACAAAACCTCTATCTGCCAGACTTTTTTCTTGAAGCCTATACTCGTGCATAACCCAATTTGTCCTATCCCCTTTGGGTGCTCGACCAGTGTGAAAAACCAGAGTTTTTATCATCCCAACAACCTCACCGTTGTAATCAACAGGCCTATCCTTTCCAGTAGTTTTCCAGTACCCAGACTCGGTAGCTCGATTCATTCTCGCCCCACATGTATATTTCTTCTCTCTTGGACAAAAGAAGTACCATTTCAGATCCCCGCTCTGAAGACAAGCTTTATCTAAACAAGCAAAGATTAAATTACATAAGTTGTTTATAAAAGTCGACAGTGAGATCATTCACAAGAAACTCACTCAGAGACAATGTTAAAAGACATTAAAAAAAAGGGGGGGAAAGAGATTTCAATCCTGTTACAGACCTGGAAGATCCCAAGGGGCGTACTTGTAAATATCAACCTCGGAGATGGCTTCAAAATGTAACTTTCTCCCCAGTATCTTCCTCCTTAAGTAGTATTTAACAAGCTCAACATCCGTTGGATGAAACCGGAAACCCGGTGACAGCAATGTTTTCCTCATCGTGAAACTTAGAGAACAGAAGAACCAACAACCACGTGTCAAAGATAATCCAAAATTTGGAATTTCCTCGCGAGAAACGAAGTACAAATCCCTTTACAACCTTTGATCTCTTACAGACTGTAAGTTACAGTCAAATCCACTTCAGACCAATGTAGTATTTTTCACCCCAAAAAAACTAAAAAAAATACAAAAACAAAATACATAAAAAAAAAGAAACAACTCCTGGTCAAGTCCAATGCCGAAACAATATCTTCCAAGAACACCAAAGCCTCCCTCGGTTCATTAAACTAAACTCTAGAGTAGTGGACCAACTTTTCTTGTTGAGATCAACAGACATTTGGCGTGCAACGAAGGCCCTGTTTGGATCATTATTCGACACTCATTCATTCACAAATGAACTGAATTATGCAACCAAAAAAAAAAAAAAAAGGAGCAAATCGAAATTCGAAACCAAACAAAACGAACTGAGAAGTAATCAAACAATTGAAAATATAGTCTCAAAATCCCTATCCGGCAATTGCTAAACAAACATTGACCAGAACATAAGACAATGGTATTTTTTTTCCTAAAGAAAACTAGAATCGAATTCAAAACCCTCAATTTTACATCGATGGATAATGATTTCAACCAAATCGAAAGCTTTGAGTCTATTGTTAAAGTCAACCTAAGAAAATCGTAGCAGCAATCAAAAGAAATCATGAAATAGAAACCACAAATCAAAAACCCTAACAAAACCCTAGCTCACACAGAAACGGGGAAAGGTGATTAGCAGTACCATAATCAATCAACAATAATACAGGAAAGAAACCCTAAACAAGGATCTAAATAGAAGAGAGAGGAACCCTAAAAGTCGTACCCGATTGGAGAGAACCGAGAGAGACGAGAGAGAGAGAGAGGAACCACGGAAGGAATGAATGAGAGAGAGAGAGAGGGAGAGGGAGTGGATAAACAAATGGGCGAGGGAGAAACTTCTCAAGAGAGTGGGTTTATATAATAATAAATTAATAATAATAATAAATTATTAATAATAATAATAATAATACACAAATGTTAAAGGAGGAAAATTCATCAGGGTCGTGTTTGGTACTCATTGTGTTGTTTGTCTGTGCTTCAACTTGCGACTGGCAACTTACTTATTTTCACAAGTGAAATCCAACTATAAACACCGCAAAATTCCTAGATGTTATAGTATAAAATAAAATTATATTACACTGTAAAAACTCTTCTCATATATTATAATACTTATAGTTTTTAATCATATAAGCCAATTGAAAAAGTAATTAAAACTAATAGTTTTGATTTGAAAACTATAGCATATGAAAGCTTTATATTATAGCTTTTTACTGTGACTAGCATGTAAGAATTTTATACTATTTACAGTTGTAACTGATTGTTAAAACCGTTTTTTCAAATAACCTGATAGTTTTAATTACAATCTCAAACGTCCAACAAATGTGACACTATTTTTTTTTCCTACTTTGACAATCGTTTTGAGAGGGTTAATTTTACCATAAAAAAATATTTTATGTGTGGTATTAGTTTTGATATTTCTTATAAGATATTTGAGAAATGAGTTAAAACTGAGAGTTTAAGCTGAAAGTATTGTAGCATGTAAGAGTTTTACATTGTAGCATACTTTTGCTTTATCCAACAGTGAAAAAAAAAAAAAAACTTAAAACCAATATTATTGATGGAATATCATTTTTTCCAGTACTACATAAAATAATTAAGGATCAATTTTAAATTCTTTTTCTACATTTGCGAGTATTAACTTGGTGTGTTAAACTTCCATGGCTCATCCTAATACCAATAATTTGCTCTTCAACGTGCAATGAGTTCGACATAAATTTTAATATATGCTTAAATTTTGCAATTTTTTAACTAAAGAGTTGAAACTGACAGAGGAATGTGTTAGCATTAATAGGATTCGAGTACAACCCGACAATAATGTTCCATTTTTTTTTTAATTATAAGACATTCCAAAGATTTTCTAAATTTTAGTATTACTAAAAGATAGTATGACAAGTATAAAACATTTCGGAGTGGTTAAATTGAACTAGTTGTTATCAATCAAATAAAAGAGCTAAAGATCATTGAACACGTTGAAAAAAAAAATCCTGAGAAAAAAAAAAGAAAAGAAAAGAACTTATTTTAGTATAAACATCTTTGGAAGGCAACTTTATTTTGGAATTGCAGGTGCTGTCCTTGATAACAGCGCGTGCGACGAATGACTCATGGCTAGCTTGTTTTCTTGACAAAAAAAAAAAAAAGACAAAAAAAAAAAAGAAAAAAAATGTTATTGTTTTGGATATTAGACAAGTAGAATATGCATTTGTCAAAGACATGCTAAAGTGAGACGCATGTTGGTATTAAACTCTGAACTTCTTACAACAACAAAAATCATGGTAAACTTGATGAACTAATAACAAACCCAAGATCACTATAGAAGTAGTTCAAAAAAACAACAATAAGCCCGTTTGTATTTGTTTTTAAAATTTTTGAAAATATTTTTACATATTTTTTAAAGCAAACATTTTAAAAAAAATTATTTTTTAAAATAAAAATATTTTTATTTATTTTAAAAACAATAACAAACAAGAACGCAGGGAAGAGGTGGAGTCCGTCCATTTGAAAAATGCCTCGGCAATTGTCAATTTATAATAGGGTGTTTGAAAGAGTGGTGGGAACCAATAGTGGGAACCACTTTTACGGTAGACGTGAGAGTTTTATACTATAGCACTTTTTTTATTGTTATTGTAACATGTGAGAGCTTTACACTATTTATAACTAAGTTTGTGATGAAAACTGAATGGTCCTACCACTGTGAAACACCCTCTAAGACGAGCTGCTACTTTTTGTCTTTCCAAGAAAGACGACAAAATAAAATAATGCTATTAATTTGGGAGCAAGAAACTAACTCTTGGGCAAAAGCCTCTTCGGAGTCCATGTCACAAGTTGTCCATTCATAAGGGGTGGGAAGGTGTTAGGCTCTTGCTTGACTTTAGATAGTGGTGTGGGGGGGTCAATGGGACCCTCGGGCAAACTAGAATTACCAACATCCTTAAATTGCCAAACTGGCTGGGCCTCTCCCAAAAGCATGTCTTTTGCTACCAGACATTGAATCTTGGAACCTACGGAATTAAAACAAATCAAGCTAACATCAATCTTTCAATAAATAGTAAAGTAATCAACCAAAAAAAAATGTCACAAATAGCTCACACAAACTAATAAAGATAGCAATTTTCACTGATAGAAACCAAAAATCAAAATAGCAGTTTTCAACAACTAAACAAATTCCAAAAACATGAATCAAATATCAACAAATTCCACAATAAAATGAATTCCATAAACTGATTTCTATCCCGAGTTAAACTTCAAAATTAAAATTTCACAAAACGCAACTTCAACTTCAAACAAAAATGAGAAACACAATTGGAGCTCTTTTTCATTCTTATGGTCAACAACCGCAAGCTCGGGCGCAATGTTACCGAAAGTGTCTTACTTCTTGTGACTCTAGTATTTTCTCTTTTCCCCAAATAGACCTGTTTATTATCTTCACTCCACTACTCAATGTCTCAATCTCATCTTTACAAGGCAAGGGCTAAACTTTGCAAATTGAAACAACCAAAAAATAACCCAAATGGGGAAACTCTACCGCAACAATTAACATGATCATCCGATGAGGTAAGATTTCCATTCCAAAGCAACCCACTTTCCTTTGAGATTTGTAAGATGAATGAGAATTGAGATCCCATCCCATCAAACATAATATTGATAGATAGAAGCAAAGGGAACACATCTCCTCCTCAAAATCCCAACATCAAAATGAAAAAAAAAAAACCAAGCAGTACCATGGAGGAGAAGCCTGAGCTTGACTTACAGGTGGGGTGGCTTGAAAAAGACGAAAAATGCACTGCTGCGTGCTGACTGCCGGGGAGATGGATAGCTACGCACAGGGGAATGGAAATGGGATGGTAGGACTTTTTTCTTCTTCTAAAATGCTCTTAAACCTGCCTCAATTATATTTTAGACTTTTATTTCTCTTTATTTTTAGGTAATTATCATCGTGATCCATTTGTTTATTATTTGTTTGTAGTTTTATTTTTTTATTAGATAAGAACAAGATAAACAAGATAAGTGCTTGTTCTACCTATTTTTAATGGCTTTGTCGTTGTAATTTGAATTGTCATTGTGCTTTTTTTTTTTTATTTAAAAGAGCTCACAATAAAAGAAATAGAGAAGAAAATATACATTTGCTATGCCGGAAATAAAAAAGTGGAGAGTTTTCTAATGCAAAGAGCTTGTCGTAGAATGCTTAGGGTAAGTTTGGTGAATGGATTTGAATTAATGAATTGATTTGAGTTAGTATGATTTAAATTAAGATTTAAGTTAGTGATTTGAATTATTATCCAAATTGATGTTTGGATGTGCATTTAAGTTTTAATCTGAATATGAAATAAAATTAGAATTTATGTTTGGAAAGGTAGTGCAAATAGTTTTTGATTTGTCAACAAATCTAATAAGATCTTAATGTTAATGATCCTAAAAAAAATGCAATGTAGATCTTAATTTATTCTTCTCTTTACTAGGAACACAATAAAAAAAAATCATCTCAATTGGATAACAAATGAAGAAGTTAAAATTTTTTTCCTCAAATATAAGAGAGAGAATTTTAATTTTTACTGTAGTAGATATATCCAAGTATCAAATGGTCCATTTGGTAAAAGGTTTCGAATTAGTGATTTCATTTGACTTAGTGTGATTTGAATTAAGATTTGAGTTAGTGTTTTGAATTGTTATTCGAATTGACTTTTGGATATACATTTAAGTTTTAATCTGAGTATGGAATAAAATTAAAATTTATGCTTGGAGAGATTGTGAAGATAATTTTTGATTTATTAATAAATCTAATAAAATCTTAATGTTAATGATCTTAAAAAATATGCAATATGAATATTGATTTCTTCCTTTCTTCATTAGAAACACAGTGAAAAAAGAATCATCTTAATTGGATATCAAATGAAGAAGTTATGATTTTTTTCCTCAAATATAAGAGAGAATTTTAGTTTTTACTATAGCAAATATATCCAAACATCAAAAGTTTAAGGGGGGATGAGAACTCTAAAAACTTGAATTGTTGATACTCAAATGATTCAAATTTTAGGGAAAACAAACGTATATCTAAAGGATTCTTGATACTCAAATCTAAATTTAAGTCCATTGCGTTCACATAATACATGAAACAAACATACCTAAAAGTTTAGGGGGAGTTAGAACTCTAAGGATTTGTTTGTTTCGAGTATTATTTGGATTCAATGGACTCAAATTTGAATTCAAATATCAAGAATTCTTTGAAAACGTGTTTGTTTCTTCCAAAATCCGAATCCCTTGAGTATAAAAACTTGAATTCTTGATACTCAAAAGATTTAAATTTTAAAGAAAACAAACACGTATCCAAATGATTCTTAATGCTCAAATCTAAATTTAAGTTTAAAGAATCCAAAGATCTCGAAAACAAAATAGACCCTTTAATTTTGATATGTTATCTTAAAAGTATGGTAAATAGTAGAAAGAAAGACTTCTGTTTTTTTTTTTAAAAAAAAAAGGTTGTTTATTTGTCAATGTATTTTAATCCTTTTGAAATAAATCAAGGCCATGTGCCTTTTATGTATTGCAAAACATGAGAAATTAATGCCCTATTTAGCAAGTCGATCTAAACCACAGCCCGGACCACTATCTTGATTGTGAAAAGTGTAAAACTTTCACATGCTACAAAAACAATAAAAAAGTTACTACAGTATAAAACTCTCGCATGCTACACTAAAAACAGTTATGATCAATAATTCTAACCAACCTGCCAAACACCCTCTAAACTTCTTACTGTTAACTAATTAAATTCGTCAATCTACTAATTAAATTCGTCAATCTACTAATTAAATTCGTCAATCTACACCCTGTTTAAGAGTGCCCGACTGATAAAATATATAAAAAAAAATGTAAATGCTTGTTTTTTTTTTAAAAAAAAAAGGTTGACCATTTGAACAATTTACCCTAACAAAAATAACCATAAAGGTTTCTTAAACTTTTTAAACTCCGAACAATTATTCAAACTACAAACTTCTTAAAATAACAAACATCATCGTAACTTAAGTGAACAAATAACAACGCTTGTCATACCCGGTCAGGGATAAATGATAACACAAGAACATATACGAACACACAAAAGGAAAATATGCACAGGCATGGCGAGCACCTATGGTGAAAATATCCCAAACTGGAATCAGAAATTCATGCCACCAAAACTTCTCACTCAACGACATTCAAATCAACAAATTTTGCGTATAAATCGGGATCAATAGTACAAGGGATACAATCACACATTAATTTTAAAATATTTTGCTATGACAACATACATTTTGGAAGAATCATGACTCCTAGAAGACAGACATCAAACAACCGAGACCCAAAAGGAACAAATGCCAACTTCTGATTTTTGAATTTCCGACCATGCAATGAGATGCAAAACCACCAATAATTTGCTCCTTTGGACCACACAACCAACATAATACATTGCTTCCTAGCTGTTGCACTTTTGGTCCGTCCTCTAGATCAGAATCACTCTGTACAACGTTTGCTACCTGTCGTTGATGGAAGGTCGGGAATCTCCTCCAAGTAAATTTCCCACCGGCCAAGACACGAAACAAGGAGAAAATAGAAACCAAAAACCTGGCTGAAGTAAATTTAGCCTGCTAATTTCAAGAGAGTATTTCGGCCGAAACAATTACAAATTCCTCACGGTGAGAAAAACAGGCCAGGAATCACCATCAGCAATCCCTTTTCACCTCTGTTAATCTCTTGAGCCATCCACACTTCACAGTGAACCGACTCTGCTTGCAAAACAATGACTTGCATGTACAAAACTACTTGATCTAGTCACTGAGCCAGCTTTTTTTTCAAAGATAAATCACGTAATTGTAAATGTCATCTATTTCACAATATTCCATTTAAGACCCTTTGATAATAATCGTACTGCCGTGTCCGCCATGCATCCAAGCTGCTGCTAATTAGGGAAAGCACCAAGGACACACATTGCTGATAGGGAAAAATACAAGAAAAGAAAGAAAGAAATCATTACGCTAATCGTACAAGGAAAAAAAATATATAAACGATGGTGGGATAGTTCACCAACCTCTTCTGTTAAACTAAGATGGAACCGTTTCCTTAGGTTTTGTATTGTACGTGGGCCACCTTTAAAGCATGGGAAACCAGAATCCTGAAACAAACAATTTAAACGGTAGTTTGAATCAATCAAAATAGTTTTTTTTTTAAAAAAAGCCCTTTCTCTTGACAGCCACCATCACCAATCAAGCACACAAAGGCATGCTAAACATTAGATGGAAACCATATCACAATAAATTTTCAACGATTTTTCTTGTTTACAAACTTGTACGAGGAGCATCATCAAACCAGGTGCTCCATCTAAATCTATTGCCCACACACCCTTTTTAACCTTTTAGTCACGGCAAATCCTCTTAATCCTCCCAACTCTGTGCCTATAATTTTATCACTACAACTTTTTAGACTGTTCAAATTATAATGTCACTGTAACGATAACACCCTAGGTAGATAGCTTGTTTAGCTTCCACGCTAATATATATGGTGGCGCCCGAGCATTATGACCACCAAGCAACGCTAAGGACAAATTGGTTTCTTTGGGTCCAATTAACTGGAGGAAGCATAATAACAAGTTCAGGTTGGTGTTACCTGCAACATCTCAACAAGAAGAATAATCCGCTCTGCATGCTTTCGACATGTGAGGAAACCTTGAATGCATAAAACCTGAAATTTGAAAAGAGCGCTTGAGAATACGCAAAAATAAAAAATAAAAAAAAGCATAGCAAGCAGTTATCAACTTTTGATCCCAAAAGAAATGGAGCGGGGGTCTTTATGACTACCTTAAAATAATCAAAGAACTCGCTTGGAACTCCCTCAGCATCAGAATCCATCACCTGGAATAGCAAGCTTCCTATCATCTTAGAATTAACTTAAAGATGCCCAATGATAATAAGTACACCAAAAGAGTGTTGCAAACTATTTCTAGACCCAGAGAGAGAGAAAGAGATGGTGAGAGAATGAACTACCAATATGGCAGATAATTAAAACAATAACCTCATAACTGAATAAAGAAGTGAGACCAAAAAGGAAAACAAATTTAAAGCAAATAAAGGCGTCGTTGTGGCTGTGACAAGCAAAACAAGAAACTAAACTGAGCATAGAAGAGACTTAACACAAAGGACAACAAAAAACTGGCCAGCAGTGAGTTAAACTCAACAAATTAAGGAAAATCTCAGCAGAAAAATGAAACTGTAATCTAAAAGACAATTAGTTCCCAAAAAAAAGAAATTTAAGAAACTCAATAGAATTAGGAATTAAACACTTTGCACCACTCAGGACCCTGCCATATGATTCCCGCACGTCATATACGAGGTAATAAAAGGCAGCCCTATCTTACCTCAAGAAGTTCACGAGTTAATTTAAATGGTGCACTTTCAAAATTCACTCCACCGGGTGAGTTAGAGAGCATAAATCCAAAATCAATATGGATAATATGACCTTCTTCATCCATTAAGAGGTTTCCATTGTGCCGATCCTTCACCTAAGCGATAGCAAACATACCAATGATGAGGGTGAATTGCTCCTCATGTTTTATCTCATATTATGAAGGACTTAACACAAGTCAAAAGAAAATGACCACAACAACTAAATCATTTCGGACAGCATATGATCTTTTTTTTTTTTTGAAATAGAGACAAACCATATTATCATTGCATGCATAGATTATACCAATTTGAAAGACATATAACCCTGCTGGAAAAAATGTCGATTCTATTCAACTAGGAGCATTTACACGTATATATTTACATCTGCAGTAACGGAACTAAGAAAAAAATAAAACAAAAAAAAATTGCCTGATCATTCCCTGATCTTAGGCAACTGACAAAAAACTAATTCCCCGAAAACTAGGAATACAATATCTACCAAATAATAAAAAAACTACCGTGTTTTCCCGCACTCCCCCTCAAGCTGAATGGATATTATCCATTCCAAGCTTGTTAACTAAATTATGGAAAATTGAACCGGATAGCCCCTTTGTGAATATATCTGCTAGCTGATCCTTTGTGTAGACAAATGGGATGCAAATCAGACCACTATCAAATTTCTCTTTTATAAAATGCCTATCAACCTCTATATGTTTCGTGCGATCATTTTGGACAGGATTATGTGCAATGTTGATAGCCAACTTGTTATCACAATACAATCTCATTGGACCTTCCCATTTAATCTTCAGATCTTCCAAGACTATCTTCAGCCATAGGAGTTCACAAATCCCAAGTGCCATTGACATAAATTCTACTTCCGTGCTCGATCTTGCAACCACATTTTGTTTTTTACTTCTCCATATAACAAGGTTTCCACCCAAGAACGTACAATAACTTGAGGTTGATCTCCTATCATCTACTGACCCTGCATAGTCTGCGTCGGTATAGGTTTCAAGACTCAATCCTTCTCCTTGTTTGAACAAAATTCCCTTACCAGGTGACCCCTTAAGGTACTGTAGGATTCTATTTACCGTCCTTAGATGAGTTTCTTTGGAGTTATGCATAAACTGGCTCACCACACTAACAGCATATGCTATGTTTGGTCTAATGTGTGATAAATAAATCAATTTCCCAACAAGCCTTTGATAATTACCTTTGTCAACCATAGCATCTTCTTGAATATCACCAAATTTATGGTTGGATTCTATGGGCACGTCAACCGGCTTACACCCCAACTTACTTGTATCCTTCAGAAGATCAATCACATATTTTTGTTGGGATATGAAAATCCTTTGCTTAGGGTGGGCCACTTCTATGCCAAGAAAATATTTCAGCTTACCAAGCTCTTTGATCTCAAATTCTTTCGTCAGACACCTCTTTAACTTCTCAATTCCTTCCATATCATCTCCAGTCACTATTATGCCATCCACATACACCAACAATGCTGTAACTTTCCCTGAAGTTGAGTGTCTCACAAACAAGGTATGATCACCTTGGCTTTGTCTGAATCTGAGGTTCAACATAACTTTGGCAAACCTTCCAAACCAAGCTCTTGGAGATTGTTTGAGCCCGTACAGTGCCTTCTTCAATCTGCATACCATTTGTTCTCCTTTTGTAGAGCCAAATCCAGGAGGAAGTTCCATATAGATTTCTTCTTCAAGATCGCCATGTAAGAACGCACTCCTAACATCAAATTGTTGCAATTTCTATCCAAAGTTAGTTGCCAATGACAATAACACTCTCACCGTGTTCATTTTCACAATTGGAGCAAATGTCTCAAGATAGTCTATGCCATAGGTCTGAGTATAACCTTTGGTGACTAATCTTGCCTTATACCTTTCTAATGGTCCATCTGACTTGTATTTCACTTTAAAGACCCATTCACACCCAACTGGCCTTTTTCCTCTTGGCAACTTCACCAAATCCCAAGTTTTGTTCTTTTCTAAAGCCTCCATTTCCACCTTCATGGCATTTCTCCAATTCTCATCTCCTAGTGCTTCAAATAATGTTTTGGCAATGGTAATGCTATTGAGGCTGGTGAGAAAGGCTCTATGTCTATGAGAGTTTATTGTAGGACATGAAAAGATACAAAGGGTGTTGGGTACAAGTCCTGGTTCCTTTCCTCAAAGCAATAGGGATGTCAAGTTCATTTTCAGTTTGGGCATCTGGCACATTTGGACTAAGAGAAGTGGTTGATTTACTTGTTTCAACAGTCACCGGGTTTGGATCAGATAATTGTACCTGTACTGGTTGAGAGAATGGCCTTTTCTTCCTTGAATAAACCTAAAGTGGACAAGCATGGTTTATTTTTTGTGTTACGGGTGTAGGAGGATCTTTTTCTAGTGACACAGGAACAGTAGGAGCAGCAGGATCTTGGTGGTGAGGTTGAGTAGATGTAGTAGAAGTGGACTCAGACTCAAACTGGATAGGAGGCACGGATTGGACTAGAATGGAAGACATGGGCACGGATTGGAGTGGAATGGAAGACATGGATTGCTTAGACACAGGCAGATCAAGAAGAAAAGAGTCTCTATTCTTATCTTCTGTGAATATTATCTCCCCCTGAAGATAAGAATGGTGAAAATATTGATCATTTTCAACAAAGGTGACATCAGCAGACACAAAAACTTTCGTGTAGGAGGATGATAGCACTTGTATCCCTTTTGAGCGGACAAGTAACCCACAAAGACACATTTGAGAGCCCTTGGATCTAGTTTGCCTCTATGTTGAGGGTGTACATGAACAAAGGCAACACAACCAAATATTTTTGGAACTAGATTGTTGGTGATATTGAAGTTGGGATAGAATTTTGCAAAAACTTGTGCAGGACTCTGAAAATTAAGTACCCTTGTGGGAAGTCTATTAATGATGTGAGCTCCAGTTAGCACTGCTTCCCCCCAATAATTTTTGGAACTTGTTTTTGGAAAAGCAAGGCTCAAGTAACGGCTAGAAGGTGGCCATTTTTCCATTCGGCCGCTCCATTTTGTTGGAGAGTGCTATTACGAGATGATTCATAAATGAAGCCGTGTTGTTGAAAGAATGGAGAGAGGATTTGATTAAAATAATCTTTTGCATTATCTGATCGAAATTGTTTAATCCCCACCCCAAATTGTGTTTGAATCATATTGAAAAAATTTTGAAACACAAGACTCACATCCGATTTATTTTTTAAGAGAAAAATCCACATCATACGAGTACAATCTTCAATAAATGAAACAAACCAACGAGCTCCAGAAATGTTGGGTACTGTAGAAGGCCCCCAAATGTCACTATGAATAACTATGAATGTAATTGATGTTCTTTTATTGCTTATTGGAAAAATAGTACATTTGTGCTTTGAGAGTTCACATACATCACAATGAAAGCTTTCAACAGCAATCTTATTGAATAATGAAGGAAACATAATTTTAAGGACGCTAAATGACGGATGACCAAGACAAAGGTGATGAAGCCAGATCTAGTCTTTGTTTGATTTAAATGACTCGGAAAGAAATGACAAAGGGACGATTTCTATATTGGTCACTCGGTTCTTCAAGATAGTAAAGGCCATCTCTCTCCCTAGCATGTCTAATCATCTTCCTTGTACCCTGTTCCTGAATTAAACAATAAGAAGGAAAAAAAATCACACTACAATTAGCATCTTTGGTTAGTTTTTGGATTGACAAGAGGTTGGTGAGCAATTTTGGGACGTCGAGAACATTTTTTAGTGTAAGTCACTAATAAATATATCTCCTTGACCAGCAACAGTAGTGACTGAACCATCAGCTATGGTGACTTATTACTAGGACAGGGTGTGTATGAGATAAATTGTGGAGAAAGAAGTCATATGGTCTGTGGCTCCTGAGTCAATGACCCATGTGTTTGAGATATTATCCAAAGTATTAGAGGCATGAGAAGAAGTAGATATACCTGAGAAGGCTAAATTAGAAGTACTTGCTGAAGCTGATTTTTCCAGTGAATTCAATAAATTCTTTAATCTCTCAATCTCATCTTTATTAAGTCCAGGGGAAGTTTCTTGGTGGCTGTTATCTTCTGTTGACTGCACTCCTGACACGTGAGCTTGAAGCTGTCCCCTTCCTCGTCCTTTCCTCCCTGCTTCGTTCTTGTTCAGAACTTGTGGCCTGCCATGGAGCTTCCAACACTTTTCTTTGGTGTGGCGTGCCTTTTTACAGTAGGTGCACCACAAGTCATCGTAGTTAAAAGGCTTTGAGCAATCTGGTTGTTTGTTCCCTTCAGCGGATAACTGCTCTAATGCAGTGTTCTTGCCACTTGTTGTCTTTGACACCAGCGCTAAGCCTTCAATCTATACAATCTCAACCATAACTCCTCTTCTCCCTTCCTCGGCACAAATTATAGAGATTGTCTCATTAAGAGACAACAACTCCTCTTTGCCAAGTACTTGAATCCGTACTGCATCAAATTCAATATTAAGTCTAGCCAGAAAATCATAAATTCTCTCTTTCTACAAACCTCTTAAGCGTGGCTGCATCTTCGCTACACTTCATCTGGATGCATTGATAATAATCCATTTCTTGCCGAAGACTCTGCAGAAGATTGGAATATTCAGTCACTGTCTGACTTCCTTGTTTAGTGGCAGCAATCTTAGTCCTGATTTCATATATTTGTGCAGCGTTGTTAACTTTTAAATAGGTCTGCTTAATAGCCGCCCAAATTTCCTTGGTAGTATTGAGAAACATGTAGGTATCACTGATTTCCGGAGACAGTTCCAAAGCCAGGACATCACCATGGAGTCTTCTTCGTCCCATGCATCAAATTTTGGATCTCCTTTCTGGGGGCCGGTACCAAGCAAATGACTCAATTTGCCTCTGCCCTTTAAGTGTGTCCTCACCAGTTGTGACCACTTCAAATAATTTCTCCCATTCAACCTATAGGCGGCCTGAAAGTTGGGTAATTCCCCATTAGCAAAGTAGCTATTTTCAATGGCTTGGTTCTCGGTTGCATGTGGTTCAGAAGTGTGGCTAGCTTCAGTGGTGTTTGACATGGCTCAAGAGGAATTGAAAAAAATCAGCAGAGAAACAAAGGTCGAAGAGGGAAATTCTTGTGGAGAAGAGAAGGGAGAAAACCTAGTGGAGGCGAGAAACGAAGAGGTTGAAGAGGAAGGAGAAAACAAAATTCTCGAACGAGAACCAGAAAATAGCAAGACGAATTTTGGGATGAGAACCGGAAAAAAATTCTGGAATGAGAGCCAGAAAATAGCAGAAAAGAGAATCAATAGGTTGTCTAGAAAAATTGCCAGAAAGGAACCTAAAGCGCTGATACCATGTTGGAAAAAATGTCGATTCTATTCAACTAGGAGCATCTACACGTATATATTTACATCTGCAATAACCGAACTAAGAAAAAAATAAAACAGAAAAAATTGCCTGATCATTCCCTGATCTTAGGCTCCCTTGATCTAAGGCAACTGACAAAAAACTAATTCCCTGAAAACTAGGAATACAATATCTACCAAATACTAAAAAAAACTAACGTGTTTTCCCACAGACCCTTCTATAACTCTACCCAACCCAATACTATTACTGTCCTAACCTTTCATCATTGAACATACACCAATGTGCATAATGAAACTATATTTTGTTCAAAGTCAAGAATGTAGGGGATGTATAAACTTCACACTTAAAAACTTTTCTGCAATGCAGATGATACAGGAACTACTGTGCAACTTCAACATTTTTTTCACCTTTTCAGCGCGTCTTTGAGATTGGTCATTAAACAACACCATGTAATAGCCCATTTATACTAGTCCTGTCAGGGACAGAAAGAAAGTGAGAAGGAAGGGGAGGATACCTGTAGAAGGTAACATACAAGGGAATATCCAGCCATACTCTCAACAAAATTTCTCTGCAACAAAAGAAAAAAAAAAATAAGATGACTGGTGTCATTAAACCTCATCAAAAAACAAAATCAAAATAGATTTTCATTTTCACTATTGAATACAAAAATGTAAGAAAAAAAGAACTATTACATTTACTCCAAGTGATTCCAGCTTTTCCGGTTTTAAAATGAAAAGCTCACAATCACATAGTAAACATAATAATTTGTCTTAATGAAAAAACTAGAAGATTTCACAGTATTATCTGAAGGATGGCACCTTTAGTGAATTACCTGGGCAAGCTTAAAACTTGGAGAATTTTCTTGGTACTTGGAGACAAAGAAATCACGTAAGCTTGTGATGTTGGGATATCTACTTTTAAGAGAATGAAGTGAAGCCTGAGAAAAGTAAAAACAGTACAACAGGTCAGCTAAAAACTCGAAAACCAATTCCTTGAAGAAATGAAATTGCATACTTACTGTATCTGGGATCGTTTCAATTAAAGCTGTATACGAAGAAGTAACCAAAACTTCATAAGGACGCAACCACAGGGGGAGACCAGCTTCTTGGAATATATCTAGCAACCAGCAAAATTGCAATTGGCTTGAACATAACACCATAGATGGGAAAAAAAATCCTAAAATGGGAACCAACTAGGATAACTCTACAGCTTACGGTGACATAATTCTACATCTTACAGGACAGAAAAATGAATTATATAACAAATCAGCACTTCTGAAAGGGAGAAACAAACAGATCTCTTTTTTCTTTTATAAAATTAAATCTAATGTAGCAGTTTTTTTTTTTTTTTCAGTACCTTATCGTGATGTGAGCATGAAAGGGACATGGAGATAAAATAGAAAAGAGACGCCGACCCAGCACAAAAGAAAGAAAGGAACAAGATCCAATGCTCTGAATAAAATCATAATAAATAGTAAAGGTGACCAACCATAAAAGTGTGAGATAAGTTGAACAGCAAGGTGTTCCTGCCTACAATCATCACCACTCTTCACGATTACCTACATGAAATAAGTGAAAATAATACCGTATCAATAACTAGAGTCTGCACTCACACCAACGAAACTATGGTATGCATGCTGGAGAATATACGCCAAACTTTGTAACAAAAATCAAGTCATGCCAGACTTTCAAGCAGCAGAGAGTGCTTAAACATTTTTTTAAGGCATTAAACACCTTTAAGTAATCATAAATTGTAATGACAATCAACTAAAAGCTTGTCTCAGAGACATTTTCACCATTAGGTTCCTCAATAAGCAAGTTTTTTCTGAATTTCAGATTACTTTTCAAAAATTGAAGGGGCTAACATTGTTATTGAGTTTCTGACTCTCTTCGCTCTAACCTGGAGCTGCATTTTCAAAATTAATAGTAAAATACACAAGAATGAGACTGAACAACCAGTAAGGAATTAGCAGTCTGCAATGACTGTCAACTGCATTTCTTAACAAATAAGTATGTGCATGCACACATATGTTATGCATTTGGAGTCGATTTTACAATTAACAGAAACTTTTTCTTTTAATAAGAAACACGACTTTTTAAAAGGAAATGAAGAAGAGAATAACGGGAAAGAAACGGACAAGCGGTGCTCAAGTGCAAAAGCAAAAACCACTTTAGAAAAGGACAAAAAAAGAAAAGAAAAAAAAAATTACAAACAACAAAAACATCGCAGTAAAATAAAAACAAATAGAATTCTGTTATGCATGGACTTACAGAACGCAAGTCCCAGCCAGATAATTTTCCATAGTCTGAAGCTTTGCGTATTCTTTCTTTCTTCACTTCCCAAAGTTCACCAGACAGGGCATCACTAGCCTTGGGAGTAGCACCATTTACCTGCTGACAAGTTTAAAACTTAGGATAAAAAAACTAAAAATTCCTCCTTCCATTAAAAGACAAATTTTCAGCTTTTATAAACATTCACCCGAGGCTGTGCATCAGATGAATCCTGACCAGCCCCCTTCAATGGGAGTCCGGGAGGTGCTTCTCCTTTTGCTGCTGCAGCCTGGATAAAGGAATTTAAAGCATTGTCAACAATATCTTTTCTTTTCTAATATATATATATATATATGCAACACGCAACGAAATTAGGTTCAGGCAATACATAAATAAATCCTTCATAAAGTTTGTGTAGAAATCCATAAAGCAAGAATCCGTAAACCAAATAAGCACATTGTTGATTATAGCACAAGAAACTAAATTGCATTCTTGCAACATTACTCATGAGGCATCAATGCTCAGAGGAGACAATTTGATATTTCTTACTTCCATAGGATAATAGAAAACTAGACGACAGCAATTTGATGATGCTACAAATAAACAGGAAAAAAACAACAATAGGTCCATCAAGACAAATTTCAAGATGTTGCAACTTGCAAATAGTAACAATGGTATTAATTAAAAAAAAATCCTAAGTGGAATTTACAAGAGCATATAGAAGACAAATTAACAAACAAACAAAACCTCCTCATCTTATTGAGAATATCAACACTCAAAATCAAATTTTTGATAAGCGCTGAAATCATAAAACGAGAGGAACCTGTAACTGGTTCCATTTGAGCACAGTTGATTATTTTTCAATATCCAACACTACTTACTTTCAGCAAAAGACTAACCTTTACTTCCTCAATAGCCACAGTACTTGGAACACGACGGTGTTCCTTCCGACGTCGTGGACCTTGATCCTCAATGTCTTCCATTCTAACACCAGGGTCTGCTGTCAGCACTACCCGTACCCACTCCAAGTCACAACCATAAGCCGGTTGTGATGGACGTGCTCCATCCTCTCCCCTTCGACAGCTCTTAGATACAATACGAAAGGACTTGGTACCAGTGCAATGAATAGATGAGCGTGAATCAGATATTTCAATATCCTCCAAATGGCTGTCACGTTGCTTTTCCACTGAAAGTTTCACATTTACAAATTTGACTTTTGCCTCTGACATATGAGTCATAGCCTGATCAATCGCTAGAGCAGTAGAACTCGACATCCTATCATTACTATTGCGGTACGCCTCTTGAACAGTCCATAATGGATATGCCCAAGGAGGTGGCTTTGGAAGTAGTGCATCTCCATTTGCTAACGGAATTCCTCCTCTAGAAAGCTTTTGAGAACTGGATGAGTCCTTTGGGTTGCTGAAAAATTAATAATTTTTTTATTGGGATGAGAGCTATATATCAGTATGAACAGTTTCACAAGTGAACCTTTCTAGAAATTTTTTCACAAAGGAACCTTTAATAACGACCAGAATCAGAAAGTAAGCTACTTTTAGTCATTTGATAAGGTAACGACATGAATACCTAGGAGTTTCACTTTTCAAGACCTCCACACAGATTAGGTAAGGTGCTTTCTCCCTAGAATTCAAAAGCACCGCTTCATCTTCAGGTATATGAACCACACGGTACATTCCCTTTCCCATTGGAAAGCAAATTCCTAGAAAAATCAAAACAAGGGTCCAGTAAACTCCATCCTAACACAGTATAAGAACATGCAATTATTATTATTTTTTTATACAAGATGGGATCGAAACCGCAACCTCCACAAAGCCCCACCCCACAAAACCCTGGTACCACTAGACCAAACAGTCCTAGGTAAGAACATGCAATTAGAAACAAAGATTAACATTTACGACATATGACAACAGTAGACTACAACAAATACAAAATACTACCACTGCATTACTGAAAGACTAAAGTCAGAACAATTCATGAGCAGTGCAGTACATTCCATGATGCCTAACTTCTGTATGCATATGCCAATAGTTATTTTGAATCGCATTTTCAAACATTGAGAGAGAACCTCATAAAACTATGCATATAAAGTTCATTCCTTCAATTAGTAATCCTTTAGTTATTAACTTATGTTCTGTTATTTCATTTACTTTCCTTTGTTATCTTTCCTTTTCTGTTTGTTGAGGATTCTCATCCTCTTTCCTTTGAATTTGATTTCCTTATCAATGAAAGGGAGTTTTCTTATCAAAAAATGGAAGAACGAAAAGGCGTGCACGCGCGCATGCACGCATCAGACATATACAGGTTTCAACCTATCACAAATTTAAAGGGGAAAAACACATAAAAATGTTTTTTTTTTTTTTTTCAAACCTAGCACAGAAGCAATGAAACTTCTCAAAATACTCATTATTCTTGTTAAAGACAATAAAAGACTTTCCAAAATAATCAAACAATTGATGATTGATCAAATTGTGCCTCTAAATATCTCAGCCCATGATTATAAACGGCTAAAAGAAGTACCTCCACTTTTCTGGGCCTCAGTTAGATGCTGATTGATCTCTGCAAGTGACTAGCATCATAGAAAACAGAAAAAAAAAATGTCAAGAAGATCCAAAAATATGCACGTCATATAAATAATATGGAATGGCTGCCTGATAAAGCATAAACAACCTCACAAAGAGCACTTTTGCGATCTTCAATTGGAAATATATCCACCAAGCCATATGATGTCTCACATAATGACTGCACAAGGTCCAATGACTCATGGTAAGCCCCTTTGCGGAACTGGGATGCGGTATTACTTGGAAGTGGGGGTTTTGTATTTGACTTCTCGTCTCGTTGCCTAGGTGAACCGGGACGCGTCTGCCAGATTAAAAAGCACGATTAAAATTTACTTAATATGATAAAAGACAAGCCAGTACTTATATCTTTAAGACGCCTTCAGCCAGTGAGAGAGGATCAACCAAATATGGATTGGCTTACCAGAGTCCTTCAGATCAGAAATGATCTCAGAAATAGAAATTTCCCAAAGTCCTTCAGATCAAAAATTGGTACAGCTTGTCGTCAAAATGTGTTTATAAATTAAATTGCTAATTAATTTATACTACAAAAATGATTCATTTTTTTTTAGAAGATGATTCAAATTAGTTAGAAATAAAAAAATTTCCCAAAGTCCTTCAGATCAAAAATTGGTACAGCTTGTCGTCAAATGTGTTTATAATTCAAATTGCTAATTAATTTATACAGCAACTATGATTCTTTTTTTTTTTTTTTTTTTTGAGAAGACGATTCAAATTAGTTAGAAATAAGGAAATTTCCTATAGTCCACAAATTTATTTAAAACGGCACAAAAATACATAAAATCAGAAGTATTTGCAATAAAGATTTTAGAGAATCACGTAAAACTACAGAAGGAAATCTAACAACTTTTCTTATTCTTGTAATATTATATGTGAGCAAAACAATTGAGAAAAAAGGACAAGACCGTAACACTTTGCACTGTCAGCCAAGCAACAGGCAAATAAACTACAAACGAGCATACCTCTTTATGCTTTGAACCAAATAGCTCAGAATCTTCAACTGACCGGTCACGATCTCTAAATAATTTGCGGAAAAAATTCTCAGTTCCTGGACTACTCTCAAACAGGCCACCACTATTATTTTCATTTCCCACATTTTTTTTAACTTCTTCCGGGTGCACCCTAAACAGTCTCCGAAAGAATGAAAACTCGGAAGGATCTTCTTCCTCCCCATTGGCACTTCCTTCATCCGCCTTATCGTTACCATCTCTCCTGTCCTCAAACTTATCCCTAAAGAATTTCCGGAAGAAGCCTTCCTTTTCCTCATCCTCATTAGATTTTGCGCGTTTTTCCTCTGACTGAACCACTTCTTCATCTTCATACCTATCAGTCCCATCCTTCTTGTCATCGAATTTGTCTTTGAAAAGCTTCTTAAAGAACCCTTCTTTTTCCTCGTCTTCTGTTGATTTCGATGTCGATTTGTCCTCAGCGTCACTCTTGCTATCACGAAACAACCTCTTAAAGAAGCCTTCAGAGCTCGTTGTTAACTCCTCACCATCACCCCTGCTATCCCTTAAAAGTTTCTTAAAGAATCCATCCTTTTCAGAGTCATCCTCACCCTTCTCTGAGGACTTCCTAAAGAGCTCCCGAATCTTCGAACTTCCCTCATCCTCACCTCTACTATCTCTCAAAAGCCTTTTGAAGAATCCATCCTTCTCAGTGTCATCATCATCTTTCTCCCCAGACTTCCGAAAGAGCAATGCATCTCGAACCTTTGGACTCGGAATAAATTTCTTAAATATCTTGTTCTCATCGGGCGACAGCGGACCACCCTCCTCTTGTGAAACACCCCCAGAAGAAGGCGAGAAGAGGAGAGACTTCTGAGAAGGCGGTGATGATGTTAGCGACAACAACCTCTGTTTCGAAGACAATATCTTATTCAAAACCTGGTTCTTGCTTCCGGGACTAGATGTCTCGCTTTGGGGCCGTATCAACAGCGGCCACTCGCCCATCAAAGTGGCCGCAATCTGACACTTCTCTTGGATCCTACTGATCCCTTCATTGTCATCGGAATCCTCCAACTCTGCCAACAAGAACCAATGCACCTTCAAAGCTATCTTAAGCGACTTGGAGCAAATGTCAATCACGAATTTATCCAAAGACGGACTCGGCTTATGAACCATCATGTAACATATCTGAAACAGATAGCTCTCAATCCCCGACAAGGGAAGAGTGTACATTCGATTACAGAGGTAATCACGAACTCCTGAATGCTCATGTTTGTAAAGATAGCTAACAGCAATCCACTCACAGAAGAAGGCCGAATCAAAGAACCGAATGAGCCAGCCATTGTCACCGGATTCGCTCGATGTATTGGCCCGCGAGGAGGTGATCTCCCGAGGCGACTCGTACGTCTCTCCGCGAGTCAGTCCCAGAAGACGCACCATTCTCGATCTATCATCCTAAACCCTACCCTAGCCAATGCGATTAAGGAGAGAGAGAGGCCAAAAAAAAAGCCCTATTTTTCTCGCAATCCAAACACCACTGCAGCTCCAGCCAAACAATCAGAAGCACAATTACTTCCGCTACAAAAACCCTAGAAATCCCTCCAAAAACCTTAAGCGAAAACCCTAATTTCGAAAGAAAAATACAACCTTTTTAGCTCCTCAGTAATCAAATCCAATATAACTTACACTGTAGAGCTCCCTAATCGAGTTCCTGGAGAAACCGCAAATCGCTGATGGGGCAACAGCGGAGGAAATCGTTTCCTGTTTGTTTCTCGGGAAAAAAAGAGGAGAATAAATGAAAATGGCGATAGAGAGTAAAGATACGATCGGGAATTTAAGCGAGAAATTCTAAATCTGTAGAAATGCATATGGAATTGTGCTTACCAGAGAGGGCGAATCTGATTCCAGGTATATGTATATGCATATATGTGTGGATCTGTAGATGTAGATATGTAAATGGAGAATGGTAATAAAGGAAGATCACGATGGTGGATGATCTTGTTCTTGTTGTTGTTGTTGTTGTTGAGCTTCAGGTTTCAAGTGATGTGATGATGGTGGTAGTCGTCGTTCTTGTTGCTTCTTCTTCTCGTTGTTCTTGTTGGAGAAGGACGAAGGAAATGTCAAATTATATTAATTAATTAATTAATATTCTCAATCACTATAATAATATTTCCTTTATAGCTATGGCTATTCTATGTTGTGGTAACCTTACTATTGGTGTCTAATTTCATTTTTGTAAAAAGTATATTGGCGTTTATAATTATTTAGATAACAAGGCTTCATTTGTGTTTTTCATTCTATAATAAAAAATAATAATAATATTTCAAAAACACCAAAAAAAAAATTATGAAGATGAGCAAATTCTGACCGAGGGCCGTGCAAAAAATCAAAGTTTTTGAAATAGTTTTTTTAAATAAAAATAATGGAGTTTATTAATTAGCCAAATTGGCTATTGCAGTAAAAGATACAAAATAAAGAAACATAGTCTATTGCAACAATATTAACATTACTCCTAAACGAAGTTAGCTAACATGTGTGCAACTATATTTTCCTAAGGGAAAATGTGGTTGCAACACATACCACTAGGAACCAGAGACATTTGACGTCTAATACCTGCAACAACCGACCCCGCTTCCACCCGGTATACTGGAGAATTTACGAGTGCCACCACACTCATTGCATCTGATTCAATCATATGCACTTTGATCCCACATATCACAGCAAAGTCTAAGAGGGTGTTTGGCAGTGGTTCTCACTACTCAGTTTTCACCATAAACTCAGATATAAACAGTGTAAAGCTTTCACATGCTACAGTAACAATAAAAAAAGTATTACAGTATAAAACTCTCACCTGCTATAGTAAAAATGATTCTCACCACTGGTTCTCACCATCCTTTCAAACATCCTATAAGCCTTCTCTCACTGCTACACATTCAGCTCTATGCGGGCTAAAAGAACCTTCCACCTTTTTAGCTAAACATGCTAGCCCGGTACCTTGCTCATCCCTTGTAACTGCCCCCATTCTTAGCGCCAGAATACCTTGTCTAATAGAAGCATCAACATTGATCTTGAGCTGACCAGCCAAGGGGAACGGCCACTTTTTCCCTCTAATCCGAGAGCCACCAAGCTTCTTGCTTTCTATCTTATTACACTCTTGGAAATCCCCTAGAACGCTTCCTGCAACTAAGGGTACCTCATCAGCATCTCTCCATTTATTTTGAAACACTCCTAGACTGTAGGACCACCACAAACTCCAAGAAATCATTACAAACACTTCCAACTCCAAATCCAGGGCATAGCTTGCAAAAACACATAATCCCTCAAATGAGAAGACCAATTTCAAACCTCCCCAGCCTCTTCACAACTCCATAATCATGCCAAACTGATTTCTCCGCCTCAATATGTAACACCACGCCTTTTCGAGCCGTAACTTATTTTGCTTTAACATCATTTCTTTAAACTTGATTCTTACTTGCCCATAAGAAAAATACTGGGTAAAATTTTTTTCTTTAAACATACTTAAAAACATTCGTGAAACTATTCCGACTTTCGTTGCAACATAAATTGAGACCTAACTCAAATCTTAACTTTAAAATCATTTAAAATTAGTAAAAACTTTTTCTTTCTGCAGCGAAAAACTACCATAGAGGTATTCATACTCAACCTACGCATCTGTCACTGTGACACCGAGCTCTTCAACCAGTCTCACTGGTCCTCTATAGAACTACCTACAACATGAAGGAACTTGTAATGAGCTTATGCTGAGTAATTTCAAACATAATCTTACAAAACATTTAAAACATTCATTATAAAACTTTTCTCTTGAAAACATTTCTCATAAACATTTCTCATAAAACATTTCTTAATGTTTTACTTAAAATGCTTTTTATAAAAACATTATTTAAAAGGAAGGCAAGCAATAACATAATATATGATTCCATTTATGCTCAATTATGAGCTTCTTATTATCATTTTTATCACCATTCATATATTTCCTTATCTTGTGAACTTAAGTGCTCGTATCAACATCATCAATTATGAGAACATAAACATAATGCTTCTTTTGTAGAAGACTTAAAGACTATTAAACAACGAGATTATAACTTTTACATAACATGTAAACCTCAAATGAAGGGGTAATGAACACGTAAAAATGCACACTTTCTAAAGTGCAAATCATTAGTTTTTACATTATTATTTGTCATTAAATAATAGCATTTTCATATTTAACACTGTTTTTTTATCTTAGTATGTAAATATGTTTAATAATATGTTTTTAGTGTGTTTTATATTTAATAATATTTTTGATAATTTTTAGAGTCATTTTGGTGTATTAAATATGTGTTCAGTTTGTAAATAATTAAAACTGTAAAAATAATAAGTAATAATTTTATTTTGAGTCTTAATGTGTTTGATAGTGTGTTTTAAGTTTGTAAATATGTTTTATAATATTTTTAGTAATTTCTAAAAATATTTTCGAATCTTAAAAATCATATCTATGTCAAATTGAAAGAGGCTGAAATTTTAAAAGTTTGTAATTATTTTTGTGTGTTTTAATGTAAAATAAATATTTTTAAAATTATTGTAAATATTATGTTTATAAAATAATTAAATTTGTTTCAATTATTTGTTTTTAGTTTTGAATTCAAAAGTAAAAACGAAGCAAAACGACAGCAAAATGGGTAAAATCAAACAACAAATGCCTCAAAAATGTCAAAAGATTTGAATTTGCCTAGTGGAGTCCATATGGTACACTGCGATTGGCGCATGCATTACACACGCTAACAAGAGGCACGTCAGCCACTAGAGTCGGGCCCACCTGTTGGACAAATCTAAGGCAGCCATGAATCCCATGCGACTGTTTCCACATGTGTGCACTTTCTTAGCCTTTGGATCAACTTACTAAGACCAATCCAAAGGTATTCATTCGTGGGCCCAAGGACCCACTTGGTCGCATGTTTCTCGAGTACCATAGCCATTCGATTGCGTAATTGATGCCTAAGATTGCGACGTCTCCGTGCCTCCAACCCACTGCGAAACAAAGGAACAAGTCTAAAAACTCAAATAAGGAAGAAAGCTAAACTACATGGAAAAAAAAAGGAGAAAAATTGAAAAAAGTCACAATAATATATCAATATAAAAATAAATAAATACATATAAAACATTATTAAAAAAGTTGAATAGTGAATGTTCATTCACTATAAAAGAGGGGTAAGCCTCCCTTCATTCAGCACCCCTCCTTTCTTTCTTCAACTAACTACTAAGCTTCTAGCTCAACAATCTCCCTTTTTAGAAGGAGATGCTACTAGCGCACTCCTCTGACACTATCAAAAATAATAAAATAATGCCAAATTAGTGTAGAGAGTTTGGTGAGGCAGAGAGATAATCTTGTATGCATAGTATTCTGGTATGGCTTTTAACTCTATACCTGCTTTTTAATGTTTATATTTTTATGGAATAAATTATATTTTCAGGTTGTTAATAAATATTGTTAGTATTGTTATGCCACCTAATTGTTGCATAAATTCAATCATGCTTTCTTTACGTAATTTAATTGTATTGCATAATTAATATTAATAATACTGAAATCATGCTTGTATATTAAGTTGAGTTTTTGCTGCTTTATAGATATAAACTAGCATAGTAAATGCTTGGTAATGATTTATTATTGACAGAGAATGATATAGTGTATTCTTAAACTGCTTAATAAGATGAAGTGCTGCCAAAATTAATGCAAAAATTTATTCAATTTAAATATAATAAATTTGATTTATTATTATCTTTTCTATCTCAAAATTATGTTAATTATGATTGTAGTGACAATAGTTATAATTTTCATAATTAGTGCACCAAATCATTAGTAAGGAATAATTATTTTGCTATTTTTTATAAGAAAATCTTGACTACATTATAGCTTACTATATTATTGTTGGAAAAAAACAATGTGAGGTGCGCAGCGGGAATTTTAAAATTTTAACATCAGAGTATTTTCTAAAACACAAGTTTGACATGCTATATGTATAAATTAAACAGATCTTACTAACCTTTGTGTGCCGAAGAACCTCCGCAACCCTTGAAGAGAAGTAACGTTCCAGAAGAGCCTCAACCAACTGGTCTTCTTTGCTATTCTCTATCCACGATCGGAGTGAGTGTGGGCTCACACGTACAGCTCTTCCACCAATGACTCTCCTTCCAACCAATCGAGAGAACCTAAAGCTAGTGTTCGTGATTTGTGAACAAAAGCTCTCAAGGAGTTTTCAGATGCTCACCAGAATAGTATCACTCTTAATCTCTCAATAGATCTGAGTAACTCATGAGACTTACTCCTTTTATCGATTGGTCCTAGGGTCAGTCCTTATCAGATTAGGTCTCAAAAACTCGAAATAGAATCAAGTTTGGATCAATATCTGATAAAATCCACGTGAAAACGGGTAATCTTATCTCTCGCTGATCGGCAGGCCGAACTGCCGCTTAAATATCTCCGCGAATCTTTTATTTTTCACCCGAGATTCTATAGGATAAAGTCTCAGTTTTAATTCAAATAACCCAATAGAGAAGTTATCTGATCAAAACAAACTTTATCAAGATAATCTCTAAGAAAATAAATCAATTCACAATAATTCTACAAGTTTATCTTGATTTAATTTATCCAATTAAATCAACCGATAAATAGACAAGAATTATCCGATCCTAATAATTCAACAAGTTTATCTTAAATTAATTTTATTACAAAATTAATTCAACCAATAAACAGACATGAATTATTTGATTCTTTCAAATTTTAAACCAATATAATAAATCTGACATCAGTCACCAATTATTGAAAAAGCACGCCGTATCGTTACAGGATTTTGTGAGCTAGCAAATGGGACCAAAATGGACCTATAAAATTCAAGCTCACGATAATTATGAAACCCAATATCCCATATATTCATTTCATAATTATCAACTCTAACGCTACTCTACTAAAAGCTTGGAGCTGCACTCTCGAACTTTATAGAATTACGAAGCTCGTATAGCTAAGTCTCCATGACATATCAAAGTGTATCGTATCCCCATATGATAATCCATAATTGGCTTAAGAACAAGTTCTGTCTTACTTTCTCAATTATTTTTATCTTACGTTCCATTATCTCACCATTAGAAAACTTATCATCCAAAGATAGTATACCATTCGGTTACACCTATGTATCCAAATGGTTGAGTGCTTCAGTTTTTCAATTACAGGATAACGCATATAAGAGGATATCATTACTCCTAAAGAGGAGCTATGGATTCCATATCTATAAATAAAAAGTCTACGCCATAAAGAGTCATGCCTCCAATGTACCGACATGCATACCACTATTGAGATGTGAGAGTCACCTTTTGGTACATCAAAAGACACAAGTCGAGACAACGGGCCCACTATCCATCTTAGGATTAAGATACAATACAAATGATTGTCTAAAGTGAATCGATTTGCCAAGACAGAATTATTAATCTAAATCAATTCACTCTGTGTCCTGATCCAACACATCGTCATCTATAACAATGTGCCAATGTTTCTATTCACGGAGTCCAACTCCGATGGTCAAGACAAACCATCTCCCAATAAGGACACAGACAACATAACAATCTTTGCATGAATAAAGTGCCTAACTTTATTCCCTCAATTGCGGATCATACATTTTAGACCGTCACCTTAATAATCGTGTCTTCTGCATAATCAGTCCATCATATGCCCAATTCTTAAAGGTTTAGACTGACAGTCTCAGACTACTGTTTGCTTAACATACATTCAACAAATATGAACGTAAAGAGAACAAGATTTGGTATATATAAATGAATAAATTCTTTATTGATAAAAATGTCTCCAAAAACGTATTATAATTTTACTCCTTAGGGCATACTTGTCTAACAATTATCGCTTTAGGTTAACTTATAGAAATAGTAAATGTGCTTGCTATGAAGGAGAAAAGATATAATAAATTAAATGCTTTAGATAATTATTTAGAGTTAAAATTCTATATCAGTTATGAAACATACAAGGGATTCTCGAAGTTTCACTGTTTTAATTTTATGTTTTAAAATTTTCAAAAATATTTTTTCTTTTACATTTTGTTTTGAAAATTCCCTTTTTACATTAAACCAAAAATTTTCAATTTTTCAAATTCCCACCTTGCTATGGATACGACAACCTTTCTATACTTCAAAACTCCGTGTTTAAAGAAATATTTTAGGCGACACAATAAGGAGGCTAGTACGACACTTACTTATTATTTTTTCTTTACCTTCTTGTTAACTTTAGTGAACATATCAAATGCTAAAATATCATATGCTACAACTTGGCATTTAAATATTAAGCATAACAAATGAAAACATGTTGCAAAATATGACTTGATCTTTAAGTTATTATGCATAACAAATGCAAATATACTTTAAACATAACAGTTGCAAGCACATTGCAAGTTTTGACTTAAACTTTAAAACTTTATGCATAAGAAATGCAAACAAAAAAACATATTCAAAGTATTTGAAATTCATTTTCTTTATGCAGTATGTGAGGTTTGAAACTTATCTAGATAATGCTATAGCATTCCCATTTCACTCATTTTTCTTCTATTAGTCGGCTTTGTGTCCTTTTTAAACGACACTTGACTATTAGCTAACTTTCTTATTACTGACCTACTTGATCAATAATACAACTTAAATATTAAACTTTCATTCCTTTTACCTAACTTTGTACCCTATCAGTTTACATTTTCATTTACTTAACTTGAATGTCCCTTAATTAAATTTCTCGTCTTACTTGACGGTTTTGTTACTTCATATATTACGAAACATTTTTCATCCAAGGGTGTCTCTCTAATTTGGAGGGCTCGAGCCCGTTTTAGCGTCTTCCTTAAAAATGATAATTTTACCTTTAATGGGTTTTTCATAAGTCTCATAACTTTAATAATCTTATTGTTTAACTTTACCATTCTGTTACTTACAGGTTATGGAAAAATTCCCACTAAGGGTCATTTTCGTAAATCAGGCGTTTTAAATTTGTTATGGCCTTTTACCAAAAATAACCATATTGCCCTTGTGGGTCTTAGAAAACTTTCAGAACTCGTTCTAAAACAAAACTTACGTTTCTTTATTACTTGTAACATTATAAAAACCAAATATCGTTTTCTTTTTAGTAAAATCCATTTTATCTAAACTTTACGGTTTTTACTCGTAATACAAAGACCTAATTTTTTCGCCCTTAACGTACTTCTCTCGTAAAATTCCCAAATTAAATTTGGGCTTTCAAACATGAATTTATTTACAGCCCATAACTATATAGGTAGCCATTTATACATAGCGAATATTTCTGTTTAGTTTTATGGTTTTGGCCCGAAGCACAATATCTCGACATTTTTGCCTCTGGGACCAAAAAATCGCTTAATATCAAAACGTTCAGTTTGTTGCAAGAATTAAAAATTATAAAAATTCCTTGGTCAAATTCAAAATATTCCATAACATTTTTCTTTTTATGAAATTTTGTGTTTAAAACTCGTAAAATTCATAACTTGAAATTGGCATGGAATTTTCTCAAACCATTCATGAATTTGAACTAATTCGATGAAATCTACAACTTTTATGTTTTAAATTTCTTCAAAATTTTTGATCTTGATGACATTCTTGAAAAGGTAGGACTAAAATCAATGTATTTTGGCTTGATCTAATTAGAATTCGAGAAGAATTCCTTCACAAAAGTTGTCCAGCGTAATATTTCTAATAAATCACATGTTGAACCTAGCAAATTAGTTCGGCCTTTAAGGACCTCAAACATTTAATTCTTTCAAAATGTCGTTAAACACTTTTTTGCACCTTAATATATCTTAGCTTGATTTTCTAAAGTTTAGTCTCATTTAAACCTTTTCAGTATTTGAATCAAGCATTTATTACATAATCAAAACATGCCATAACATTTTCTTTTCACGTCAAGGTTAAAATCATTTCATCAGGCACTTTGTTTAAACTTAGTGTTTATGACAAAGTTGTCACACTTTGTCTTTTTAATCTTAAATCATAATTTTTCATCTTTCTATCATCATTATCATCTTCTTAACATATGCTTTAATTATACTATAAGGTCTCTTATACATACCATAGTCCAAAAAGGTTACAAATCATAATCTTAACTCATGAAAATATCATATTTTCCAGTCTAGGATTTAAGAATTAACCCAAGCTTGTTCCAATCTTTTTTATCCTCTTCTTTGATGCTTTAAACCTTGCAAACCCTTATTGACAATATTCATACCATAACCCACCAAAAGCCATCAAAAAACTCAAAGAAAAACACTAGAAAACTATAGTAAAATTTTAGGTTCTTACCTCCAAAAATTGTTTATCCTTGATCTTCCATGCTAAAACTTGCTTCATGGATGGATTATGAGTTGAATTCTTGAAAACTTTTTGAGGGAACGAAAGAAAGTGTGGCCGATTGTTTTCTTTAGAGGGAAGAAAGAATTCCTCATGGTTCATGCATATGTGATAACAAAAGTAGTTTTTCCTAAGTGTGATGACTCATGGGCTTAGCCATCCCTTTTAGACTAAATTGGAATAAAAAATTCGCTTAAAAGTCATGGCCAAAACCGGACCACCTAGGGGGAGGATATGGCCTATTTTTTCACCTAAAAGGTGTCATCATGTAGGTCCTCCTTCTTTTTATTTAGACCAAATTTTCACTAATAATATTTTTCCTATATTACTGGTACATTTTTCTATACTGTATAAACTAATACAGTATTCTTTACTCTCTATATCCTCCACATAGTATAATTCTTATACTATTTAACTTTATACAATCCAATTTCTATATTGTGCTACTTTTACAGTATAATTTTTATACAGTATAAATTTATCAGTGTAATTCCTTACATTATTTTTTGCAGTATAATTTTTATACTACATAATTTTATCAATATAATTCTTTACACTGCATTATTTTAATACTATATAATTTTTCATATTTCTATATCGTATTTTCCTTAAACTATGTTTTTATCTTAACATTAGTTGTAACACATTTTACAATACTTAAGCTTTCTAGCTTATGTTCATATCCTTTCTTTCTTATATGGAATCCCATTTTCACTTTTATAAAATTTATTGTAAAAATTGGATTAAAACAACAATCTTTGTGGCACTCTTCCTTCTCTTAAAACATTAACAAATTTTCGAGCATAAATTTTAGCTCACAAAAATTCATACTTAAATTACTTAATATAATCCCTTAATTATTACATTTATAATGCACTAGAAATACTTAGGTATCACACAATACATCTTCGACAAGTAGGACCATAAATTTGTTAAAAAGTCTGGAGCCAAATTCAACGTCTTTCAGAATATCATCCCACATAGAGGATTTTGGGAGCAAACCATCATTTTAAGTTTTAAAAAGCCTATTTTATCCTCTCAATAAATAACTAATAGATAATAATAAATTTACTTTATAGTAATTCGCAAATAGCAATCGTCTATCTACTCAGCTCTCCCTCCATTCTACCAAATAAAATAAAGAATTACTATAATACTCTCCATCCTCCCTACTCTCCATCCCTCCAACTCTCTCTATTATTCTTACTCCCCATTCGTCTTACCCAATGGAGTGTAAGGAGGAGCAAGAAAAGGACAAAAATTGAAGAAAAATGTGTTTGGAGCCAAGCCGGGCATGCCTAGCACAAGGAAAGGCACGCGGCTGTGCGGTAGGACATAACCTATGTGTGGGAGCGTAGAAAAGCACCTCGGTTGCACGGGAAGTGAAGCAAAACAACAAATTTTTGCACTACAGTGCAAAGTAAAGCCCACGACCGCTTGTGTTGGCATGCTAGAGTACATGGCTTTGCGTTTTTTGAGATTCGTTACCTGTTCTTTATAAACCTTTAAATAGATAGGTTGGGTTCTTTTTCTTGTAGAGTAAAAAACACAAAATTTAGAGTGAGAAAGGCTAAAAAAAATTCTTGAGAGATAGTGTGTAATTTTTTTTCTTGTAAACTTATTCATCAACATAGTAAATTATTCTACAGTGGCTAAAAGTAGATGTAGGTCTCACATCAAGGGTGAATCATATAAATTTCATGTGTTCTTATTTATTTTTTGTTCCCATATTTTTTGTTTTCAGTAGAATTAGGGCCTCTACTTCGTAACAATCTTCTCGCTGCACACAGAAATGCTCTATGAAAAGCCCTCTAAGTAAAAATTTTAATTTTGCTTAGTTCAATCTCCACACCCTAGACTACCACCTAGTATCTTCCCCCTCACTTGAAGCACCCTGTTGAACCCCCACCTCAAACGACAGCCAGTACCCTGACCTCTAAGCAAAATAGTTTATTGAGTGTTATACATGTGTGAGATAATGTAAAATCTACAATAGGAGCTAGGGAAATAGTCCTAAAACTGAACAACACAGACCATGACACATAAATAAAAATTAATTTTGTGGTTTTATAATGAACCAAACGACCAATAATGGTTTGGTTTCAGTTTTCAATTTAAGAAGTTCTGTTCTAACTATATGAAACCTTTTTTCTTTAAGAAAAGAAAAAAGAAACATGAAGATTTATATGATAGCCTTATGAGCCACTTACCATTGGCTTAATGATTTAGATAGTTCGAACCAAAATTTTTATAAACCATTGTTTAAGAAAGAAAAGTAAATCATAGTTTGAACTATTGATTTGATAGTTTAAGCCAAAACAAAAGGGCCTCAAATCTGAAACAAACTCCCCCTGTCTTTAACATTTTGAATATATTTCTCAGACCACACATTTCACACAAAAAAAGTGGGCAAATTGCACATTTTGAACTAACGAACCAAATGGTTTGTTAAGGCATTGAGACCTCTTGGGACAAAACAATAAGGGTTTGTTTGTTTCTAATTAAAGGATTAGACTTCGGCCTTTTGGTGATCCTAAAACGATCCTACACTCCTCATCATATCAATTCACTGTCACCACCTTTCTCAATATTTTTTCTCTTATCTATCGATCTCTATCTTGAATGTTGAGTCTTACACTGTCACTTTGCCTTCCTTGCTTACCTCACCGTTTTGCGTCGCCATTGCATCCCCATCAATCTCGCTAAGACACCACTCTCAATTTTCGTGGAGTACTTTTTCAATCTAGTGTTGAATATGTTATAACAATGAGTATGAGTGTGTTGTTGTCATGACCCATTCCTTTCGAGTCATTTTCTTTTCACTTTTCTTACTTACTTAGCTATAAAAACTAGAGAACATTTTTTTTACATAAAACATTTCAATTTATGTATATTATAAACACATCATTGTTTCCAAAAAATTTAATAATACTTACTTATCTTATATTACACCTCATATCATATTTAATACTCTATTTCAAAATAACACATCCCAAAACACTTAATATACAGCGAAAATATTTCTATGGCGGTATCCATACCCTTGACTACACATCTGCACATCCATCATCGCCAGCTTAATAGTGATTCTATTCTGGCCTCTTGGCTGGATTCCCTACAATATAAAATAACTAGGTGAACTATTGCTTAGGAAGTCCAAACATAGCCTACAAATAACTTCCTACCTAAATGCATGATCCATTAATGCTTTCTTATGAAATTTAATTATTCATTTCATATCCTTAACTTAGCTAGGCCTAAAGTGTTCATGCCAAATGAGCACATGGGTCATCATAACACCAAGATTGCAACATATCTTAGACCTCCCCTTGAATCGGGAAGTTGATACAACACTTTCTTATCTTATCTGGTGAGTTGTTTAGTAGTTCTTTTTAAATTATTGTGTCATATCATTCATGATGCTTAATAAATTAAGATAAGGGCATTGTAATCCAATTGTTTTAAATGAGATAAATAACATTTTTTTAAACCTTTTTGTCCACGCTGTAGGTGGGGTTTGGAACTTACTTGGAATTCGCTCCGTACTTATCCAATTTTCTGATTTCGTCACTAAATCTCTAAGTGTCTTGCTACCAGCTACTTGTTGATAACAAAATTTAGTTATTTAAGCACTTAATCTAATCATGGGGTCGGTTTTCTAAAAAAAACCCCGAGCATTGTGGATTTTGTTTTCTCATATCTCTCTTTGCCTTTTCATTACTAATGGAATATGAAAAAAAATCCCACGAAGGGTTGTTTTTCTATTTTGGACGTTTCAGGGTCCGTTTGAGCTGTTTCGCAAAAAATGACGTTTTTACTCTCGATGGGCCGTAGAAATTTTTTCAAGCCTATTTTTGCTAAATCATTGCAAATACTTATTGACAGCAGGGCAACAAAAATAAGATGTTGATTTTTTTGTGATAAAAATCCTTCTTAGTAAAACTTTACATTTTTGACCTGAAATATGAAAATTTTGATTTTGCTCCTAGGACCAAAGATGAACATTTTGCACCATTGGGCTCAATTTTTTGCAAGGAGTAATATTCTCTAAAGTTTTTAAGTCAAATTCCTTTAGTTTAAGAATGTTTTTCTTTTTCACACACTTTTTTTTTCGAAAATTTTTGTGATTAAAACTTGCAAAATTTATAACTTATAAACCATGCAGAATTTTCACGTGTTGTCTATAGTTTCTAGCAGTTTTGATGAGTTATACAACTTTCGTAATTTTTTGAAATTCGGACTGCACAATGGGGTTTCTGGCTATTTTTTCAAAATTGCCCCTAAAATTATTACTTTTCAATTTAACCCCAATGGGATTTTACAAAATTTTGTTTATAAAAATTGTTGCCCTCACTATTTTAAGCAAAACTAGTATTTGTTTCAAAAATTAAGTTGCCTCATAGTCTAACAAAATCACTAATTTTAGCAAAAACATCAAAACTTTGTTTTTGAGTAAAGTTTTTCAAACTAGGGCTTTTAAGCACATTGACTTTAGTTCCTACTCATTTCACATCATTATCATACACACAATAAACTACATAATCATGCCATAATGTCCTTTTAATATGCCATCATCCATACGTAGTACAAAACATACTCAAAGTTTCATAAAAAATAACAAACATTGAAGGCAAGGTTTAAGGTTTTTACCAAAGGGTTTTGTGAGCTTGTGAACCTCCACAAGAACTTGATCTTGTCTACTTTTCCAGACACGAATCATGATAAGAAGACCCCTATAAAAATCCCTCCAAAACCCAAAGAAAACCTTAAAAATACATAAAGAAAGTATAGGATTTACCTTCAAAGTTGACAAATCCTTGGACTAGGAAACTTGAACTTGTCCTAGAGCTTGCTTAGAAGATTTTTTTGTGAGAAAATTGTTTGAGAAAATTTTGGAGGAATAGCCTATGGGGCTGTCTATTTTGGGAGGAAGAGAAGTGAAATATTTGGTTCGAAACTTGCATGAATATGTTAAACATGAGATTTTTCTAACTTTGATGACTCATTATAATTAGTCATCATTTAAACATTTTTGTAGTAAAATTTTAGCTTAAAAGCCATGGATAGATACCGGCCACCATTAGAGGTTATGTGGCAAAATTCTACACTTTTGGGTGCCACTTTATGGTAGGTCCCACAAAGCTTTACATAGTGTAATTTTATATCACACTCTATTTTTCCTATACCATTAATTGAAAATTAAGAAAATATATACTTAAACACTCTAGAATTTAATATCTTACCTTTTTACCCCCTTTTCTAATCCCAACACAGTATTCCTTATATCTATGTTTTTACTTTATCAGTACAATTATACTATACAGTGTACCTTTTTACCCTTGTGTGTCTTTCTATATTGTATTCCATCAACACATAGATTGTAAACTCAAAAATATATTTTAGTTTATCTAGCTGACAACTGACTATTTTTGTTCTGTTTTGGACTATGATGTGATTTTCTATTCTAATTAACACATTTATTCTTTATTAATTTATACCACAAAAATTAGAACTAATGTGGTATAAATTTCACCATAAAAGTATTTCACAATTTTTTTGAGTATTGAAACTCACATCACAAAATTTGTATATTAAAAATACTCCAAATTGCATAAAATTCACAGACATAATACACATTAATATTTTTCGTAAATAATTTACATTTCATTGTACTTTTACGAAATACGATCTATCGGGAAAAAGTCATTAATTAAATTTGAATCAATTCTAGATTTAAATTAATAAATTTTCTAGAGCATTACGGTTGTAATGTTGTTGTGTGCTTGATTGTTGTTGAAGTATGAGATTCAAGCTTTGTTTTGATTTGATTTGATTTGATTTAGGATCCGTTCGTTTCGAGAACTCTTTGGATTTTATGGACTCAAATTTAGATTAGAGTATTAAGAATTCTTTAGATATGTATTTGTTTCCTTCAAAATCCAAATCCTTTGAGCGCCAAGAATATAAGTTTTCAGAGTTTTGACTCCTCCTAAGGTTTTGATACTCAGATATCTCTAGTAAAGTAAAAACTAAAATTCTCTCTCTTAAATTTGAGGAAAAAAATCATAACTTTTTTATTTTCTATCCAATTAAGATAATTATTTTTTCATTATGTTCCTAGTGAAGAGATGAATAAATTAAGATCATATTGCATATTTTTAAAGATCATTAATATTAAGATTTTATTAGATTTGTTGATTGTAATGACCAAAGAAAATTCATTAATAAAATTTCATATTTAATTGGGTTTAATTAATGAATTTACCCTTATAAATTGTATTTTTTGTAAAAATTACGATAATGTATAAATAAGTAGTATCAATAGGAAATTCCATGATGGACCCAATGTAACGCTAGATATTGCTAAATGCAGATTTTTAAAGCATAAATGCTTAAAAATTTGTGAAAAATACCCATGAAATGAATTTTATACCACAATTAATTATAATATTGTGATATAAATAAGTAGGTGATTAAGGTAGAGACAAGGTAGAAAAACATGCCAAAACCCCAAAAAAAGTGTAAAAAGGGCACAACGTAGTGTAAGAACACTGCCAAGGTAAAAATACAGATATAGGAAATGTTGTGTTTTGATTCCAAAAAATGAACCCAAGGATAAGAATGAGATTTTCTACTGTTCAAGGACATAATTTTCACTGATTCTACCCTAGTAATATAAGAAAAAAATACTACGTGGTAAAAAATTACACTATGTAAAGTTTTGGGCCCCACTAAGTGGACACCCAACAAATTGGGATTGGGCCACCCTAGCTTAAAATGTTGCTCAATCATGGTAAGCCACCACTAATCCACTTGATTACCTTGGTGACTCACCATAAAAAAAAAAAAGTGGACAAGCCTTTAATTAAAGACTTAGGCATCAAAACTTTTCATTTACTCCCTCCACCATTGTCAGCAGCTCTCCACTCCTCCCTCTCAAAATAATTTTTCACAAAAACACACTTTTAAACAAAGTTTTAAATCAAGATCAAGAGTGAGGTTCAAGTTCTTTAAACTTTCAAGGTAAAAATCCAAACTTTTTTCAAGTTTTCCTAGGGTTTTCTCTTAGGTTAAAATGGGAATTTGATTCAAGATTTTCTTATGTAGAAAATTCTTGGGAAAATTTTCAAAAGAGCCCTTGGAAGACCAAGAATCACAAATTTTTCTTTTGGGTAAGTTCTAATTCTCAAACTTAAAGTTTACTTGGTTTTGTTTTGATTTTGATTATTTCAAAAAGCATGTGGTAAATTAAGCAAGTTTGTGGTTGAATTTTTTGAGTATATGGTTTATGATATGGTGGTGTTATTGAAATTAAGGTTTAGATGTGAAAACTGTTGGTTGATGTAAAAGTATGGTAGTTTTGTAATTTTGATGTTAGTTTTGAAAAGAATAGTGATTTGGCCTGAAAATTGTTGGAGAAGGTTATGGAACTGCATAAACAGTGGCTAAAATGCTATTTTAAAATTGATTTTTACAAAAATGACCCAGGGACTAAATTGCAAAGAAAATGTTTTTCTCGACAGAATTGAAAATCAACCAAAAACTCCCCTGTACAATAAGAATTTCAAAAAGGCCAAAACATGAAAGTTGTAGATCTCGATGAAACTGTTGGTAATTTTGAATGGTTCATCAAAAATCGCCTTCGTTTGCAAGTTATTGATTTTACAAAAATTTGTTAAAATTGAAAAAAAATTTCAAGAGGCAAAAACATCATTTTGCGAAAGGAATTTGCGTATCATATTTTAAGCAAGTTTGATCCTTACAAAAAATGAAAAATTTTGGTTTAAAGAGATTATTTTTAGTCTTGGAGACAAAATTATTAAAAATTTCAAATAAGGGGTGAAATTGCAAAGTTTAATAAACTTGGGCATTAACACAAAATAAGAAAACCCGACACCCCGGGTTATTGTTTTAAAGCTAATAAGCAATAATTTTCATTAAAACCACAAAATCAGCTGGGAAAATTTAAAAGGCTCATTTAGGGCAAAATCATCATTTTTCCACAAGTGTCCCAAATGGATCCGAAACGTTCGAAATAGGGAAAAAAAGGATTATTAGTGAGATTTTCATCCTTCTTTAGAGGTAGAGTAAGAAAAGAGAGAGAGAATTTGTGATTATCAGAGTTGTGGACAGTTATGCAACCCGATCTATTAATTAATGAACGTTTTGTGTTGGCACATAGATGAAATAGTGGAAATTTGGCTAATAGCCTTGTAATTGGCCAAACAGGACACTAAAAGATTAGGAAAAGGGGAACTGAGGTCGGTTCGTACAGCAACCTATATAAGTAAATACCAACCCCACCTACAATATGAAATAGTAGGTGTTGAATGTGATATATATATTAACGTACCTGTGGGTGTATATCAAAATGTGTACCTGTATGTATATTAATATACGTACCTGAGTGTATATCAATATGTGTACCTATGTGTATATCAATATATGCACCTGTGAGTATATAAAATATGTACCTGTGTGTACTATCCAGTTAGAAGAGTGTATATGTTTTTGCACATAATATGTGAACATGACCTCATGCATGGTATGATCACCATAATAATTGGACTGGTAAATGCATCACCCAAAATAAAGTAAAGTGTCATACCAACTCCCGACTCAAGGAGAGTTTAAGGTTATGATATGGTCTCGATGTCACGAAGACCTATGTGCTCATATGGTATGAGCACTTGGGCCCTAGTTAAAGATAAGACATGATAAGGATAAAGAAGGTTCATAAGAAATATATGCAGATCATGCATAATAGTGAATGTTGCATGTGGGCTATGTTTGGACTTACTAAGCATAAGCTCACTTAATATTTCATATTGTAGGTATACCTACCAAAAGGTCAAAATGACTTTACTGACGAGGTGGCGGTGGAATGTGAGTGATGTGCAGAATAGGGTATGAAAACCACTACATATATGTTTCTGCTGTTATGTATTTTAAGTTATTTTGAAACGTATTGTGTAAAAGCTGTAGTATGGTTAAGTAAGATAAAAACTCTTCTGAGACATGTTATACATATTACGTGATTAAAAGAAAGTTTGCTTTTGTGTATATATATATAATTATAAAAGATGTTTAAGTATGTATTTGTGAAATTAAAAAAAAAGAAGTAGTTCCTAGATTTTCATTAATACGTAAGTAAGGAAAAGTGATAAAGCATAGCTCGATAAAGACAGGTTGTGACATTGATAAATCAAAAACTATTTTTACTACCTCTCTAAACACAAATTTTAATTTTATTTCATACTCAGATTAAAACTTCAAATGTACATCTAAACATCAATTCAAATAACAATTTAAATTATTAACTCAAATCCTAATTCAAATCACACTAACTTAAATGAAATCACTAATTTGAATGCATTTACTAAACGGATCCTTATTTTTTGTCATATTCTTCTTTAATGGCCTCACATTGACAGCTCCAATCGAAATTGAACCAAAGCTTCCAAATGGTTATTGGTCGGCTGTCTTCTTCGCTGATTTAGTCATGATTTGTTATTTTGACAAATCCAAACTGTCGGTTTGGCTCACGAACGAGGCCACAAAGAAATCAACCAACCCATGTACACCATAGTAGGAAAATTATTTCTACACTACTGGTAGAAACTATTGCTAACCAATTATATTAATGTTTTAACTATCTGATCTGTGAGAGTTCAAGTTAATAATTTATAACGTGCAACTCACACTTACTCGTAATCTAAGATTATACTATTTAAAAATTAATCCAACTTCTAGAACAACAATTCCTACCGATAGGACAAGTAAACGTCCACGCATAAAAATTCCCACAAAATAAATTGTAGGCTCTATCTATCCATTAATGCTTAGATTATTGTTTCACTATTTTTAAAATAGATATTATTGCATAGAACATACGAGTATAAAACAACTTTTGACATAATTATACTTGTTCACTCATTTTGTATATAATTTCAATTTAAAAAAAAAATATTAGACTCAAAATTGGATATCGAATAGATACTAGATGGATACAAGATCACACTGTTAAAGGTAATTGGAACATGTGCCATTCTCATATTGGAGAGATGACAGATCATGCCTAACCACTTTAGTGGTAAAAGGTAGGGCTGTACAAAAACCGCCCCGCACCTGCCAACCTCCCGCTTCTGCGCCCGCCCATCTCAAAAAAAGCGTGTTTACGTTAGCAACCCACTGGTGGACGGGTTGAACCCGCTCACCAATATATTCGGTGGGCGGGTTTGGTTTTAAGTTTTTTAGGGTGGGTTCAACCTGCACCCGCTCGCCTATATATTTTTTTAAAAAAACTTATCATTTATTTGATTTTGTTCTTATTTTAGAGATGATTGAACAATCCAACACTTCAAGCATGAGCTCTGCTGCCTCTTGACATATTAGAAATTAGAAATTCTCCTATTATTTTGTGAAGTGATCAAAATTCAAATCAAGTAAATTAGTAGAGAAAGCCCTAAAAGAAAAAGAACACTTGACTTTGTTCATCATTTCATTTGTAGCATTCTATTATTTTCGAACCCAATGAATAGGCTTTAATTTTTAAAGACTTTTGACTTTATTTATCACTTTATATGTAGTTGATGTTTCTTGTTGCAGTGAATGATTATGTTTCTTAATTTGTATTTTTGAATATGGTCACTGTCTTTAGGCATCAAACTTGTTGGGAATGCTTTATGTATTATCATCTTATATTTTCTACAAATTTTCTTCACTTTCTAAAAAAAAGGTCCAAAAAATTACATTGGGCAATAACATAGGTCTAAACCGCCTCAACCCGCCCACACCCGCCTGCAACCACTCAAAACCAAACCAAAACTGCCCGCCATGTGGTGGGCGGTTTGCGGGTTGGTTAATCGCCAACCCGCCATCCAAAAAAACCGCACCGCATCCACCCAAAAACCATCAAACCACCCGCCGTTCACCCCTAGTAAAAGGGATTTAAGACTTTGCTCCTATCTTCTAGCACCAATATATCTACAAATAGACTAAGAAGCTCTATTTTCTTCCACTTTTTTCTGGCCTTCATCTAGTATTCTTATTGCTCTCCTCTTTAAAGCTAAAAAGACCTGCATAGAAGAGTTGGAAAGAGACATTAAAGAGATTTTTTAAGAAATCTTATTTGTGTAGTTAACTCAAAAAGAGGCGAATATTAGAGAAAATTTGAAGGTTTTGGATCGCTTGAAAATCCAAAAGGTTTACCAAACATGTAATTCTATGTTTTATTCAAGTGCTGTATATAGTATCATGATAAAGATCTTAAAAGTTTAAGAAAATTTTTAAAACACCGTGTTTTGCTATGTTTTATATTTTTTAATTAAAATTTTTCCCAGCAAACCTACATATATTGAAAAGATTAAAAATTAAAATTTCGAATAAACTTAAAATAGAAGATATAAAAAGATAAATAACCTTTCAAATATTAAAACTCTATTATTGCATTTGAAAATGTCTAGTAAAGTGGCAAAAGCTAAACCACTGTCTGAGATTTTGCATGGGATGATATTAGTTTCCAATCTATTTGTTATGCATTTACGCATGTTAAATCTTTAAGAAATATAACTTGTAGAGTCCCACATCAGAATGAGATAGGGATGTTTTCCTTCATTTATTCCATACAAGAATTTTAAGAAGAGCTTTTTAGGGTGGGTATATTATGACCTCTAGTTTATGCTTTTCACGTTTTCATTCCTCTTAGAGAAAAAAAGGTATTTAAAAAAAATCATCATAGACCGCTCTCTAAAAAAATATTACCTTATCCTACACACTAATGTGCTCAAGATTTTTGTTTTTTCTTATATACAGATTTTTTTTTTCTTATTAGCAATTTAGAAACTTCTATAGCTAACTGGTTCTAGTCCATTTGCTAAGTGTGGGATAGGTTAAAGAAGAAGCGATTCTAAGTTCAAGTCTGGAGAACATCTAACGTGGTATAAAATATACATTCCAAATTTGTGTATCTTTTCATGAGAAGAAGAAATGCATAAGAAAACAAAAATTGAAAAAGGAAAAAAACGGTTGTTTAAAAAAATTATGGGTATAAAGGGCAGAAACAATGAATTTTAGTTATAGGGATTTTTTTTTTTTTTTGTAAATAGTAAGAGTAGTGTAAAAGTAATAATTAAAAAAATTAAAATTTAATTGATTGGTGGCTTAAGAAATGACATGAGAAAAGTTAAATGAGGATTGGCTAAAAAAGTTAGGAAATTGCGACAAGTATGCCAGTTTTGAAGACAAGTAAAATAAATAATATTCTTACAAACAAAGTTAAATAATAGGCCAATTTTAATTTTGAAGAAGTTAATTTTACCACTTTTCTTTTTGACATACATAGATCTAAAACCCTCTTCCTCTCTACCTTTCTCTCTCTCTACTTTTTCTCTCTCCTATGATTGTCGTTGCGGGAGATCACTTTTAGGCCAGCGCCATTGTGAGGCCACAAGACCCACACGTTGATGATCACTGCCGAAGATGTTGACCCTGGCAACGACATGAATGATGAGCTCGGCAAGATGCTGAACTTGACGCCGATGCTCTTGTGGCTAGAGCCCAAGCGATTAGGCTTCACGCTGTTGTATAAGGAGGCCGATGGAGGAACGTGATTGCCTTGGGGGCTTAGGTAGAGGCTTGCAATCTCCTCTGGCGAGTGGTGTGGCGATCTCTTTTAGCAAGAGTGTGCGACTTCCTCCAACGAACAACACGACAATATCCTTTGGCGAGCACGTGTGACCCCTCCGACGATGAGGGAGAAGGAAAGAAAGAGCTATAGAAAGAAGGAGAGAGGGGTTGAGAGAAGAGAGAGGTAGAGAGAGAGTTTTCTTGACTAGTAGAAGGATGGAGGTGAATTTGGAGTATTTTGACTGTTAGGTGGGTTCATATCATATGGTATCAGAGCCGAACCTCTGCTGGTCTGTGGGCACATGTACAAAGGTTCCCTGCCGCTCGTGTGGGTTAACGACGGAGTTGGCACGAGGACGTGCAGTCTAAAGGGGTCGGGAATGATGTGTCCCACATCGGTTAGAGAGGGTGGTCTTGGGTGTTATATATATGGGTTCACAATCTTCCCATCACGAGCTAGCTTTTGAGGTGGAGTTAGGAATCATTCCCGACCCCTTTAGACTGCACGTCCTCGTGCCAACTCCGTCGTTAACCCACACGAGCGGCAAGGAACCTTTGTACATGTGCCCACAGACCAGCAGAGGTTTGGCTCTGATACCATATGATATGAACCCACTTTTACTTGTGCCTAAGAAAGATGGGACTTGGAGGATGTGTGTTGATTGTCGAGCCATCAACAACATCACGGTAAAGTATCGACATCCCATTCCTCGCTTGGATGACATGTTAGATGAATTGCATGGTGCTTGTGTATTTTCTAAAATTGATCTGAAGAGTGGATATCATCAAATTTGCATGAAAGAGGGAGACGAGTGGAAGACGGCTTTCAAAACAAAACAAGGTTTGTATGAGTGGTTGGTAATGCCTTTCGGTTTAACCAATGCCCCTAGCACATTTATGCGTTTAATGAACCATGTTTTGCGAGCTTTCATTGGGAAATTTGTTGTTGTTTATTTTGATGATATCCTGATCTATAACAGCAATTTGGATGATCATATTGAACATTTGAAACTTGTTTTAGATGTTTTACGGAAGGAAAAGTTGTATGCTAATCTTAAGAAATGTACCTTTTGCACGGATAAGCTTGTTTTTCTTGGTTTTGTTTTTAGTGCTCAAGGTATACAGGTCGATGAAGAAAAGGTTAGGGCTATCCAAGAATGGCCAAGTCCCACAAGCGTTGGAGAAGTACGGAGTTTTCATGGACTTGCTAGCTTTTACCGGCGGTTTGTAAGGGATTTCAGTACTTTGGCTGCACCACTCATAGAAGTAATCAAGAAGAATGTTGGGTTTAAGTGGGGAGAAGAACAAGAGAAGGCGTTTCGGCTTATTAAGCATAAGCTTACTCATGCTCATTTACTTGCTTTACCTGATTTTTCTAAAACATTTGAAATTGAATGTGATGCTTCTGGTGTAGGTATAGGTGCCGTGCTAATGCAAGGAGGACGACCAATTGCGTATTTCAGTGAAAAATTGAGTGGGTCAACACTAAATTACCTTACTTATGACAAGGAGTTGTACGTGTTGGTTCGAGCATTAAAGACTTGGCAATACTACCTATGGCCCAAGGAATTCGTGATTCACACTGATCACGAGTCATTAAAATATCTGAAGGGACAACAAACGTTGAACAAGAGGCATGCCCGCTGGGTGGAATTCATCGAGCCATTTCCTTATGTCATTCGATACAAGCAAGGTAAGGAGAATGTTGTTGCGGATGCACTTTCTCGCAGGTACGCATTACTTTCTATCCTTGATGCTAAACTGCTTGGGTTTGAGCATATTAAGGATTTATACCCTTTAGACCAAGATTTCAGTGAGGAGTATCGAGCTTGTGAGAAAAACGCAATTGGTAAATTTTATAGGCATGATGGATTTTTGTTTCGGGAGAATAAGCTTTGTGTACCTAATTGTTCTTTGAGAGATTTGTTAGTAAGGGAATCCCATGGTGGCGGATTGATGGGGTATTTTGGAATTGTTAAAACTTTAGCTATTTTACAGGAACACTTCTTTTGGCCACACATGAAAAGGGATGTTGAAAGGATATGTAGTAGATGTGTCACGTGTAGGCAAGCTAAATCGAGAGCACAACCCCATGGTTTATACACACATTTGCCAATTCCTAGTGAGCCTTGGACTGATATTTCAATGGACTTTGTGTTAGGTTTACCTAGGACCAAACGTGGGAAGGATAGTGTGTTTGTGGTTGTAGATCGGTTTTCTAAGATGGCACATTTTATTCCCTGTCATAAAACTGATGATGCATCGCATGTTGCTGAATTGTTCTTTAGGGAGATTGTGAGAATACATGGCATGCCTAGGACAATTGTTTTAGATAGAGATGCTAAGTTCTTGAGCTACTTTTGGAAGACTTTGTAGAGTAAGTTAGGTACTAAGCTGTTGTTTTCTACTACTTGCCACCCACAAACTGATGGTCAAACTGAGGTAGTAAATAGGACTTTGTCAACCTTATTAAGAGCAATCATTAGTAAGAACATTAAATCATGGGAAGACTGTTTACCGCATGTTGAGTTTGCATATAATCACTCTGTCCATTCTACTACTAAGTATTCACCTTTTGAAATTGTTTATGGTCTTAATCCTTTATCACCACTGGATTTATCACCACTAACTGTTTCTGAGTGTGTTAATTTAGATGACAAAAGGAAGGCTGACTTTGTTAAACAGATTCATGAGAAAGCAAGACTCAACATTGAGCGAAGAACGGAACAATATGCAAAGCAAGCCAACAAGGGGCGACACAAGCTGATTTTTGAACCTGGAGATTGGGTGTGGTTGCACTTTAGAAATGAGCATTTTCCAAAACAAAGAAAGTCAAAGTTGTTACCACGGGGAGTATAATAGTCTGATTTGAGGACAAATCCTTTTCAAGAGGAGGGGAATGATGGAGACTTAGGGAGCTCAAATGCATGTTTTTATATGATATGAACCCACCTAACTCCACCCCAAGCTTTTGGGGTAGAGTTAGGTGGGTTCATATCAGGTTTTCTAAATTAGTATATTTTAGTTATTATATTATTTAATAAATGTGGATGGGCCTATTTATTAACCTATATTAAATTTTGGCCTATTAATTTTTTCTATTAATTTGTCCTATTTCTCTCATTGCCTCAAAAAAAAAAAAAGTTCGTATATTTTCTGTATTTTTTTATTTATTTTAACTTTCTTTTATTGTCCATTTAAATTCTAGGCATCCCCACACCAACAATGAATAATACATCTTGCTATTGCCTTCGTTACTTGAAAAAAAAAAATTGAGCAAAATTTGCCTTTTCTTTTTTTTTTTTTTTCCCTTGCTTAGTTAATTTTTTTTTGGAATATTTTTACATTTGCCTCTTGAAGTATGTTACTTATGTCACCCTGCCTTTTGACTTTTAAAACGTATCACTTTATCTCCTCAAATTTTGTTCTGTTAGCAAGTATCTCATTTCCATCTAACTCCGTTAGTTTTTAGCTGGTTTTTTACAAAATATTTTTATATCCCCAAACTATGTCATTTACGTTATTTTACCCCCTAAGTTTTGAAAGGATGTCCCTTTTTTTTTGGCAAATAACCTCGTTCCGTCCAATTCTATTTGGTTAATAAATTAAATTGTTTTTCTTTTAACTTTACAAGACCTGCATATCAAAACTATTTACATATTCACATGCCATTCAAATATACATACAAAGAAAATTTGAGAGGGGGTTCTTTACAGGAAATTAAAATAATGTTTTCTTTAAAAAAAAGAACTTCAAGAGCTCTATTCTTTCAAGGAATTTTGTGGTTTTTTTTTTGAGCTCTTTTGTGTGGTTGGAATGGCCTATTGTAAAAAAAAATAATATTTTTTCCTTTATATAGTTTTTCTCCTTAGGTTTGTTTAGCACACCGTATTGTATTACATTGTATTTTCTATATATAATACAGTACAATACAATGTAATGTAATACAAGATAAGACAATACAATATGGTGTATCAAACATGCCCTAAACTACTCCAATTGGAGATATCATTGTTTCTAGTATAGAAGTTCCCATAAAAATGGGAAATGTCCTATCTTTAAGTGCAGTTTGAACTATTGATTTGCGTAATTAGAAGTAACCAATTAAGTTTATGACGATTCGGGTTATTTTTCCCAAAGTTACAAGAAATAAACTTTGACTTTTAGCTGAACAAAATTGGACGGAAGGAGGTTATTTGTTAACAAAAGAAAAAATTGGGGGACATAATGCCATATTCTGGAAGTTGGGAAGGAAAAATAAAATAAGTGACATAATTTGGAGGGGAAAAGATAAAAGTATTCTGCAAAAAACCGTCTAAAAACTAACGTTGTTAGATAGAACGGGGAAACTTACTAACAGAACAAAGTTTGAGGGATTAAATGGTACGTTTTAAAAAATAGGAACAAAATGACATAAGTGACATACTTCAGAAGACAAACGTGAAAATAATCATACTTTTTTTCCAAGTATCTCATAAGTGTTAATAAAGCCTCAGTAAGATTGTCAAAATACCAATAGATGTTTATAAATCTCGGATGGAGAATGAAGTTGAGGGTACTACTTGACAATCTTATAGGTTTTATTTTGGTAAAATATTCTTTTGATGAATATAGAAAAGAACAAGAAATCTTCAATTTACATCATTTGAAAATTGGTACGTGTATTGTACCAACACGTACAATTCATAATTGACAAGTTGTGCACTTTATTATAACAACTTTAAATGAGATCTTTTGCTTGAGTAGATCCAGATGACTCTGCCACTTCAATAACTTGCGATTGCGGTTGATGATGATGATGTGAAGATTTAACATGTGAACTTCCTTCAATTACCTTTTCAGTTTTCTTGATTGTTTCGTTGATATGAACATCTTCTTCAATGGTTACTATCTTCATTTGTTTGCCATTTGGCCCGGGAACAATATCTTCTTGGACTTTCTTGTGTTCGTCAAAATTTATGATCTCCGTTTCCTGAGCCATTTCTTTCTTCTTCTTCTTCTTAATGAAACAGCAGAGAGCAACTGAGAGGAATGCAAGGAAGAATAGCGCGCCAAGTGAAACAAAAACGATAATTATTACATTTGAGTGGTGTCCTGGAGTAGGTGATGGTGGCGGAACAACATGAGGTGGTGGTGGAGAAATAGGATGAGGTGGCGGGATTGGGGGACGAGGTGGCTTTGGTGATGGTGGAGGAAGTGGATGAGGTGGTGGTTTCACAATTGGTGATGGTGGGGGGACTGAGGGGCGTGGTGGCTTTGGTGCTGGGGGGGGACTCGAATGCGGTGGACGAGGCTGAGGTGGTGGTTTGACAATTGGAGATGGTGGGGGGATTGAGGGGCGAGGTGGCTTTGGTGCTATTGGGGGACTGGAATACGGTGGTGATGGTGGAGGAAGTGGACGAGGATGAGGTGGTGGCTTCACAAACGGTGATGGCCGCGGGATTGAGGGACCAGGTGGTGGTGGTGGATTGGAGGAGTGATGTGGTGGTGTTGGAGAAATTGGAAATGGTGATGGTGACGGTTGAGGTTTAATTGGGGAATGGGGTGGTGCCACTTTTGGAGGTGATGGAAAAGAATGAGGTGGTGGAGTCACTTTTGGAGGGAATGGGAATGGAGGATTGTTGGTGGGCGGTGGTAAAGGAAAAACTCGGAACTTGAGGTCATTGTTTTGAGAAGAAGCCATATTTTGTCTTTGTGCAAAAAAAGTTGATAAATGAGACTTTTTTTTTTTTTGGTGGTGTTGCAGGATGGAGAATATGGGATGTATATATTTATGCCTATATCTGTGCATAATAGTCTGCAGAGTAGTAAGGGGTTTTGATTTGTGTGCTTCTAAGTCTTCAAATAACTTGACTCTCATGCCAAGGCTTTGCAGAGTTGGTCTTTGATTGCATTGAAAAACACCTCTTAACATTTACTCACTCTTATTATTATTATTATTATTATTATTGTTATTGTTATTATTACTAAACTTGAAAAAAACAAACCTTCTAAGCAAGGTTCTTCCGAAAACCCTTCTAAGCAAAGGCCAATAATATATGCATATTATATCTTTGACGTAAAAGTAGACCCAACGTTAATGTAATTGGACTTTTTTCTTCTCCCCCTAAAAGTAGTAGACCAGAGGTTTTTCTTTTTTTTGAAGTTACGCCAGTTATATGTCAAGGGAATATCCCTTAGCATTTATTATGAGTTCCAAAGACTTGGACCCCAGGCTTTAAGGTCCCCTTTTTGGACTCAAAACTCAAAACTCATGTACACATCTTCTTATATGCCCATGATCATACCATTCGAGTCCTGTCAAGTGCTTTTGGGGTTCCCAAAAATAAACCTTGAACAAGAAATTTGAGGTATATCGTATGGCTGCAATTCCTGTGGACTATACAATCGGCAAGATTGTTTCTCTTCTGGAGAACGAGATGCACACGATGAGATTTATGAAATCAAACATGAGTTGGTGTGCATGAGATCGTTCTTGGAAGACGCTGATCAGAAAATGAAAGCCTGCTTGTCGGAAGGAGAGAAGAATTGGATCGACAATGTGAGAGACATTTCGTACGACGTTGAAGACATAATCGATGAGCTCGTGTATCATTTGAACATGCCAAATTTGGCAAAGAACTTATGGCTAAGGTATCATGTGGGAACCAAGTTGCAGAATATCAAGAACAGAATCAGAGCCATACCAGAGAGACAACGGCATTATGGCGTGAAACAAATTGAAGGAAACAAGTTCTACAATGTGCAGCAAAGATCATCAAAGGTATGTGGTGAGTCGTCACTGTTTCTTAGCAATGAAGAGCTTGTGGTGATTGAGGATCAGAAGAATGTGGTGCTGCAAATGTTAATGGATCAAGAACTACTGCATTTGACAACTATTTCGGTTGTAGGAATTTTCGGTTCAGGAAAGACAACTCTTGTTGCACAAGTCTACAACAGCCCGACTGTGAAGCAAAATTTCGACTGCTGTGCATGTATTTGCATGTCGCAGCCTGACGCTGTCGATGACTTGCTCAGACGCATGATCAAGGAATTCCATCAAGGTACTGCTTCCTTGATGTTGATTGATTTGAGAGCTTTAAGCTACAGAAAGCTGATAGAGATGCTTCTAACTTTTTGAAGCCGTCAAGGTACATTATTGTCCTAGATGATGCGTGGAATGTAAATCTGTGGTCTGAAATCCAGATAACAAGCGTGGAAGTCGGATTTTGCTTACAACTCGAAATGAAGATGTTGGTACCTTCTCTTTGGGAGTTAAAAGCCACATTCACTACATCCAACTGCTTGGGAAGGATGAGGCATGGAATCTTTTTTTGTTCGAAAACCTTCTCGAACTATCCAAATAATCGGTGTCCTTTAGAGCTCAAAATCTTAGCAAAGGATATGTTGCCAAATGTCAAGGCCTACTGCTCGCAATTGTAGTGTCAGCAGGACTTATGACTACAAAGAAATTGGAAATGGAGTGGAGGAAAATCTATAGCAGCTTCAGTTGGGAACTAAGCAACAATCCAATTCTGGAAGGTTTGAAGAGCGTTTTAATGCTTAGTTTCAATGATTTGCCATACCTGCTCAAACGTTGCTGCTTGTATTGTTGTATTTTTCCGGAAGACTGTCTGGTAAGAAGAAAGAGACTCATTAGGCTCAGGATGGCGGAAGGGTTTGTAGAAGAGGTTAGAGGGCCGACACCAGAAGAGGTAGCTGAGAGTTATGTAATGGAACTTGGTTATCAGGGCATGCTCAAAGTGGCGAAGAACCCATCTGGTCGACCAAAAGGCTGTAAGATGCATGATCTTATGAGAGAACTGAACTTGCCCGTTCAGTCTCAGAAAAAGACAAATTCTGCATCATAAATGATTGTCGGAACACTTTAAAAGAGAAAGTAGAAGTGCGTCGTTTTTCAACTCAAACGTATGACAGGGGTATAGAATCCTGGAGATGCATTTCCTGGCTTCGATCTTTCTTCATGTTCTCCAATATGGTTGGATCTCAGTCATCTCCTTCTCAATTCCATCTGCTTTTAGACTTTTACGGGTCTTGGACATGGAATATGTTCCAATCTATTATTTGCCGAGTGAAGTGGGGAACTTATTCAATTTGAGGTATATGAATTTGAAGGGAACTGGAGTTTGTAAACTTCTAAAATCTATTGGAAGACTTCACAACCTACAAACCCTGAACCTCTACCAAACCAAAGTGAAGAAACTTCCAAGTAAAATCGTGAATCTATGAAATTTAAGGTACATAATTTCATGCTACTATAATCTAGAATTAGTTGACAACTTTAACCATGCAAATTTTACACAGATTCCATCTGGCATTACAAAGCTGCAGCAATTGCAGGTACTGCATTTTGTCAAAGCAAATGACCGTGTCACGAGATATCTCGAAAACCTTACACAACTTACGTGCATTGGCATAGAAAAGACGAGAAGTGAATGAAAAAGCATTGTGCTCATCAATAGAGAAACTGCAGCACATTTGCCATCTAGGCATAAAGGCTTCTAGCGATGAGGAAGTTCTAAGTTTGGAGGCACTGTCGTCGCTGCCTCCGCAGCCTCATAGACTCAATTTGATTGGAAAAATGGACAAAGTTCCACATTGGTTTTGGTCACTGTACAATCTCAAAGCACTGTAACTAAGTTGGTCTGGATTGAGTGAAAATCCACTTCTTTACATTCAGTCACTGCCCAATCTGCAGAGATTAACTCTAATCAATGCATATACGGGAAATTCTTTTTGCATTCCAAAAGGCTTCCTCACACTGAAGAGCTTAATCCTACATAATTTTCCGTGCTTGAATGAGATAGTTATAGAGAAAGGCAGTATGCAAGGGATTCAAAATCTATGGCTTTTCAATTGCATGGCTCTGAAGACTCTACCTCATGGGATTGAAAATCTTACTAATCTCCAACACATCGGTCTTAAAAATGTTTCACAACTACTTATAGACAATATTCGCGGAGACGGGAGCGTGGATCGTCCGAGGGTTAAACACATTTCGAAAATCAACTATTATTACCTGACACCATTTGGGTGAGACTCTGAAAACTTTGGTAAATTTTCGACTGGAAATCACACTTAATCCAGTGTTATCCATTATCCTTATATCAGCTGAGATCCTCTCTTTTACATGTTTCAGCTTTAGGCGATCGAAATCCACTATCATACTGCAATTTTTCGCACTGGAGATCGAAGTTGAAGAAGTGTGTCATATTCTTACTTTGGTGATTTTACTTTAGTTTTTACTTATTAATTTTTACAATGTATTTGGAAAGCAATTTCTCTTTTTTTCTTTCTCCCCGCTCTTCCACCTTTCTTGTCAAGTAATATAACATTTTGACATGTAGGTGTTACTCCTGAACCATAAGAACATGATTGATTATTGTCTCAACATTAAAGACGACATTGATATATATGAAATCCCACCTTGTTAGGCTTGCAAAATGCTATAGCTTATAGCCAAATTAAAGCAGAGTTTCGTTTGTCTAACTTAGAGATAGCGGGATTAACATGTTAATAATTTTATATAGATTAGCTAGTGCTCAGCTTTAAAAAAGCCTTGTTTGTAAAAAGTAAGGGACAGGGTTTTGGTAGAACCATGTAAAGATTGAGGTTCATTGATGTAGCTCTGGTAACGCCCAAAATGTGTTTCTCTTTTCAATAAACGGCGGACGTTTGTAGTATAGAAAAGTTTGTCGTATCCATAGGGAGGTGAAAATTTGTAAGTCGAGAGATTGTTAAAAATAAACGTTCAAAAAGACAAGCACTTTTTCAAATCAAAGTTTAAAATGAAAGAAATAATTTTGTGGTTTTTATTTTATTTAATTCAAAATTTAAAGCATAAAATTAAAACAGTGAACCTTCGAGAATCCCTTGTATGTTTTGCAGCTGATATGGAATTTTAACTCTAAATAATAATTATCTAAAGCATTTGATTTATTATATCTTTTCTCATTAATTGCAAGCACTTTTTACTAATTATATAGGTCGACCGAGAGCGATAATATAGCAAGCCATAATGCAGTAAGGGTTTTTCTATAAAAACTAGCAAAATAATCATCTCTCACTAATGATTTAATGCACTAATTATGAAAATTATAACCGTTGTCACTCATTTATAATTAACATAATTTTAAGATAGAAAAGATAATAACAAATCAAAATTAATATATTTTCATGGAATAAATTATTGCGTTAATTTCGGTAGCACCTCGTTTTATTAAATGGTTTAAGAATACACTATGTCATTCTTTGTCTACAATAAATCAAGAATTACCAAGCATTTACTGTGCCAGTCTATGTCTATAATGCAGCAAAAACTCAACTTAATAAATGAGCATGACTTTAGTATTATTAATATTAATTATGCAACACAATTAAATTACATAAAAAAAGCATGACTGAATTTATGTAAAAATTGGTAGCATAACAACAGTAACAATAATTATTAAAAAACATAAAGATATAATTTATTCTACAAAAATATAAGCATTACAACACAAATATAGAGTTAAAACTCATACCAGAGTACTACGTATACAAGATCATCTCTCTAACTCATCAAACTCTCTACACTAAATTAAACATATATATATATTTTACCTAAGGGATAAAAGAGGAAAAAAAGGGGAAAATTGGGAGAAGGAGGGAAGGGAGGCCCGAAGGCCGGAAGGGAGGCCCGAAGGCCTTGAGGGGTGGTTCTTGAATGAGGGGGGGAGAGCCCTTTTATAGTGAAAAAAAATTCACTATTCATTATTTTTTTATTAATATTTTTAATTATTTATTATATTTATATTTTTCTTTTCTTTTCTTTTCTTGGGCAGGAGCAGCCCCCCCCACTGCGATTCACGAGATTCGCGTGAATTAAAATTTTCTTCCTTCTTCCACGTTGATCCGTGCTCCTGAGAATGCATTTCTTAGTTTAGGATCCAGTGCTTCGTGGCTCACGGTGGAACTAAAACGGCATGATCTGCACCGTTAATTGCATGATCGAACGGCTACAAGAAACGGCATAATTGAGCCCAGGTGGGACTAGTAGGACCGAGGATGAATCCTGTTAGATTGGTCTTGGTCAACTGATCCAACGGCTAGAAAAAGGGATGCACATGGCGTCGATCGTACGAGATCGAAAACTGTCTAAGATTCCCTCTGACGCGCCTGCAGCTTTGTTAGCGCGTGTAATGCACGCGCCAATCAGAAAATGACACGTGGACCGAACTACGAGATTTCGCTGACTCACCGGATGACGCATTGACACGCGTCTCTTCCACGGATGGCTGAGATCAATCTGTCAGTTGATCCGGTGATCCTTGTTACGCCACGTGTCCCTCTGAATATTTTAAGGATTTTTTTTATGCATTTGATGTCCGATTTTGTCCGTTTTGATGTCGTTTTGCTCCGTTTTTTCTCCAGATTTCAAATCTAAAAATCACAAAAACATTAAAATTAATTATTTTACAAACATAATATTTACAAAAATATTAAAAATATTTATTTTACATTAAAACACACAAAAAATAAATAAAAACTCCTAAAATTTTCAGTCTCTTACGGTTTGACACAGATATAGTTTTTATGACTAGGAAATATTTTTAGAAATTACTAAAAATATAGTAGAACATATTTACAAACTTAAAACACATTATCAAATACACTAAAACTCAAAATAAAATAACCGTATTACTTTTACGGTTTTAACTATTTACAGACTAGACATTTATTTAACACACCGAAATGACTCTAAAAATTACAAAAAAATTCTATTAAACATAAAAACACACTAAAAACACATTTTTAAATATATTTACACACTAAGACACAAAAATACTTATTAATACAAAAATGTTATTAATTAGTGGATTTAATGAGAAATAAAAGCATAAATAAATGATTTAAGTCTTAGAAAATGTACACTTTTATAGTCTCATCACACCCCCCAACCAGCTTATTGCTAGTCTCTAGCAATTAAAGTGATAAAATTTTGAAATGATTTATTGAATATTTATATAATGAAATCCATTTAGCTATAATTTGACTTTTCTAACTAGATAGACTAACAAAACTAAAATTTTATTTGAATAATTTTTATGCTATTTAACAAAATGTATATAAACTAGACTTAGTGCAGAAAGGGATAATGAATAATTATGAAGTTTCAAAACTAAGAATAAAATTATTTTGATATTTTGCTTCAATTCACTCCTGCAGGCAGCAACACTTCAAATTATTGATTTGGAACAATTAAAAAGCAGAAACATATAATAGAAATATTTACAAACTTTACAATTATGGATAGTGCAATGTTTGGCTCCCTTAAGCTTTCTCCATAACCCATTTAACGAGCTTTGGGTCAGTAACTCCTAGACTAGTCGGTCTAAGGTACTAGGTGTTGAAGCACCCCTTAGAACTTACTTACTCGAGCTAAAGAGGCTACGAAACTAAACTTATCCAACTTTATTCATTTACAGAATTACACACTTTATTTATTTACATTTTTTTTTCTTTTATTTATTTATTTTTCTTTCTTTTTTATTTTGAAAATATTGTTGCCTTTAATTGTTCATCTTCACAAAATAACAAAACTCAAATATTCATAGCTTGGACTTACCACCACAATTAAGCATTATAGTGAGTGTGTGAAAAGAATGGCTTACAAACACTTTGAAAAATAAAACATAAAAATGTTAAATAAAACTAAAGTTTTGAAAGTGTATAAAATTAAATAATTAAAGGAAGAGAAAAATAATATTACGTTAATATGAAATTCAGAAATCAAAACAAAATAATAACACATTAATTACTAAGAAACTATTATTTACAAAACATTTTTTTTAATTTTATGGCCCACAAAAATAACACACAAAAATGAAAAATGCACAAAAATCTGGAGCAAAAAAAAAAATTTTGGGCAAAATCGAAAATTTTTTGGCACAGCACAACATTGAAGCACAAATTTTTAAGCACAACCTTGAAGTACAATCCTCTCATGTATAACTTTTAAACACAACCCTCTCCCCCAAACCTAAAATATACATTATTCAAAATGAATAAAAGAATGGTGAAAGCAGTAAAAATATTACCTGAATCAGCACAACTATAAAGATGATTCGTAGCGGACTTAACAAACAAAAACTTAAATAAACACACATTTTTTGTTGAAATTTATTTGAAAATCCAAACTAATTGCATTTACAAAATTAAATTTATTAGAATGCGTCTCGAGGGAAAACAATTTAACTCCTTAACTCAGCCATTCTGAACAAATTTAATAAATAACCTTCATTTTAAATTTTCAAAACAAATTTCATTTTTTTTTAGGAAAATCAAAATAACACACAACAATTCAAAAGAATATATTACAAAGAAGGGAAGGTAAAGATATTACTATAAAAGTGTTTTCCCATCGTTTGATGCTCTGAAATCAGCAAATCTTTCTTTCAGCTCCTGTTCCTAGTGGACAATCGTCAAAGAGCAGCTTCCTCCCATAGTAAGTGCCAAAAGACATTACGTATGGGTCTTGCGTGAACAGGCCCTCAAGCTTGGTAACATTTGAAACATTTAAACTCATACAACTTAGACACATTTTATATTCTTGGTTGGTCCTTAAAAACAATGCTAGAGACAGTGGAAGAGGTGGTGGCCACATAAGATCTTGGTAAACATCGTCTTTGGTGAATTCTTGTGGCAACTGAGGTTGAGAATCTAAGACTAAGGGTGATGATTGTTCCTGTTTTATAGCTAAGTCTTCATTCTCTTTCTTACATTCCTCTCCTAAAAGTTGTTCCTCAAAATAGGTGGGTTCTAAAGTTTCTTCAATTATTTCTTCCACACCTAAAGAATTTTCTAATAATTCAAAACAATATTCAAGCTTATCAACTTCTATTTTACTCATGGTCTCCATATATTTGTCTATTGTTTCTTCCAATGTTTCTAAGGTTTCTTCTAGATTCACCCTATTTGGGTCACTATATATTTCTTGCAATTCAAAATTTGACTCCAAAATTTCGGGTTGAGTTTCAGGCCAAGGTTCTACAAAATTTGAATTGTTCTCCCAGATTAGATTGTTCCTAGAACTAGTCAGTTTCCAATAATCATATTTGGCCATATCTTCTAACATATAATAGGCTTCGTCGATAGGTAATTGGTAAAAAGCGGTGGTACCATCTCATTTCTCTACCCAATCTCTTGTTTCAGGACTTAACCCATATATGAAAATTTTTAAATGATAATCCTTAGAAAAACCATGGTGAGGATATTGATCTAGTAGGTCCTTAAATCTCCACCAAGCATTATAAAATGGTTCTAAGTGTTGTTGGGAAAAACTTAAAATGAAATGTTGATGAATTTCCCAAATCATTTCTTTTTTTGTTTTTAATTTTTTAATTTTTTTTGAATTTTTAAAGAAAAAAATATTTAAGCTGAATAATGCTCAATTAATTGGATTCCCAGATCGTTGGGGGGTCACAGTGGACACGCTTAGAATTCCCAATTTTCTTAGGCAAGGGTGTTAGCCTTATGGTCGTGGGATCAAGTCTCTACGATGGGCCTTTTTGACAGAATCCAACAAATTTTACAATTACCTAAACTTGCAAAACAAAAGACAGAATGCAAAGCTTTTCTTTATCCGAAACGAATAAAGTAGTGAGTGAAAAGCATCCGTCAGTTTTTTTTATTTTTTTAAATTTTTAATTTTTTTAATAATAAACACACAAATTAAAAATACTAATAAGGAAAATAATATTTACAAAGGATAGGGATAGATTACTTACCTGTTTTTTCATTTAATTCAGCAATCTGACAGAGCAACCGCACCTCCCCAGCAACGGCGCCAGAATTTGGTAACGTCCAAAATGTGTTTCTCTTTTCAATAAACGACGGACGTTTGTAGTATAGAAAAGTTTATTGTATCCACAGGGAGGTGAAAATTTGTAACTCGAGAGATTGTTAAAAATAAACGTTCAAAAAGGCAAGCACTTTTTCAAATCAAAGTTTAAAATGAAAGAAATAATTTTGTGGTTTTTATTTTATTTAATTCAAAATTTAAAGCAAAAAATTAAAACAGTAAAGCTTTGAGAATCCCTTGTATGTTTCGCAACTGGTATGAAATTTTAACTCTAAATAATAATTATCTAAAGCATTTGATTTATTATATCTTTTCTCATTAATTGCAAGCACTTTTTACTAATTATATAGGTCGACCGAGAGCGACAATATAGCAAGCCATAATGCAGTAAGGGTTTTCCTATAAAAACTAGCAAAATAATCATCTCTCACTAATGATTTAATGCACTAATTATGAAAATTATAACCGCTGTCACTCAATTATAATTAACATAATTTTAAGATAGAAAAGATAATAACAAATCAAAATTAATATATTTTCATGGAATAAATTATTGCGTTAATTTCGACAACACATCGCTTTATTAAATGATTTAAGAATACACTATGCCATCCTTTGTCTGTAATAAATCAAGAATTACCAAGCATTTATTGTGCTAGTCTATGTCTATAATGCAGCAGACACTCAACTTAATAAATGAGCATGACTTTAGCATTATTAATATTAATTATGCAACACAATTAAATTACATAAAGAAAGCATGACTGAATTTATGTAAAAATTGGTAGCATAACAACAGTAACAATAATTATTAAAAAACATAAAGATATAATTTATTCTACAAAAATATAAGCATTACAACATAGATATAGAGTTAAAACCCATATCGGAGTACTACGAATACAAGATCATCTCTCTGCCTTACCAAACTCTCTACACTAAATTAAACATATATATATATATATATTTTACCTAAGGGATAAAAGAGGAAAAAAAAGGGAAAAATTGGGAGAAGGAGGGAAGGGAGGCCCGAAGGCCTTGAGGGGTGGTTCTTGAATGAAGGTGGGAGAGCCCTTTTATAGTGAAAAAAAATTCACTATTCATTATTTTTTATTAATATTTTTATTAATATTTTAATTATTTATTATATTTATATTTTTCTTTTCTTTTCTTTTCTTCGGCAGGAGCAGGCCCCCCCGTCCCCCCTCTGCGATTCACGAGATTCGCGTGAATTAAAATTTTCTTCCTTCTTCCACGTTGATCCGCGCACCTGAGAATGCATTTCTTAGTTTAGGATCCAGTGCTTCGCGGCTCACGGTGGAACTAAAATGGCACGATCTGCACCGTTAATTGCATGATCGAACGGCTACAAGAGACGGCATAATTGAGCCTAGGTAGAACTAGTGGGACCGAGGATGAATACCGTTAGATTGGTCTTGGTCAACTGATCCAACGGCTAGAAAAAAGGATGCACATGGCGTCGATCGTACGAGATCGAAAACTGTTTGAGATTCCCTCTGACGCGCCTGCAGCTTTGTCAGCGCGTGTAATGCACGGGCCAATCAGAAAATGACATGTGGACTACACTGCGAGATTCTGTTGGCGCACAGGATGACGCATTGACACGCGTCTCTTCCTCGGATGGTTGAGATCAATCTATCAGTTGATCCGACGATCCTTGTTACGCCATGTATCCCTCTGAATATTTTAAGGATTTTTTATGCATTTGATGTCTGATTTTGTCCGTTTTGATGTCGTTTTGCTCCGTTTTTCCTCCAAATTTCAAATCTAAAAATCACAAAAACATTAAAATTAATTATTTTACAAACATAATATTTACAAAAATATGAAAAATATTTATTTTACATTAAAACACACAAAAAATAAATAAAAACTCTTAAAATTTTCAGTCTCTTACGGTTTGACACAGATATAATTTTTATGACTTGAAAATGTTTTTAGAAATTGCTGAAAATATAGTAGAACATATTTACATACTTAAAACACACTATCAAACACACTAAAACTCAAAATAAAATAACCGCATTACTTTTACGATTTTAACTATTTACAGACTAGGCATTTATTTAACACACCGAAATGACTCTAAAAATTACAAAAAAATTCTATTAAACATGAAAACACACTAAAAACACATTTTTAAACATATTTACACACTAAGACACAAAAATACTTATTAATACAAAAATGCTATTATTAGAGGATTTAATGAGAAATAAAAGCATAAATAAATGATTTAAGCCTTAGAAAATGTACACATTTACAGTCTCATCACACCCCCCAACCAGCTTATTGTTAGTCTCTAGCAATTAAAGCGATAAAATTTTGAAATGATTTATTGAATATTCATATAATGAAATCCATTTAGCTATAATTTGACTTATCTAACTAGCAATTAAAACGATAAAATTTTGAAATGATTTATTGAATATTCATATAATGAAATCCATTTAGCTATAATTTGACTTATCTAACTAGATAGACTTACAAAACTAAAATTTTATTTGAACAATTTTTATGCTATTTAACAAAATGTATACAAACCAGACTTAGTGCAGAAAGGGGTAATGAATAATTATGAAGTTTCAAAACTAAGAATAAAATTATTTTGATATTTTGCTTCAATTCACTCCTACAGGCAGCAACACTTCAAATTATTGATTTGGAACAATTAAAAAGCAGAAACATATAATAGAAATATTTACAAACTTTACAATTATGGATAGTGCAATGTTTGGCTCCCTTAAGCTTTCTCCATAACCCATTTAACGAGATTTGAGTAAGTAACTCCTAGACCAGTCGGTCTAAGGTACTAGGTGTTGAAGCACCCCTTAGAACTTACTTACTCGAGCTAAAGAGGCTACGAAACCAAACTTATCCAACTTTATTCATTTACATAATTACACACTTTATTTATTTACAATTTTTTTCTTTTATTTATTTATTTTTCTTTCTTTTTTTATTTTGAAATTATTGCTGCCTTTAATTGTTCATCTTCACAAAATAACAAAACTCAAATATTCATAGCTTGGACTTACCACCACAATTAAGCATTATAGTGAGTGTGTGAAAAGAATGGCTTACAAACACTTTGAAAAATAAACACATAAAATGTTAAATAAAACTAAAGTTTTGAAAGTGTATAAAATTAAATAATTAAAGGAAGAGAAAAATAATATTACGTTAATATGAAATTCAGAAATCAAAACAAAATAATAACACATTAATTACTAAGAAACTATTATTTACAAAACATTTTTTTTAAAATTTTATGGCCCACAAAAATAACACACAAAAATGAAAAATGCACAAAAATCTGGAGCAAAAAAAAAATTTTGGGCAAAATCGAAATTTTTTTGGCACAGCACAACATTGAAGCACAAATTTTTAAGCACAACCTTGAAGTATAATCCTCTCATGTATAACTTTTAAGCACAACCCTCTCCCCTAACCTAAAATATACATTATTCAAAATGAATAAAAGAATGGTGAAAGCAGTAAAAATATTACCTAAATCAGCACAACTATAGAGATGATCTGTAGCAGACTTAACAAACAAAGACTTAAATAAACACACATTTTTTGTTGAAATTTATTTGAAAATCTAAACTAATTGCATTTACAAAATTAAATTTATTAGAATGCGTATCGAGAGAAAATAATTTAACTCCTTAACTCAGCCATTCTGAACAAATTTAATCAATAGCCTTCCTTTTAAATTTTCAAAACAAATTTCATTTTTTTTAGGAAAATCAAAATAGTACACAACAACGCAAAAGAATATATTACAAAGAAGGGAAGGTAAAGATATTACTATAAAAGTGTTTTCCCATCGCTTGATGCTCTGAAATCAACAAATCTTTCTTTCAGCTCCTGTTCCTAGTGGACAATCGTCAAAGAGCCACTTCCTCCCATAGTAAGTGTCAAAAGACACCACGTATGGGTATTGTGTGAACATGCGCTCAAGCTTGGCAACATTTAAACTCATGCAACTTAGACACATTTTAATTCTTGGTTGGTCCTTAAAAACAATTCTAGAGACAGTGGAGGAGGTGGTGACCACATAGGATCTTGGTAAACATCGTCTTTGGTGAATTCTTATGGCAACTGAGGTTGAGAATCTAAGACTAAGGGTGATGATTGCTCCTGTTCTATAGCTAAGTCTTCATTCTCTTTCTTACATTCCTCTCCTAAAAGTTGTTCCTCAAAATAGGTGGGTTCTAAAGTTTCTTCAATTATTTCTTCCACACCTAAAGAATTTTCTAATAATTCAAAACAATATTCAAGCTTATCAACTTCTATTTTACTCATGGTTTCCATATATTTGTCTATAGTTTCTTCCAATGTTTCTAAGGTTTCTTCTAGATTCACCCTATTTGGGTCACTATATATTTCTTGCAATTCAAAATTTGACTCCAAAATTTTGGGTTGAGTTTCAGGCCAAGGTTCTGAAAAATTTGAATTGTTCTCCCAGATTAGATTGTTCCTAGAACTATTTAGTCTCCAATAATCATATTTGGCCATATCTTCTAACATATAATAGGCTTCGTCGATAGGTAATTGGTAAAAAGCGATGGTACCATCTCCTTTCTCTATCCAATCTCTTGTTTCAGGACTTAACCTATATATGAAAATTTTTAAAAGATAATCCTTAGAAAAACCATGGTGAGGATATTGATCTAGTAGGTCCTTAAATCTCCACCAAGCATTATAAAATGGTTCTAAGTGTTGTTAGGAAAAACTTAAAATGAAATGTTGATGAATTTCCCAAATCATTTCTTTTTTTGTTTTTAATTTTTTTAATTTTTTTGAATTTTTAAAGAAAAAAATATTTAAGCTGAATAATGCTCAATTAATTGGATTCCCAGATCGTTGGGGGGTCACAGTGGACACGCTTAGAATTCTCAACTTTCTTAGGCAAGGGTGTTAGCCTTATGGTCGTGGGATCAAGTCTCGACGATGGGCCTTTTTGACAGAATCCAACAAATTTTACAATTACCTAAACTTGCAAAACAAAAGACAGAATGCAAAGCTTTTCTTTATCCGAAACGAATAAAGTAGTGAGTGAAAAGCATCCGTTTGTTTTTTTTTTAATTTTTTTTAATTTTTAAATTTTTTTTATAATGAACACACAAATTAAAAATACTAATAAGTAAAGTAATATTTATAGAGGATAGGGATAGATTATTTACCTGTTTTTTCGTTTAATTCAGCAATCTGACAGAACAACGGCACCTCCCCGACAACAGCGCCAGAATTTGGTAACACCCAAAATGTGTTTCTCTTTTCAATAAACGACGGACGTTTGTAGTATAGAAAAGTTTATCGTATCCACAGGGAGGTGAAAATTTGTAACTCGAGAGATTGTTAAAAATAAACGTTCAAAAGGGCAAGCACTTTTTCAAATCAAAGTTTAAAATGAAAGAAATAATTTTACGGTTTTTATTTTATTTAATTCAAAATTTAAAGCAAAAAATTAAAACGGTGAAGTTTTGAGAATCTCTTGTATATTTCGTAACTGATATGAAATTTTAACTCTAAATAATAATTATCTAAAGCATTTGATTTATTATATCTTTTCTCATTAATTGCAAGCACTTTTTACTAATTATATAGGTCGACCGAGAGCGACAATATAGCAAGCTATAATACAGTAAGGGTTTTCCTATAAAAACTAGCAAAATAATCATCTCTCACTAATGATTTAATGCACTAATTATGAAAATTATAACCGCTGTCACTCAATTATAATTAACATAATTTTAAGATAGAAAAGATAATAACGAATCAAAATTAATATATTTTCATGGAATAAATTATTGCGTTAATTTCGGTAGCACCTTGTTTTATTAAATGGTATAAGAATACACTATGCCATCCTCTGTCTACAATAAATCAAGAATTACCAAGCATTTACTGTGCCAGTCTATGTCTATAATGCAGCAGAAACTCAACTTAATAAATGAGCATGACTTTAGCATTATTAATATTAATTATGCAACATAATTAAATTACATAAAGAAAGCATGACTGAATTTATGTAAAAATTGGCAGCATAACAACAGTAACAATAATTATTAAAAAACATAAAGATATAATTTATTCTACAAAAATATAAGCATTACAACATAGATATAGAGTTAAAACCCATACTAGAGTACTACGCATACAAGATCATCTCTCTGCCTCACAAAACTCTCTACACTAAATTAAACACATATATAATTTTTACCTAAGGGATAAAAGAGGAAAAAAAAAGGGAAAAATTGGGAGAAGGAGGGAAGGGAGGCCCGAAGGCCTTAAGGGGGGGGGAGAGCCCTTTTATAGTGAAAAAAATTCACTATTCATTATTTTTTTATTAATATTCTTATTAATATTTTAATTATTTATTATATTTATATTTTTCTTTTCTTCGGCAGGAGCAGGCCTCCCATTGCGATTCACGAGATTCGCGTGAATTAAAATTTTCTTCCTTCTTCCACGTTGATCCGCGCTCTTGAGAATGCATTTCTTAGTTTAGGATCCAGTGCTTCGCGGCTCACGGTGGAACTAAAACGGCACGATCTGCACTGTTAATTGCATGATCGAACGGCTACAAGAGACGGCATAATTGAGCCCAGGTGGGACCAGTGGGACCGAGGATGAATACCGTTAGATTGGTCTTGGTCAGCTGATCCAACGGCTTGAAAAAGGGATGCACGTGGCATCGATCGCACTAGATCAAAAACTGTCTAAGATTCCCTCTGATGCGCCTGCAGCTTTGTCGGCGCGTGTAATGCACGCGCCAATCAAAAAATGACACGTGGACTGCACTACGAGATTTCGCTGATGAACCTAATGACGTATTAGCACGCGTCTCTTCCTCGGACGGCTGAGATCAATCTGTCAGTTGATCCGACAATCCTTGTTACGCCACGTGTCCCTCTAAATATTTTAAGGATTTTTTTTATGCATTTGATGTCCGATTTTGTCCGTTTTGATGTCGTTTTGCTCCGTTTTTCCTCCAGATTTCAAATCTAAAAATCACAAAAATATTAAAATTAATTATTTTACAAACATAATATTTACAAAAATATTAAAAATATTTATTTTACATCAAAACACACAAAAAATAAATAAAAACTGTTAAAATTTTCAGTCTCTTACGGTTTGACACAGATATAATTTTTATGACTTGGAAATATTTTTAGAAATTACTAAAAATATAGTAGAACATATTTACAAACTTAAAACACACTATCAAATACACTAAAACTCAAAATAAAATAACCGCATTACTTTTACGGTTTTAACTATTTACAGACTAGGCACTTATTTAACACATCGAAATGACTCTAAGAATTACAAAAAATTCTATTAAACATAAAAACACACTAAAAACACATTTTTAAACATATTTACATACTAAGACATAAAAATACTTATTAATACAAAAATGCTATTAATTAGAGGATTTAATGAGAAATAAAAGCATAAATAAATGATTTAAGCCTTAGAAAATGCTTTTACAGTCTCATCAAGCTCGCTTTATATTTTATGGTTGAAAAGAAACAACTGAACTTTTTAAAGCAAGATATCAACCTAACATTCTCTTTGTCCTTTGAGAAAGTGTCAAACAAGTTTTTGGCATACAATTCTCACTGTTGGATACTAGTTGAAGGGGATCAAGTGTGCTTTTGATATGAGCACAATGAGTAACTGTGCTAAACCACCAATACGATTTGCATATGCTAGAAGGGGTGCTAAGGGGAAGACTGCTGAGTTGGTAAAAGAATTGTCTGGAATGAGAATTAGTTGGGAAAAAGGTGACGTGGAGGAAGGTTGAGAAAAATGGAAAAAAAGGTGCAGATCATGTGATGGAATAACCGAGTTTGTAGGGGGAGAGATGAATTGTTTAGTTGGTCAGGCTTGGGAAGGCGGTTCATGAGAGGGAAGGAATAAAAGGAGAGTCAGAGAGAGTGGAAGGATGACATCTATTATTTGAGCTATTATTTTTCTTTTGTTGAGGAGTGCTAGGCTCACTCGAATAGCCTTTATCCTTTTCAATACTGCAACTTTCAATAAAACAGAGATTAATCCAATTCCATTTTTTCTTAATCAGCCTCAAACTTGCTTCCATCGAATGTGAACCTACCAAATTGGTATTAGAGCAGTTCTGATCACCAGAATCGAAGCAGCTCGAATCACAACTATGGCGACAACAGCTAAGAAACTGGAAGAACGAATAGAGAAGATGGAGTCGGGCAAGGAAGCCGTTCAACGCGAATTGGAAGAGATCGAGACAGATTTGAAGAAAATCTCACGTCTAGAAGAGGCGATGACGAAGTTACTGGGGGAATTTGGAGAGAGGAAACAACGGGTTGGTGATGGACCGTCGAGAGCGACACCAGCAATGATGAGTGAAGTGCCAGACCAGACCGTGTTTACTCCAGGAAACGGTGAATCGAGAAGTAAGGGAGAGGTTCTTGGTCTACGAGAGGGAACAAAAGGAGGGGGACGAATGGAGTGTAGAACTCAGAGAGTGAGATGCCGACGTTCGACGGCCAGAACCCTAACGGCTGGGTGTTCCGAGCTGAAAGATACTTCGTGCTCAATCAACTGAACGAGCATGAGAAACTGGAGGTCGCAGTAGTCAGCCTCGACGGGGAGGCGTTGGCTTGGTTTCAGTGGGAGGATGGGCGCCGTGCCGTCTGAAGTTGGACGGAGTTGAAGGGGATGGTCTTGGACTGATTTCGGTTGACTCATGAGGGAAACCAATGTGAAAAGTTGCTCGCTCTCTGGCAGGAAACCATAGTCAGAGAATACCGACGACAGTTTGAGATGCTCGCCGCCCCCTCGATGGAATTGTCAAAGCAAGTGTTGGAGGATGTCTTCATCAATGGCTTATGAGCAGAAATACGTGCTAAGGTAAGGGTCTTGAAACCCTAGGGACTGGGACGAATTATGGACTTGGTTCAATGCATAGAGGACAACAATACTTATCTAAGGCCCAATAAAGTACAAACCAGCCCAAACAGTAATTGGACAAGAACTTCTATTTCTGACTATAACACACCCAGGAATTTAGTGTCTGAGTCCTTGAAGCCATCAGCAATTACAGAAAAAAAGGATGAGTGCTGCGGTGCATTTTAGGCAGTTGACCGATGCTAAGATCCAAGTCAAGCGTGAGAAGGGATTGTGTTATAGGTGTGATGGCAAATTTTCCCCAGGCCATCGCTGCCCAAAACGAGAGCTACAAGTACTGGTTATACAAGAGGAAGAGGGCGAGCAGGAAAAGTTACTGGAATAGGTTGTGGAAATTGCAGAGGAAAGAGGAGAACCAGAGGAAGTGGCTAAAGTCACTTTGAATTTAGTGGTGGGTCTTACAACCCCACGGACCATGAAGCTCAGGGGCGTGGTTAAGAAACAAGACGTCATGGCCCTTATTGACTGTGGAGCCACACACAATTTCATATCGATGGACTTAGTTCAGAAGTTGGGATTGCCGATCGACACCACAGGGTCTTATGGAGTTGTGATGGGTACCAGATTGTCGGTTCAAGGAGAAGAAGTGTGTCGTGGTGTGGTGCTCTTGTTGAGAGAGTTGGAAGTAGCAGAAGATTTTTTACCTCTAAATTTGGGAAGTACAGATGTAATTCTTGAAATGCAATGGTTGGCTTCTTTGGGAGCAATGCAGGTTAATTGGTCGGCCTTAACCATGAAGTTTCGCATTGGGGAGACTACTGTTAGTTTGCAAGGGGATCCAAGTTTTTGTAAAATGGCCATTTCCTTAAAGGCAATGAGAAGAGCCGTGAGGCATGAGGGCCATGGAATCTTGCTGGAATGTAGACAAGTAGAAAAATATGGTGAGAACTTGTCAAGTTGGACTGAGGGAGTACCAGCTGAAATTCAGGTTGTGCTGCAACGCTAGAAAGACATATTCTAAACGCCAAAAGGGCTACCTCTTAGTAGAGGAAAGGAGCATGCTATTGTGCTCAAGGAGGGGTCGTCTCTGATAAATGTAAGACCATACCATTACCCACAAATTCAAAAGGCAGAAATAGAGTGGCTGGTAGGAGAAATGTTGGTCGCCGGAATAATTCGACCAAGTGTTAGCCCATTTTCCAGCCCGGTTTTGTTGGTTAAAAAAAAAGATGGAAGTTGGAGGTTTTGTGTAGATTATAGAGCCCTCAATCAGGAAACGGTGCCTAATCGCTTTCCAATTTCGGTGCTTGATGAGCTCCTCGATGAGTTACATGGAGCCACTGTCTTCTCGAAAATTGATCTTAAGTCGGGGTATCAACAAATACGGTTCGAAGCGAGGATGTGCCCAAGATGGCTTTTCGCACTCATGAGGGACATTATGAGTTTTTGGTGATGCCTTTCGGCCTCACTAACGCCCCAGCAACCTTCCAATCTCTAATGAATAAGGTATTCAGGCCGTATTTATGCAAGTGTGTTTTGGTATTTTTTGATGATATACTGGTATATAGCCGGACAATGGAAGAACATGTGATTCACCTGGATGGGGTACTCAGAGAGTTGTATCATCAGGAGTTATATGCCAATCAGAAGAAGTGCAAATTTGGGCAAACTAGCTTGGAGTATTTGGGGCACGTTATATCCGAGCAAGGCGTAGCGGTTGATGCAACCAAAGTCAATGTGATGCAAAACTGGCCAGTTCCAATGAGCCTTTAAGAATTAAGTGGTTTTCTGGGGTTAACGGGTTACTACCGCAAGTTCGTGGCAGGATATGGGTCTATTGGTGCTCCTTTGACGGATCTTCTGAAGAAAGACAATTTCCTATGGAATGCAGAGGCAGATAGAGCTTTTACTCTTTTGAAGCAAAAAATGACGGAGGCCCCAGTTTTGGCACTACCTGATTTCAGCCGACCCTTCATTGTGGAAACTGACGCTTCTAATGTCGGTGTTGGGGCTGTTTTAATGCAAGGGCAGCGTCCAATAGCATACTTCAGTCATGTTCTTTCTCCACGCAACTGCCTTAAATCAGTGTATGAAAGGGAATTGATGGATATTGTGTTAGCAGTATAGAAATGGCATCCATATTTGCTAGGAAGACACTTTATCATCCGCACGGATTAGCGAAGCTTAAAGTTCCTATTAGAACAGCGAGTGATTAGTGAAGACAATAAGAAGTGGCTGACAAAGTTGCTGGGTTATGACTTTGAGATTCAGTATAAGGCTGGAGGGGAAAATACAGTGGCGGATGCTTTCTCTCGTATACTCGTAGCATTGGGTTTGGGAGCTATTTCAGTTCCAGGGTTGCTCATTACAGAGGAGTTGTCACAACAAGTTGAATTAGATGACAAGCTAGCACGTATCAAGGTAGATCTTCAACTCAATCCCAAGGCTCACCCCGAATTTTCAGTCGAGTAGGGCCGATTGCTTCATAAGGGCCATTTAGTTCTTTCCCGCTCCTCTCCCTTTATAGCTGATTTATTTCATTTCCATCACGATGGACCAATGGGTGGCCATTCAGGTGTACTAAAGACTTATCAACGAATTACGGCAGACTGGTTTTGGTGGGGCATGAAAACCGATGTAATGGATTATGTAGCCAAGTGCCAAATTTGCCAACAGCACAAGTATTTTGCCTTAGCACCAGGTGGACTGTTGCAGCCATTACCATTGTCGGACAAGGTGTGGGAGGACTTGTCTATGGACTTTATTGAAGGGTTGCCGAAGTCCAATGGGTTTGAAGTAATTTTGTGGTCGTTGATCACTTAAGTAAGTATGCTCACTTCATTCCTCTTAAGCATCCTTATACAGTAGTGACGGTGGCTATGGTTTTTGTTCGTGAGGTAGTGCACTTACATGGAATTCCTCGCACCATCGTCTCGGATAGGGACCGTGTATTCTTGAGTTTGTTCTAGTCGAAACTGTTTAAACAGCAGGGCACTTCTCTGTTGCAAAGCAAGGCCTATCATCCGCAAACGGATGGTCAAACCGAAGTGGTGAACCGCTGTCTTGAGACTTATTTACGATGTTTTTCTTCAGATACTCCAAAGCAGTGGGTTCGCTGGCTTCCATGGGTAGAATTTTGGTATAATACAAGCTTTCATACGGCTACTAACACTACGCCATTCCGCGCTCTATACAGGCGTGACCCACCCCCAATAATTCGATATACATTGGGGTCTTCTGCTATAGCCATAGTGGATCAAGAGTTGAAGGAGAGAGATGAATTTTTGGAGGAGCTGAAGAAACATATTTTAAGGGCTCAGTAGAGGATGAAGACCCAAGCTGATGGAAGGCGCCGAGAGGTCAACTTTGTTGTGGGAGATTTGGTATTTCTTAAGTTGCGGCCGTATCGACAACAATCCTTGGCTGAACGAAAGTTTGAAAAGCTAGCTCCTAGATATTATGGACCATTTGAAATTCTTGAGAAAATTTGCTCTGTGGCTTATCGTCTTAAGTTGCCGTCTTCGTCTACCATTCATCTGGTCTTTCACGTGTCGTAGCTTCGTGCAGCAAAAGGAAGTCAGCATCCCACCAATTCCTTACCTTCACAATTAACATCGGATTTAGAGTTGGCTGCTACCCCTGCTGAGCTCCGGGGAGTGAGACAGTCGCATCAAGGTGCATCCACAGTCTTGGAAGTTCTCATCCATTGGGCTAACCTCCCTCCTTATGATGACACCTGGGAGTCTTTTGAGGTGATGGATGCTCTCTTTCCTGACTTCCACCTTGAGGACAAGGTGCGTCTTTGGGGGGTGGGTAATGATATGAGCACCATGAGTAACTATGCTAGACCACCAATACGATTTACGTATGCTAGAAGGGGTGCTAAGGGGAAGACTGCTGAGTTGGCAAAAGAATTGTCTGGAATGAGAATTAGTTAGGAAAAAGGTGACGTGGAGTAAGGTTGAGGAAAATGGAAAAAAAGGCGCAGATCATGTGATGGAATAACCGAGTTTGTAAGGGGGGAGATGAATTGTTTAGTTGGTTAGGCTTGGGAAGGCGGTTCATGAGAGGGAAGGAATAAAAGGAGAGTCAGAGAGAGTGGAAGGATGACATCTGTTATTTGAGCTATTATTTTTCTTTTTGTTGAGGAGTGCTAGGCTCACTCGAATAGCCTTTATCCTTTTCAATACTGCAAACTTTCAATAAAACAGAGATTAATCCAATTCCATTTTTTCTTAATCAGCCTCAAACTTGCTTCCATCGAACGTAAACCTACCAGCTTTCATCTTTCTTTTATGATTTTTGTTTCTGTACTTCTCATTTGTCAAGGTTGTCCTTTATATGACCATTCTTTAGACAAAACTGATTTCATGCATACTACTAAAGACTTGGCATATAGTAACAACAGTTTTACAAGATTAATTTAACACAGATTAAGATTACACAACGCGAACGTTATTATCCTAATGTCAATGTCATTAAAATCCATAAGGAGGACAGTTATTTGGAAACGCATCACTAAATAGAAAAACAATTCTGTTTAAGTAGAACAAAACTTAATCAGAGAAAAATTTGTATTAAATCCTCCCTTTTTATTGAGGAGAAAAATTTAACGTTCAGAATACAAGTTTGTATAATGAGTAGAAATTGAAAAAACAGAAAAAAAAAAAAAAATGTTGCAACTTAGAGACCACAAATTTAGTCCTCTCTCAGATACAAAAGAATCACAAAAAAAGAATGAAAAAATTTATTTTCTCTTACAAAACTATTGCATACATGCAACTCTACATCTTTGTTTAGGTAATCTGGAAACTCTTTGTGGGGTGCCGATACAAAAGGAAAGAATATCTAAATTTTCAGACCGGTATTTCCCTGAATATAGATGATCTAGAGTGTCATTATAACAGGAGCTGATCACGGACTTAACCTCCAAACTTCAACAGCGCAAAAAGTACTCAAAAGGGTGTTTTCTTTTTCTGCTAACTTGTATTAGGTATAGGGAAATGCATTTTTTCCCTGCTCTGCAACAACTGAAAACAACTATGTAAGAGGGTATAAAACAACCGTAAGAAGATAGTTTGCTTACAGTCTATTCTTGTCCCTCGTCGCTTCGTTAGGTATTATAAAGACGCATGAGAAGTGACTAAGAATTAGATTAACTTTGTTTACGGCAAATGAGGGTGACTATCGCTTCAAAAAGAAAGCAAAAAGGGCTCTGACTTGTAGTCAAGAATATGGCTATGTTTAGTTTATTTATTTGATAAGAAAAACACTTCATTGATAATACAATCAATTACAAGAAAGGAGGATGAGAAATCCTCGGGAGCTAAAAAAAAAAAAGGAAAAACAGAATCCAAAATTGAAGAAAGCAATTAAAAGAAAATCACTCCCCAAGAACAACTTAGCAAAAGCTATCTTCCTATAACATCCTTCCGATGCAGCAAAGGACTGAAGCAAAGGAACAACTAGGAACTGTCAATCCAATCCAAATTACCGTGATGAGATCATGTAAAGTTGTGTCCATTTCAACGACATAGGACACCATCATATGGATGCTTGTTTTCCATCATAAGGAACCAAAAGAAAGCAAATAGAATAAAAATGGAACGTAACTAACTGAGACTTACTTGCTCACTCATTCATTGAATATGAAGCTCATCGCCACCAAACAAGTAAGAAAGGAGAATTTCGTTCCACACATCAGGTACACCAGGTAGGCACCAGTGGCTACAATCGGGAACAGAAGGATTGTCACTCCACATACCCACATGCGCGTCACTTCGAAACGCTGACATGGAAGTTATATGCAGCACAGTTACAGGAATTGTCATATTCTTTGCAACTTCGAACACAGCATCCGAAAATATGCTGTATTCCCTGGCTTTGGTTTCAAACATGGGTTGCCGTGTCACGTTGCAAACCCTTCGAGTTAAATTACTGATGCAGAAAGAAAAATTTTTATCATTTAGGTGAGCAGACGCTCATTGCACCATAAAAGGGAAGAATTATAAGAAGAAGACCACTCAATCAGTTTAATAACCTCAGAAAATAGAACTTTAAAACCAACACCTACATGAAGTGAACCCATCTAAACTTCACATTTTTTTTGTTCTAACCATTTCCTCAATCCAGAATGCCTAGTGACTAGGACTATTTTGATGGCAGGAAGACACGAAACAATAAGAAATGTCAAGCTCTGTAAACCTACCGTATTTGGGTTATCAAATCTATCAAGTCTCACACGATAGTGTAATTTAAATCTCAACCAAAGAAGTAAAACTCAACTCTCACAACACATGCACAAAAGAAAATACCATCAACTGAATGACAGAAACTTTAAAAGGAGGACGCAAAAGAAAACCCATGTTCTGTTCCACTTCAAGAAATGGTCTTCAAGCATTAACAACGAGATGAAGGCTAAACAGCTTTAAACAGATGGCATGTATATCAAAGAAGTACCTCCAGTGAGATGGTTCAAAAGTACGGAAGAAAACACGTGTCCTATTTGTATTGATATTTTCCTCAGCCCACGATGCCCAAGTTTCTAGTGCCGTTCTGAAGGCAGTAGGAATTGACATTCCAAGCTTTAGCAAGTTGCCAACCTGGAAATAGCAACCACTGTCCAGAATACAAATTGAATCAATAAATAAAGGCATATATAATGTGTAAAGAATCTAAAGTTCAAGCATAAACATGCTCGATCAAAGTAATTTTGTGAGAGATTCATTGGCTACCAGGCAACTCTGTATATCTCTACCTATTGATGGGTACTACAAAAGTAACTTTAATTATATTTTCAGCTAACCATCAGTCTTAAATATTAAGTGCTATCAGATCAATTTATTTTCACATTCATTTTTGGGTTATTTCCTATAGTTTTCCTAGAAATGTACGATCATTTAAAAAAAAAAAAAAAGCGCGATCATAGCATAACATATTTCTCATTCACGCTAACAACTAATATGACATAGTTATTCTTTAATGTCCTACTTCACATGTTTATGAGGAATGAAATTAGTTTGTACGTACTGGTATAATATCATATATATGAACAATGCCAGTAGGCTTCGGAGTGTATTCATGTAGAGTCATTGACAGCACCACTTAGAAATGACAACTATGGTTTTGTCCAATTGAAAGGAGTTGAGGTACAAGTGATGATTTTTTCCAGAAGCATAAAGCCATTTCTAAAAACAGGATAATCATCACAATTCATGGCTTCATACAAGAAAAGGTTGACAGGGGGGCAGCACACTCTAAAGCCGGTTGAGAAAGTATCGTTATACAAAGCCATGTTGTCGGATGTGCATTACAGAACAACAATTGAATTTTGCTTAAAAGACCCAAGAACTGTTTTTTTTTTTTTTTGGGTAACTCAGGCGATCAAAGCCTCTTTGAGCACCTCACTAATCCCGGAAGGTGTGTGTAAACCCTCTTATCCAAACACACAGGTACTAACTAAGGGAGGTGGCTCCAAGGGGAATCGAACCCAAGACCTCCCACTTATAAGGTGAGGTCCTGAGCCACAGCTACACTTGGGGTTAAAAGACACAAGAACTGTTCGACATGTCATTTTCTGCATCATCCTCAAAAATGGCTTTACTACATAGGTGTCTCTACTTTCAACTATATGCACTGAATGCATATTGGATATACAGTAACTAGTATCTGTCAAACTCACTGCATTAAATATGAAAACACGGAAACTCATACGGAAGAAATGGTATAGCTTGTAAGAATATGTATGAAAGTAAATCATCTAACATATTTAAAGGACATGCGCATGGCTGTTTATTTTTTTGTTTTCATATATGGACAAGATATGTAATCCAAATTGTAGAATATAAAACATGACAAGTTAATAACTGGGCGCCACTGCTTTCATAAACTATGTCTGCTAATCTATTGTAGGGAAATGCAGGGCTTAACATTTCTATGGATGCATGTCTCAACAAAAACTTTACGCAAGAACCACTGTTTCATAGCTCAAAATTAACGACCAAAAACTAATGAAGCAAGGAATTTTATTCAACTAAAAAAAAAAAAAAGGATAAAGGAACTTACGTATTAAAAAGTTTCCCCGGAACCCACCACTGTCCTGTATTGAATATGAGAACATCTGAATTAACCCATTCCTTACTAATATCATCCAACTTGTCCAACTTCAGTGTCGACTTCACCCTTCTTGGCGCATGTCTTGGCACCGAACCTTGTTGCACCAGGAAAACTGAGCGAAAAAACTCAATAGTAAAATTGAAGGAATCAAACCGAACACCCAAATACCTAATCTGTTTGGTAATCTGATTCCCATTTACTTCATAAACACTCTTCTTATCTCGTACGCCTGTCATAAGCAAGCATATAAGGGACTCCCATTGTGTTCTACTCATAGAATCACCAACAAAAACGACTCTTTTCCCTCTAAGCCCCTCCAACATGCCTTGTGCCTTAAACGTCTGAATATCACACTTCTTAGGCTTCCACCTCCATTTAAGATAATCCAAATCTCTCCGCCCATTGCTTAAGCAATCAAATCCTCGTTCCGCAAAAGGACACTCGGTCGCATTGTACAAAGGATAATAACTATTGTCAAGAACCCAACTTCCATCAAATACATTGCAACTACTTATTGAATCATTAAAAGTGGAATTGGAATTACTATGGACATGAAAGGCCTGACTTAGACTTGGGAGCACATACAAGTATCCACAAAAGAAGGCCACAAGGAATGAAATTAGTGAGCCTATCACTACAAGTAACCGAAAAAACTTAGAAACCGAGCTAAATCTAGTACTAATACTAACTCTTGGGCTTCCTATGCTCAATACCCTTTTGTTGGATGAAACACGCCTACCAAACGAAGAATTCCTATTAAGCGAAATACTCCTGTTAAAAACAACCATTTTAATCGCCCAAACCACCAACAAGGCTCATGAAAACTCCACTTCATAGCGAGAGAACAACACCAAATGATCAAGATCTAAAACATTCAACTTTTCCATGAACACAAACGATCAAAAGCAAGTCCATGACCAGTTCAAATTTCATGGATCTATAACTCAGAAAGGAACAGCTTTAAGAGAATGAATATCAACCCAATATAACAGAACAAAAGGGAAGCTCCAAAAGGATCCAAAATCACAAGATATCGTATGAAAACGAAATGGGCAGTCTTCAAATCTCGAGTTTAACGCACCCAGATGGCAGAGAAACGTACACAAGTGATAGAGGTAGCAATGTCGAAACAGAGTAAAGTTTATGCATAGATTGGAGTTGTGCAAAAGAGTGGAAGAGAATCTACCACGGAGTATTTGAAGTTTTGTTGGAAGATGAATCCGAAAATAAGAGAGAAGCTTTGAAGCGGAGATCGAAGGAGCAATATCATTATGCAATAATAAAGGGGAAAAAACGAAAAAAAGAGGGTAAAACAGAGAGAAGCCTATTGAAAGTTCTGATAAATACAATAAATAGTAAATAAAATTTATTATTAGGAGTTGGTGGAGAATAAGAGTGGAAGATACATACAGTAATGACGTTGTCAATCCACGCGAGACGGAGATTGTTAAGGCGGGATGAGAACTAACCCTGCACACGGGTTGCGGTGGTTGGCCCAAAGGTTTTTGCTCGATTGGGTCGGCCTGGTCGGTTTGCGAGCATAAAAAAAGGAGTTTTGTTGTCCAATTAAAGCTTTAAATTTGGAGCACAGTTTTTTCTTGTTCTTTTTCTTTTTTTTTTTTTTTTGCGCGAGTTAGCGCAATTTTAAAACACATGTTACTTCAACCCATATTCTAGTGAAAAAAAAAAAAACCTGAATACAAATAATAAAGATAGATAAATAACATTACAGTCATCCAATTGAAAATACTAAATTTACTTAATTAAGATTGCAATCATCTACAAAATACTTAACAATTAAGATTACAGTTATCTAGCCTGTTTTTGAAAGTTCATCCAAAAACTTTATACTTTATACAACCATCCGTACTAAACCTACTTAAAAGTTCATCCAATCCAAATACCAAAAAGTTCAACAATTCATCCAAAGACAAAAAGTCCTCCATTGGCAACGTCTTTGATCCTTTTTTGACAACATTTGCAGTAGTTGTTCCCTCAAACTCTGCAAAACAAACAATAAAGCAGAAAGAAATCATTAAATTTTTAACAAATAATTACATGAAAGTGAAGAAATATATTGAAAGTTTAGAGATAAAAACAGTTAACCTGATTCAACTTTCTCATGTGTTTGAATTTCATCCAACACTTCACCAAGTTGCAGAACTTAATGGGAGGATCTCAGCCAGTTTTGGGTGCAAACCAGCGCCTTAATCATTTTGGGATTTAGAGAACTGCCAAAAGAGTCCAAAACCCTTCCACTAGTGCTAAAGGCAGATTCAGACGCCACGGTAAATATTGGAATAGCAAGAACATCCCTAGTAATCGTTGCTAAAATCTTGTTCCTAGTCAACTGAAGCAAGCCAAAATTCAACTATATGAATTCTGGATTGTGTTAGTGTTTTGGGACTTGAAAATTAGGTTGAAATCGAGTCAAACTTTATTTTGTGGGCTCGGCAGAAGAAAACTAGAAATTTCTAGTTCCCGGCACCGGCAGGGTCTAGGCTTGGTGCAACATGGCTCTGCCACATGTCTCGACATGCAAAAATTTGCGCTGTATTTTTTTTTATAAAATATTTTGTGTATTTCTACCTATTTTCAAATTGTGATATTTTTAAACCAACTTTTAAACTGCTTTAAAACCATAATAATGTTTAAAAACTGTTTTTAATTTGCATCATGAAGATTTATAGATTATTCACGTTTTTGTGTTTAACCTGAATAGCATACTTAGGAACTGAACAACACAACTAATGTCCACAAATGTATTCTATTTAAATTAGGTTAGTATCTAATTTTAGAATGATGTTTAAGATTCTAGAATGTAGTGGAGCATATATTAGACTAAGAACCCGATTTGGAGCTAATAATAAGATTGCATATACCGAAGTAAGATTTCTTCCCTTTTCTTATGAGCCATGTTTTTCTAAGTATTTGGTCTTAAAATTATTCTTAAATTGTTTTTAAGAATTGTTTCTCTTATATTATTCAATATTCAATATTTGAAAATGAGTTTTTCAAATGAGTTACAAAAGATAAAATAAACCTCGGTACTTGCCTTCATCGAGCTATTTTGCCTTGAACGGGATTTCAAACACTACCTAGTATGTCTATCATATGCTTGTATTTTATTTATAAAGCCCTAAGAGTTCAGATCGCACAAAGAACGTCCTAGGGGGTAAATCCTAAAATATGGGCCATTTTGGTGGTTTTATACATGTGCTCTAAAGTAAGATTTTATTTTATTATGATTTAGATAATTTATATGTTGTTTATTCAGTAAGTTCAATTTCAAGTTATATCCTTGTTTTAAATTCAATCTGTTTTATTGAATGGTTATTGCTATATTTCGAGAGAGAATCATATTGAGCCTTTCGCTCACGGTTTTCTGTTGTTCCTGTTTTTGCTTAATCCCCCTTCCTCCCCAAGAGGTTCTAAGTACGCCGCGGAATAGAGCGTTGTTTGGTGCAACTTGTAGAGCTCGTGAGCTAGTTTATTTTTGTTGAGATTTATTTTCATTTTCTTGTTTAAGGTATGTAATAATTTAACCATTCTCATACACTTTACTTTATTCCTATTAGCTTATGGTTTGATGTCTGTTATTGTTATTTCTATATTTTAAATTATGTATGTCAAGACTGTGAAATTTGAAAGTTCCTGACCATGACACGATGGTGCTTTGAACTTTATTTGATGTTATTCAATATTATATTTTCTTATGCTTTTATTTATTAATTAATTAATTTTTATGAAATTTACTTTAATTATCCTTTTTTACTATCTTAACTTTAATTTTTTTAAACTTTATTTAAAAATAATATATAATAAATTATATTTTAAAAATTAATTTAATTAAACGGTCAAGTCAGTAACCCTGTTTTGGGATGTGACAATTTGAAATGCTAAATATTAACAAACCACCTCAAGTCCCCTTGTATAATAATAATAATAATAATAATAATAATAATAATATTAATAATATTATTATTATTCAATTTTCTTCTTAATTAATTATGGTGTTTGAATATATGATTGTTCCTTTAATTTTTCAAATTGCATTTGGAAACAATGTATTAGGGGGTAAATGTGTCAAGTTTGCATGAATTTATCATAGCCTAATCAACTAGAGTTTGAAGTGATAGAGAATTTTTATAAATTTCAATTTTAAGAAGGTTATCATATTTTCTAATGGATATAATAAAAGGAGAAATTATACAAAATAGCACATTTTGCTATCAAATGGGTAAATAATATTAGAAGTTTTAAAAATATGTAAATAATAGCATATTCAATTTCTTACAAACATACAAAATCCAAAATACTCGTATTGGAATTTAATATCAACTCTAACATATTCAAAACAAATTAAAAAAAAAGGAGAAAAATCTCTCAATACCTCTCTTCCTTGTTTCTCTCCCCTCTCTCACTCATCCTCTTCCTTTGGTTCTTCCTGAAATACTCTTTTCTTTCTTTCTTCTTCGTCCCTATCTCTCACCAGTTTTCCCGGCCACCTTCAGCTCGTTGGTTCTTCGTCGTCGCCCAAGGAAACCGTCGATCTGAGACGTCTAGTTGATATCAGAACAAGATGAAGCAGATTCGTGTGATTTTCTTCCCCATCGCAGTCGGCGTTTAGTGAGATCGCGAGTGACAAATCGTTGATGCATCGACGAAGAACCATTTCACGGAGCAGATCTGTGGGCACACGATGGAGAAGGACTTCATGTGGCCAAGATTGCGATGAGTTTTGGTGTCCCTGATCTGGAGATAAAAATATAGAACACCAGATTACATATCATGTTATTTTGCCGATCTTGCTCGTCGTCTTCGACAAACCACCAGCTCTCGATCTAATCCGTCGAAGCTCCGTCTTCTTTGTCCCTGATCTCTTAATCTCTATGTTTCCTCGTGGCACGACCTATGTTGAAGATCGACGATCAGAATCTTATCCTTAGACGCTACCATTTCGTCGATGTCGACTTGCTCATCCATGACAATAGAGGTTGTCAGACCTCATAGATCCACACCATGTCAAGCCCATCGATGGAGTTGCCTTTTTTTGTTGGTTTGTTTTTTTTTTTTGTAATCTATTTGGATGATGAGAAATTAGAAAAAAGGAAAATGAGTTGGTTTTATATGAGTTATGTAGATCTTTTTTTTTATTATTTTTATTTTTAATGATCAGGTTTTTTTGTGGTGTTTATGTATTTTTGGTGGTAGCAGCCACCGCTAGCGGTGTCAGTAATGTAGGTATTTACACGGTGATAAAGTATTACTACTAATACTATATTTCAAGGTTGTCGTTACACTCTAATACAGTATTACAAGGTTAATATGTATTTCTTGACTGCCGGCGATCCGGTTAAGTCATCTGTGAAATATAGTATTTACACTATAACATTACAAGGTTAATACTATATTTCCACACCGACGGTCCAGGGAAGTCGCTGGTGAAATATATTATTCACTATAATATGGTATTATAAAGTTAATACTGTATTTTTTAGTTGCCGACGGTCCAACGAAGTCACCTGTAATAGATAGTATTTAAACTGTCATATAGTATTACAAGGTTAATACTGTATTTTTCAGCTGCTAGTAATTTGATAAAGTCGCTAGTGAAATTTTGTATTTACACCTTAATACAGTATTACAAGGTTAATACTGTATTTCTTGTTCACCAATAAATTTTGTATTTACTCTGTAATATAGTATTACAAGGTTAATACTGTATTTCTCGGTTGCCGGTAGTTCATCGAAGTCACCAATGAAATATAGTATTTACAGTGTAATATAATATAACAAGGTTAATACTGTATTTCTCGGTCGTTGGCGATCTGGTGAAGTAGCTGGTAACTCTTTGCATTTACGCGGTAATACATTATTTCTAGTGAAATATTGTTTTATGACTACAGGCGGTCTGGCTAAATCGTTGGTGAATTTTTATATTTACACGATAAATACAGTATTTTGTAATAAATATTGTATTTTCTAGCCGCTAACGATCCAACAAAGTCGTTGGTGAATTTTTATATTTACACAATAATATAGTATTTCAAGTAAAATATTGTATTTCTAAGCCACCAGCGATCTGAAAAAGTAGCTAGTGAACTTTTGTAGTACATAGTAAATACGGTTTTTCTATTTTCTTGCTGCTGGTGGTCTTGCGAAGTCGTCAGTGAATTTTTGTATTACACAATAAATACGACATTTCTTAGTAAATATTGAATTTCTTGACCGTTGTTGGCCCGGTGAAGTCGCTGGTGAAATTTTGTATTGCACAGTAAATTCAATATTTCTTGGTAAATATTGTATTTCATGACCATTGGTGGTCCGGTAAAGTCATCAGTGGATTTTTGTATTACATGGAAAATACAGTATTTCTTGGTATGTATTGTATTTCATGGTCGTGGTGGTCCGATGAAATTGTCGGTTAATTTTTGTATTACACAGTAAATACGATATTTTTGATAAATATTATATTTTCTTACCGTCGGCAGCCTCGCGAAGTTGCTAGTGAATTTTTGCATTATGCGATAAATACATTATTTCTTGATAAATATTGTATTTCTCGACCACCGGTGGTCACGTAAAGTCGACGGTGAATTTTTGTATTACACGGTAAATACTGTATTTTTCGACCGCTGATGGTCTGACAAAGTTGTTAGCGATTTTTGTATTACACAGTAAATACGGTATTTTTTTTTATAAATATTGTATTTCCTGGTCAATGGTAGTGCCAGTGAGGGATGAGAGTAAGAGATATAGAGCATAAAAATATGGGGTTATTTTAGGGTTTTTGCTCTCAATTTCTTATGATATATTACTTAAATGCTCATGATATGCTATTTATTATACATTTTGAAACTGTATGACATTATTATACACACTTGAATCATTACCCTTCCTTGTGAAACCACAATTCTCAACTACTTGTAACATGTGTCTCAACGCAATTGGAAAGCTCCAAAATATCTCTATAGCGCTGATGTATGCACTTGATTGGAAAAGACACCACCTCAGTTTGAGCAGGAACTCGAAAAGACACAAAATCTTAGCCTTTGGATCAACTTATTCTAAATCAATCTCGGTCGTTGATTAGACTCCTTCAGACAGCATATAACACACATTTTCTGTCTCTTCTCATTTCACTTCTCCTCCTTTGAACTCTAGGCGATTTTTCCTCCATTTTCTCAAGCTTTCCAGCGAATTTCAGCCAAGATTTCTTCCTCCTCTTTTGCTTTTCTAGCCATTTTTCTTTCCATAGGCTTACTTCCCTTTCGATTTCAAGCATTTTGATATCATTCTCAACTTATTTTCGAGAAAATTCACAATCTCCTGATCTGTTTGACTTTCGTAGGTTTAGAACTTTCAAGAACTATTGAGATTCTTTGGGTTTTATAGACTTTTAGCCTTCAGATCTTTAAAGCCCTTGATTTCCCTTTGAAAATCTATTTTTAGGAGTAATGTCGAAAGCAATTGTCATTGATTCGAGTACGAGCAGTGGTGAGGATCCTTGGTCCAACAGTGATGAAAGGGAGGTTGATGAATAGATTCGCGAGCAATCCATAATCGAATCGAGCTCTAGAGTCGGAGGTGCTGGGACTAGCAAAGAAGTAGCAAAGTCAGCAGAACAAAGAAACAGTCCTACAGGGCTGTAACACCCCTATGTGGGGGTTAACAGTTTTGAATAAATAAAAATAATTTTAAATTTCATATTATTTAAATCAATTAAACAATGCCCATGGGTCTTTAAACAACAAGAAAAATAAAAATAAACGTTTTAAATACAAACCACAATTTTTAGTGTAGCACCAAATATATATATTACAGTCATCATCATCATAGTACAATCCCCAAATAACTTAACACAACCATCATAAAAAAAAAATAATACAACTCTTACATGTTGTAGATAAGTTACAAATAAACAAGGTCTTCTAACACGAAAACAACAGGGTTGTTTTCGCCTATTCCTCTTCAGATATGTTGCACGGAGTTCCACCTGAGAGATGAAGATATGATAGGGATGAGCATCGACATGCCCAGTAGGGAAATCATGACTCACCTTATGGTTTATCCATTATCACATTAAAACTGCATGGTTAGTAAGTGACATCATATTCCAGATTATGAGGTTTATTATGATCACATCTTGTAGATACCATAGTTAATCATTACCAAGTTTCATAATTACACATTTATACAAATATTAGCAATCATCATTGTTCCTAGGTATCCATGTTAAATAGAGTATCACTCAACTCATCGAAACCCAAATGGGTGCACTTGATCATCCTATAAACATTCCAAGGGTGTTCCGGTGAGGGGACATCAAGCCCCGAGTCCTCACCAAGTCGATTCCTGTACAGTGTATTCTAGGACTTTCAACCCAAGGAAGCGTCATCACTTTCCCCCTATTTTGCCTTTTAGGGTATTCGTGCCCAAGGATGTAACCGCCGCCCTTTTTACATCTCACTATTCCTTTGTATTCAATTTTTATTTATAGAGTCAATTTTCTAACCATGCTTCTCAATTTATAACATATGTCAAATCATTATATTCCTTGCTATACAATATACATATTTTACAACATAAAACAAACAAATTTAATTTACCAAAAACCTTACAAAAGATGAGTAATAGAATCCCTACCTTCAAAGCTTAACAACAAACTTTTAATCTTGGAATTAATTAACGTTAGCTCCACACATCCTTGACCCTAAGACATGCATAAGGACAATTAAAACTAAAGCACAACGTATAATCACATTCATAAGTGAATTATGTGTAAACCCGTCTACTAGTGCCATTAAAGTATTTTTATGCAATTGTTCTTTAAATACCAAGTAAACAATTTTTATTTTAAGCACAATATAAAATACATACAAGTAATTTATATGTTTTAGTCTCTAATAAGAATTCATAAATCATTTAGGATAGTATTGGAAAGGTTGTAAGACATTAAGAGACTAGAAGGTGAGCAAAGTTGGGTTTTTGGTTCAAGTTAATAGCTGGTATACCATGGCAACTTGGTGGTATACTTTTGCAAAAAGGCGGGTTCACTATCTACAATCAACACATGGGTTAACAGGTGGTTTACTTAAGGTAGACGGGTGGTTTATTTCCGTTGGCAGGTTTACTAGTTTCTAATCTGAAAATTGAAAAATTCATAGAAATTAAAATACAACTCCGATTTAGGCTCATGATAGCTCATTGGAAAGCTTAGTATGTCTAATTTTTAAATATGTAAACCAATTTACAAAATTCATTTTCATTTAACTCCAAAATTTTAAGAAATAGCCACTGCCCATAGAGGTATTATAAAGTTTATGGGATGTCAAATTTTTCTTTAACCTAAAGCATATTATCCTTGTTTAAAATCTCAAAACCATTCCAAAATATGCAACATGCATTATATAATCACAATAAACATATTCTCATGAGTTTTACAGCAAAATCATTATCAAATTATATCTCTAGCCTTTCTTGTAAATAATGATGAAAACATGCTTAAGTTTGCTCTTTAAGCTTAAAACATTAGAACATCAATCTTAAAGTTATGGAAACCGGTTTTAAACATTCCTAGCATGTTTCTAACATTGTTATCAAACCAAAATAAAAGTTGGTTGTGGGTTGTAACTCAAGACTCAAGTTTTTGTTCTAAATATTCAAGGATGCATGTTAACATAACTAGAAATTTGCATGAATTTTAAACACTAAAATAATGCATTAGACATGGAGAAAACACATATTAAAAACTAAGTTTAGATTAAAGAAAACCTACCTCAAAACTCCTTTGAAAAGCACCAAAGTTTGGGTTAAAAATCAAGCTTGAAATAACTCTAAAACCGCCTCGACCATGGTTGGGAATTATAATTGCCTTGGCCACAAAGAGAGCTTTGTGCTCTATGTCTTTAGTTAGAATTTGAAGTGAGAAAGGGAGAGAATGAGAAACTAGAGAAGAAGGTGGTGATGGTTAAATAAAAAGATATCAAAATGCTTGAGAGGAATGAGAAGTTTACGGGGGAAAGTTGTAAGAAGAAACAAAAGAGCATTAAAAGAAAATATCATCATGTCTCCCATGGAGACTTTTAGCAAATAATGCCAACATAATTGAGGGGACAATTGGAGTGAATTATGGAAGAAGATGAGGAAATAATTAAATAGGTGGTTGAGAAAATATCTCCATGTCTTCTATTAATTGAGGGAAAATAATTCAATGTCCCCTTCGGAGACCTTTAGCAAAATGAGAAGAAGGCTACATAATTGAGCATTAATTTAGGGAGACAAGATTGGTAGAAGTGAGTATTGGTAAATTTTGAATGTTTCTTAGGAAGACTTGGTAAGAAAATACTAAAGTGGTATTTTTTGTTTTTTTTAATGATCATAGACAACTTAGTAATTTTAAATAGTCAGATTTTATTCATTAAATTTTACAAAATCATGCCCGTTAAAAATACGGGTGTTACAAGGGCCTTCAAATAGAGCCAACCAAATCGAACAACTCGAAAAGAGGAAGTACATTTTTCCCACAAAAGGACTATCATTCTTTTTGAAAAATCCAGAGTCGATTTTGATCGAGGGGGACTTACTACCAATCAAGTCAAAGTATAGAATCCCATCTTTGGTCAAAATACGATTGCCCTATCCATAGGAACGAGTAGATACGCAAAATGACAACTAGTTTTGAGTGTACATGAAGTGGTTTGAGCTCGGACTTCGACTACCAATACCAAAGTTTATGTTAGAGATCGTCAGTCACTTCGACATCTCCATGACACAGCTTATGCCAAATGGAATTCGACTGCTGATTACTCTAATGGTGTTAATCGAAAAGTTGGCATAGACTTTGATATTTATGACTTCCTCTGATGCTATTTCTTAAAGCCAAACAACAAAAAAAGGGCCGCTTCTACTTTGTATATTGGCAACCAAAGTAGCTCATTTCAGATTTTGCTAACATGGATAGGCATTAGGAGGAAAAATACTTCATTATGCCAATCAATCGTGACTCTATCGAATTAACTGCTTGATTCCCTTTCCCATTTGCATTTGGTCATATTGGTAAGTACTGACACTTGTATTTATTTTAAGCGGTAATTCTAACTAATCCTTAACATTGTCTTTTTGCATATTACTAGCTGAACCATCCAGCCCCCATCCAGGAGAGGTTTCGTGAGAGGCTCGATGCATTGCTTGCACTGACTAGATGTACTTGGACTGAAATCTCCAACCCTGATCGACTGAGAAAGTCATCAATTTGGAAAAGGTTTAGAGAAATCCCAAAATTAGTCGATTGGGTCTTTGTATGCCATGGTGCACTTTAGCAGCTATATGATCCATCAAAATTCATTGCTCCTCTCTCTGACAAAGACGTTATGTGGAAAAAACGTAATTTGTGTGATTAGTATGATTTGTGGGATGATTTGATTGTTACAATTAACTGTAATTAGGCTGATTTGGTAGCTGTAATTAGGCTGATTTGATTGTTCCTAGTTTGTAAGAATATCCCATAAATCATGGGATATGATATAGAGGTAGTTTTTTTCCTTTTTTTCTTTTGCTAGGATCACTATATATAGTGTCTAATTCATTGTGAATAAGCAGAAAAGTGAATAAAGAAAATTCTTCCTCATAGTTTTCTTCTCTCAACTTCTCCATAATTTTTCTGTTTTCAGTTTTCCTTATAGTTTTCTTCTCTCAGCTTCTCCATAATTTTTTTGTTTTCAGTTTATGACATGGTATCAGAGCGGGTTCCTTGGGAATTCTTTTTTCATTGCTGCCGTGTTTGTTCCAGCCTTAATTGCTGAATATTATGCTCTGTCTTCCTGTCTCTGCAACTTGAAACTGTACGCCTTCTCTTTGGGTCTTTGTCGCCATTTTTTGTTAAAAACCAGTAGCTTTGTCACTCTTGCCAGCCTTCATTGCTGGTGATTTCTTTTTCTGCCTTAATTGCCTAGAGGTCAGGTTTCTTTGTGGAGGATGTCAGAGGTTGCAGAATCAACTGCCCAAGTACAATCAGAGGAAATTGTTCGTCCTCAACAGCCCTGGGAATTGCAGAATATTCAGGCTGCATATAGATTGGATGGAAAAAATTACCTTAAATGGTCCCAACTTGTTCGCACCGTGCTGGAAGGGAAAGGGAAGATCAGCCATCTCACAGGTACAGGACCAAAACCAGGAGACCCTCGTTTTGAAGTGTGGGATGAAGAGGATTCCATGATAATGGCATGGTTATGGAATTCTATGACTCCTGAGATTAGCGACACATGTATGTTCTTGGCTACGGCTAAGGATATTTGGGATGCAATCCAACAAACATATTCAAAGGCTAGAGACGTTGCTCAAGTATATGAAGTCAAGGTGAAGACAATGGCTGCAAAACAGGGAAGTAGAATAGTTACTGAATATGCAAATCAATTGAAAGCTTTGTGGCAAGAACTTGATCATTACAGGGTGATAAAAACCAAATGTCCTGAAGATGCTACTATCTTAAAGGATTTCATCGAGCAAGATAGAGTCTATGATTTTCTTGTTGGGCTTAATCCAGAATTTGATCAAGTAAGGATTCAGATTCTTGGCAAACAAGAGGTTCCATGCTTTAATGAGGTAGTGGCACTGATTCGAGGTGAGGAAAGTAGAAGAGGGCTGATGCTTGAACCACAAAATATGGACAGCTCAGCTATGGTCACCAGTGGTGGAAATAATTCTGTCACAAGCATGGAAAAAGCAACAATTTCTGAAGGGGGAAAACCTGGACAACCAAAAGTCCAGAATCGTGACTATAAGGACAGCTTGTGGTGCACTTATTGTAAGAAGCCACGCCATACTCGTGAGCGATGTTGGAAGCTTCATGGAAAGCCTCCAAGCCGTAAGTGGGAACAAAAAGGAGAGCAGCCAAGGAACAATAGTCAAGCTCATGTTGTGGCACAACAAACTGAAGCAACATCAAAGGAGTTAGGTGGTCTGAACCAAGAAGAGGTCGAAAGAGTGAGATCTCTCCTTGGCAACCTTGACAAACCTTCAGGTACTTGCTCATTGGTGTATTCAGGTGAGTTTTCACCCTCTATTGGATTAAATGTCTCGGGTACAACCTTTGCCAACTCTTGGATCATGGATTCAGGAGCTACCGACCATATGACCCACTCACCAAATGTTTTGTTCACATATTTCCCATGTCCAAGTAGTAAGAAAATAGCCACAGCTGATGGTTCTTTGACCACTGTAGCAGGTGTAGGAGATGTTAAAATAAGCCCATCACTGACCTTAAAAAATGTTCTTCATGTCCTTAGATTATCCACAAACCTTGTCTCTATTCAAAAGCTTACTCAAGATCTACAGTGCAATATAGTTTTTCATCATAATTATTGTATATTTTAGGACAAGGATTCGGGGAAGATGATTGGACATGCTAGAGAACGGGATGGACTCTACTATCTTGAAGCACCAAGCCAATCAAGCATCACCAAAGGCAAATTACCTCTTTCTTTTATTTTAGAATTCTGTTCATCCAATAAAGAACAAGTTTGGCTTCATCATCGCCGACTTGGACATCCATCATTTAGGGTCATCAAAATTATGTTTCCTTCCTTATTTCAAGGTCTAGATGTTGAGAGCTTTCATTGTGATGTGTGCGAACTTGCTAAACACAAACGTGTACCTTTTCCAGTTAGTAATAAAAGAAGTTCTATTCCTTTTTATCTCATTCACAGTGATATTTGGGGTCCTTCTACTATTCCTAATGTATCTGGGGCAAGATGGTTTGTGTCATTCATTGATGATTGTACTCGTGTTACGTGGCTTTTTTTACTTAAACAAAAATCTGATGTCAGTACCGTTCTCCCAAAATTTTGTTCCATGATTAAGAACCAATTTGGGGTTAATATCAAAAGGTTTAGGACAGATAATGCCAAGGATTATTTTAATCAAATCCTAACTTCATACTTTCAAAAGGAAGGGATAATACATGAGTAATCCTGTGTCAATACACCACAGTAAAATGGAGTGGCAGAAAGAAAAAATGGTCACCTTCTTGAGTCAACCCGAGCCTTCTTGTTCCAAAAAAATGTGCCTAAATCTTTTTGGGGAGAAGCAGTTCTTACAGCCATTCATCTTATAAATCGTCTGCCTACCAGAGTCTTGGGATTCAAGAGTCCAATGGAAACACTCTCAACATTCTATCCAAACCTACACACTACAAATAATCTTGTCCCTAGGATATTTGGGTGTGTGTCATTTGTCCATATCCATAATCAAAAGAGGGGGAAGTTGGATCCAAGAGCGTTAAAATGTGTCTTTGTAGGGTATTCTTCAACTCAGAAAGGATATAAGTGTTATCACCCTCCATCAAAGAAGTTTTATGTCTCTATGGATGTTACGTTCAATGAACGAGAGTCTTACTTCACCACACCTTATCTTCAGGGGGAGAATTCAATAATTGAGGTTAAGGACGAAGGTTCCTTACTTGATCTACCATCACTTCCTATGTCTAAACCAGTTCCTATGCCCGTTTCCATAGTGTCAAGTCTTGGGTCTCTGTCTGATCCTAAATTCGAGTCTATGCCAGATTTTTATATCTAAACCCGTACTTGAAATTCTAGAAAATCTCAACTCTGCTCTTGAGGATGTGAGATTTGGCAAAGGCAAGGTGTTTTCAAGAAAGAAGACAGCTGTCCCTGAATCTGTGCAAGTCCAAGAATCCAACCCAAATTCTGAGAATGAGGTAACAATTTCTAATCCCTCATGGCAAGCTGAAACTGAATTTCATATGAGTGAAAATGACAAGGATCTTCCCATTGCTCTTAGGAAAGGAACTAGAGAGTGTAGAAAATGACCTTTATATCCGCTTGCACACTATTTGTCCTTTAAACACTTTTCACCATCTCACAAAGCCTTCCTTGTTAGCTTAAACAATATTGCCATCCCTACCACCTTATCCGAGGCTTTGTCCAGTGAGAAATGGAAACAAGCTATGAATGTAGAGATGGAGGCATTAGAGAAAAACAAAACTTGGGAGTTGGTGAAGTTACCAGCAGGAAAGAAACCCGTGGGGTGTAAGTGGGTTTATACAGTAAAATATAGAGTAGATGGATCGATAGAGAGATACAAGGCAAAGTTGGTAGCCAATGGCTATACTCAAACCTATGGGATTGATTACTTAGAAACTTTTGCTCCAGTTGCGAAGATGAACACTGTTAGAATCCTGTTGTCATTAGCAGCTAACTATGGTTGGGAGTTGCAACCGTTTGATGTCAAGAATGCATTTTTGCACGGAGAACTAGAAGAGGAAATTTATATGGAGGTCCCACCGGGTTATGCAAATAATTTGGCTACTCATACAGTGTGTAAGTTAAAGAAAGCCTTGTATGGACTTAAACAATCACCACGAGCTTGGTTTGGTAGATTTGCAAGAGCTATGAGTACCATGGGGTATAAACAAAGCCAAGGGGATCACACGTTGTTCATCAAACACTCAACTTCAGGGGGATTCACAGAACTCTTGGTATATGTCGATGATATAATATTGACCGGGAATGGTGATAAAGAGAGACAGTATCTAAGTCAGTGTTTAGCCAAGGAGTTCGAGATCAAAGCATTAGGAAGACTGAAATATTTTCTTGGGATTGAAGTGGCTCACTCTAGGCAGGGCATTTTTATCTCCCAACAGAAGTATGTTACGGATCTTCTCAAAGAAACAGGCAAGACAGCATGCAAACTAGCAAGTACTCCAATAGACTCGAATCTTAGACTTAGAAAAGCAGAGGAAGATGCTGCAGTTGATAGGGAAATGTATCAACGCCTAGTAGGAAGACTCATTTATCTGTCTCATACACGACCAGACATAGCATATGCAGTGAGTGTAATAAGTCAATTCATACATAGCCCAAAGGAAGTTCATCTGCATGCAGCCCACCGAGTGTTACAGTATCTCAAAGGGACACCAGGAAAGGGAATTCTGTTCAAGAGAAACAGTGGTTTGGTACTCGAAGCATACATGGATGCTGATTATGCTGGGTCAATAGATGACAGGAGGTCAACCTCAGGATATTGTACCTTTCTTGGTGGTAATCTCGTGACGTGGAGAAGTAAAAAACAAAATGTGGTGGCATGATCTAGTGCAGAGGCAGAATTTCGAGCAATGGCTCAAGGAGTGTGTGAATTACTCTGGTTGAAAATCATCCTAGAAGACTTGAAGATTAAGTAGGATGGCCCAATGAGACTTTATTGTGATAACAAGTCTGCAATTAGCATAGCTCACAACCCGATACAACATGATCGAAAGAAGCACATCAAAATTGATAGACACTTCATCAAGGAGAAATTAGAAAGCGGGTTAATTTGTACGCCGTACGTGTCTACACATGGCCAACTTGCAGACGTACTTACTAAAGGGTTAAGTAGTTCAATGTTTCAAAGTCTTGTCTCTAAGTTGGGAATGGAAAATACCTATTCACCAGCTTGAGGGGGAGTGTGGAAAAAACGTAATTTGTGTGATTAGTGTGATTTGTGGGAGTGATTAGTGGGATGTGTATGATTTGTGGGAGTGATTAGTGGGATGATTTGATTGTTACAATTAACTGTAATTAGGTTGATTTGGTAGCTGTAATTAGGCTGATTTGATTGTTCCTAGTTTGTAAGAATATCCCATAAATCATGGGATCTGATATAGAGGTAGTTTTTTTCCTTTTTTTCTTTTGCTAGGATCACTATATATAGTGTCTAATTCATTGTGAATAAGCAGAAAAGTGAATAAAGAAAATTCTTCCTCATAGTTTTCTTCTCTCAGCTTCTCCATAATTTTTCTGTTTTCAGTTTTTCTCATAGTTTTCTTCTCTCAGCTTCTCCATAATTTTTTTGTTTTCAGTTTATGACACGTTCTTCTCGCAGACGCCGCGCTATCAACGATGAAGGTAACATTACCTTCAGTTGATGACATAAGGAAGGGGAAAGCTACAGAGAAAGTAGCAAAAAGGAAAAAGAAGACTGATGTTGGCGAACTATCGGTCTGAGAAGAAACGACTTTGCCAATCAATACATTTGACTTTCCTCCGCCACCTCCGTTCAAGATTCAGCCATTAGTATCGAAGAAAAGGAAAGGGGCCAAGCCTTCTACACCAACTGAAGACGTCGAAGCAAGGGTTTCCAATAAAACCCTTGAAGTCCTAGAGAATGTCAGCATCATTCAAGATAAGGAGGCGACAATAAGAGTAGCGACAAGCTTTAACTTTACCTTGGATGAAGACAAACTTGATGGGAAGATATTTTCTTGGCTACATAACGAATCGGCTACGGCCATGGGATAGGTAAATCATGAAATTATTTTCAAGCTAATTGAGTTTGTTTAAGTTGATTCATACTAAGCTTTCCTGTCATACAGGCCCTTCAACTCCATAATATTTTTGCAAACAAAGCTGCTTATAAATACGAGCAAGCGGCCCTAAGAAACACGGAGCTCGAAGAGAAGCTTGAAAAAGTTAAGTTCAAAAGGGACTACAAAAAGAAAGAGTTGGATGATTTGATCGATGCCCTGACTAGGTCGAATAAAAAGATGCTAAACTTGAGCAATAGGCTTCGCCTGGAAGAGGAGAAGGTCACCACTCTAACAAAATTAGTGGAGGCTAAAGACAAGGATATTGAAGACATCAAGGAACAATTGCTCGATGTCCATGGCACCTCCTCCCTCAAAGCGCAACTTGAGGCTTTGAAGGAATTCAAGTCAGGTAAACTTAGCGCCTCAACTATTGATGAAGAAATTAAAGAGCTGAAGGAGTTACTATCCCCTGAAGAATCTACCGTTAAGGTTGTCGACGCTGGCGAGTCAATTTGCAAAGAGGTCAGGATTGAGCCTACCGCTCCCGAATCCAGAGCTGATGCGTCAACTTCAAGTGAACAAGTTGTCGAACCCTCGCCCATCAAGGCCACTGAAATAGGAGACAATCGAACAACGGAGGAAGGAACCACCTAAAATGTCAATTTGTTAGCATTTGATTTGTATAATTTGAACAATATGTTGAACTTTTATTCAAGAAATTTGTATCGAACAACTTATATTTTACTTTAAATTTGAACAAAACTACTCAATACTCTTAATATTGATGGAATTTCAAAATTTAATTCATCGAAAACACTCATGATTTTGAATCCATGGAGTTGTAATACCTATGGGCTCAAATGATAACTTCTGAAAACTGTTCAAGTTAAAACTTAAAATAACTTGGCACTAAATTTAAACCAGAGATGGTTTGGTATACATAGGCCTTTACAGTGTAAGCCAAGTAATTGTTTGATAATAAGGTCATATACTGACAAATAAATTTGATTGGTAATGAACCACAATGTCGATGAATCGACCAGTCATTTATCATGCCAATAGGAAACCACTAAAATGGAGAGTCACAAATGAGGCAGTATACGATCGAGTTTGAAATGATCGTGCAGTGAAGGTAGTACAAGACATCCATGATGATGGCAGAGAAGGGTCGAACTCGGGGTGAGTTGATCAAGCTTTGAGTTAGCTTGAACCATATAGAAGGCGACAACAAAAGATCAAACTCGTTATGAGCTGACCGAGTTCGTAATCAGTACTAAGCCATGTTGATGACGATCAATGATTGAACTTGAGACGAGTTAATTGAATACAATGGGTTATAGGCCATGAAGATGGTGCTTTGAGATCGAACTCCAGGAGAGTTAATCGAATACAATGTTGGAACTAGGCCATAAAGATGGCGTTGCAAGATCGAACTCTATGAGGGTTGATCAAGTCCAATGTTAGGACTAGGCCATGAAGATGGCGCAAGATCAAACTCTAGGAGAGTTGATCGAGTCCAATGTTAGGACTATGCCATAAAGATGGCAATGGGAGATCAAACTTTGGGAGAGTTGATTGAGCTCACAATGATAGACTAACAATGATGTGACACAGTCAGATTCAGGCAAGTTGATCAAGGAACTTGATGGCAATCCTAGGAAAATAGTTTTTGAAATAATAAAGCGGCTGTACTCTTTTATAATTCACGAGTTGCCTATATACCCGTGTGTAGGGATTAAGCCAAATGTAGTTCAATTACATCAAATCGAACAAAAACTTGGTGAAACTTTAAAGACAAAGAATTTAAAGTGTGTCAGACATAATACTTCTATAGGTGGTGCGTGTTCCAGCTTTTGCTAATGATCGAACCATCGAGTTTTTCCAGCTTGTAGACCCTGTCTAGAACAACTACCCGAATTTGATAAGGACCTTCCCAATTGGCAGCCAATTTCCTAGCATAGGCTTCCTTCATATTCTGAAAGATTTCTCTGAGTACGAGTTTGCCCTCTTGGAATTTCCTAACTTTTACCTTTTGGTTATAGTACCCGACGATTGCTTGCTGGTAACGTCTGAGGCAATAAAATGTGTTGTCCCTCTTCTCGTCTATCAAATCCAATGCATCCCACATTATTTCTTCGTTCTTTGCTTCATTTAGGAGAGAGTAGTCGACTCGAAGATCTCGAGCGACTACTTATATGAGAATGACAGCCTCTGTTCCATAAACAAGAGAGAATGGGGGCTTGCTAGTCGCCTTTCTAGGAGTCGTTTAATAAGCTCACAGTATCATGGACAGCTCTTCGACCTAACGACCTTTTCTAGCCTCTAATTTTTTCTTCAAATTCTTCACTATGGTCTTATTTGTTGCTTCCGCTTGCTCATTTCATTGCGGGTACCTCGGTGTGGAGAAGCTTAGAATAATGTCCTAGTCGTGGCAGAACTTCTTGAAGGATGCAGAGATGAACTGCGAGCCATTGCCAGTGACAATTTCTCTTAGCACTCTAAACCGACATATGATATTTCTCCAAATGAATCTTTCGACATCTCATTCTTTAACATCCGCAAAAGCTTGGGCTTCGACCAATTTGGAAACATAGTCCATGAGGACAAGGAGATACTTAACTTGTCTAGGAGCAAAAGGGAAAGGACCGACGACATCAATCGAATGCTTCATGAAAGGATACAATGAGCTAACCGAAGAGAGTTCCCCTACAAGTTGGTGGATGGTAGGTGCATGTCTCTAGCAAGTATCACACTTCTTAGCCAAGCTTTCACAATGCTTTGTATGGTTGGCAAGTAGAAACCTTGCCTTTTGACCTTGTTGCACAAAAATCTTCCACCTGAATAATTACCTCATGAGCATTCATGCACTTCCCAAATAACGTTCTCAACTTTATCTTCCCCAAGGCAACGGAGATAAGGGCCAGTGAAGGAACGCGGGTAAAGCTTCTCGTCGATCAAGTAGTACCTTGCAGCTTGAACTTTGATCTTCCTCGCAATCTACTTATCTTCAGGTAACCATCCATCACGTATGTATATCTCAATGGGAGTTTGCCAATCGTCCATCGAGTCTATATAGTTTACTTCTTCAACCAACTCGATACTGGGCCGATCGATGCAGTATAAAGGTATGATTCTTCTTTCATTGACTTCGAAGATCTCAAATCGGCAAGTGCGTCTGCTTTGTAGTTTTGTTCTTAAGGGATGTGCCTAACCTCGAAGTGATCGAACTAGGCCTTGAGTTTGTTCACCAACTTAAGGTAAGAAAGCATCTTTTCATCGTGCACTCCAAAGTCGCCTATTATCTGATTAACAACTAGAGTAGAATTGCTCTCTACAACAAGCTCAGTAGCTCCAAGTGTCACAGCTAGCCTTAAGCCAACAATCATTGCCTCATACTCAGCTTCATTGTTTGTAGCTTTGAACCCCAGTCGGAAACTCTACTCAATCTCTTCACCAATTAGTGATTTAGCGGCACTCCCACTCCCGATCCTTTTTCATTACTTGCTCCATCAACCTGCATTGTCCATTTCTTTGATCCCTCACCGTCTAGCTTGTACGTCAACTTGGCAATGAAATTTGCGGCACCTATGCATTCAATGTTGTCTGAGGTCTGTAGTTAATGTCAAACTCTGCCAGCTTGATGACCCACTTTGTCAACCTTTTGAAGTTGACGGGCTAATGCAAAATGGCTCGCATCATGTACGATGATAGCACTATGATTGTGTGACCTTGAAAATATAGTTAGGGCTTTTCGAGCCGACATGATTAGTGCAAAGGCTAGCTTTTCAACCATGGAATATCTTGTTTCAGCATTGAGCATAGTGTGGATAACAAAGAAGACAAGCTTTTGAATCACATCCTTTTCTCTAACCAATGCCGAACTCATCGCAGTTTCTAAGATTGCCAAGTACAGGTAGAGTGGTTCACCGTCTTTCGGTTTTGAAAGGATAGGCAGTGTGGACAAGTACCTGTTTAAATCTTGGAACGCTTCCTCGCATCATTTGTTCCATTTAAACTTTGTATTCTTTTTAAGCAGCTAGAAAGACAGAAGGCATTTATCTGATGATTGGGCTATGAATCGACTTAGTGTAGTCACCTGCCTGGTAAGCTTTTGGATATCGCGCTTGCTTCTTAGAGGTGGCATCAACTAGAAAGTTTTGATCAGGTCCAGATTCACTTTGATTCCTCGTTTTGTAACAAGGTATCCCAAGAACATTCCGCTCGTAACTCCAAATATGTATTGCTCTAGATTCAGCTTCATTTTGTACTTTCAAAGAATGTCGAAGCATTCTTGCAAATGCTGAACATGAAGGTTAGCCTGCAAAGATTTAACCAACATGGCATCAATATAACCTCCGTGTTTTTACCAATCTGATATTCAAACATCATGTTGACCAGCCTATGGCAAGTGGCTCCTGCGTTCTTCAACCCAAAAGGCATGACTTTGAAATAGAAAATCCCATGCTCAGTGATGAAAGTGGTCTTCTCTTAATCATCTGAGTGTAGGAGGATTTGATTGTAGCTAGAGAATACATTGAGAAAGCTCAGGACTTTGTGGCTGGCTATTGTGTCGATGAGGCGATCGATATGGGGCAAAGGATAACTATCTTTAGGATAGGCTTTATTAAGATCCGTGAAATCTACACACATTCGCCACTTCCCATTCTTCTTTCTGACAATCACCATGTTCGCAAGTTTATTTGGATATTGCATCGAACGAGTAAAATCGGCCTCTAGTAGTTTCCTAACTTCATCTTTCACTATGTTGTTTCGCTCAACGCCAAGATGCCTTCTTTTTTGTCTAACAAGTTGATGGTTGGGATCGACGTTAAGCCAATGTGAAATTATGCCCGGGTTGATTCCGGGCATATCTACTAATTCAACAAAGTCTTGATTACTCGATTCGTTCATTTGTTGTGTCTGTAATTACTATAAAGCTGCCTTCTGCTTCATAGCTGTAACATAGTAGCTTCATGCTGCTTCCTGACTTCCAAGAATTTCTCTTAATCCTCACTTCATCGGGAACCAAAACTGCTAGTGGTAAGTTGATGGGACTGCCTTCATAGCGTGTATCCAAGGTCACCTAAGGATGATATTGTACCCCGAAAGGGCAGTCCATTGTTGGAAACCAAGTAAGCAGTGGAATTTTAAAAATTTTCATTAGAGTAATTTCCAAAACACAAGTTTGACATGTTATATGTATAAATTAGACAGATCTTACTAACCTCAGTGTGCCGAAGAACCTCCGCAACCTGTGTAGAGAAGTAACGTTCCAAAAGAGCCTCAACCAACTGGTCTTCTTTGATATTCTCTATCCACAACTGGAGTGAGTGTGGGCTCACACGTACAGCTCTTCCACCGGTGACTCTCCTTCCAACCAATAGAGAGAACCCAAAGCTAGTGTTCGTGATTTGTGAACAAAAGCTCTCAGGGAGTTTTTCAGATGCTCACTAGAAGAGTATCACTCTTAATCTCTCAATTGATATGAGTAAATCATGAGACTCACTCCCTTTATATGTCTATTGGTCCTAGGGTCAGTCCGTATCAGATTAGGTCTCAAAAACTCCAAACAGAATCAAGTTTGGATCAATATCTGATAAGATCTGCGTGAAAACACGTAATCTTTTCTCTCGCTGATCGGCAGGCCAAACAGGCCCCATCGGCAGGCCGAACTCCCGAGAAAAAATCTCCGCGAATCTCTTATTTTCCACCCGAGATTCTAAAGGATAAAGTCTCAGTTTTGATTCAAATAATCCAATAGAGAAGTTATCTGATCAAAACAACCTTTATCAAGATAATCTCTAAGAAAATAAATCAATTCACAATAATTCTACAAGTTTATCTTGTTCTAATTTGTCCAAAATTAAAACAACCGATAAACAGACAAGAATTATTTGATCGCAATAATTCAACAAGTTTATCTTGAACTAATTTCTTACAAAATTAATTCAACCGATAAACAGACATGAATTATTTGATTCTTACAAAGTTTAAACCAATCTGATAAATCCGATATAAGTCACCAATTATTGAAAAAGTACGCCGTGTTGTTACAAGACTTTGTGAGCTAGCAAAGGGGACCAAAATGGACCTATAAAGTTCAAGCTCATGATAATTATGAAACACAATATCCTAGATATACATTTCATAATTATCAACTACAACGCTACTCCACTAAAAGCTTGGAGCTGCACTCTCGAACTTTATAGAATTACGAAGCTCGTGTAGCTAAGTCTCTATGACATATCATAGTGTATCACATCCACATATGATCATCTATAATCGGCTTAAGGACAAGTTCAGTCTTACCTTCCTGATTATTTTTATCTTACGTTCCATTGTCTCACCATTAGAAAACTTACCATCCAAAGATAGTATACCATTCGGTTACACCTATGTATCCAAATGGTTGAACGCTCCAGTTTTCCAATTACAGGACAACGCATATAAGAGGATATCATTACTCCTAAAGAGGAGCTATGGATTCCATATCTATGAATAACAAGTCTACGCTATCAAGAGTCATGCCTCCAAGGTACCAGTATGCATACCACTATTGAGATGTGGGTGTCACCCTTTGGCACATCAAAAGACACAAGTCGAGACAACGGGCCCATTATTCATCTCAAGATTAAGATACAATACAAATGACTGTCTAAAGTGAATCGATTTACGGAGACAGAATTATTAATCCAAATCAATTCACTTTATGTCCCGATCCAACACATCGTCACCTATGACAACGTGCCAATGTTTCTATTCACGGAGTTCAACTCCGATGGTCAAGACAAACCATCTCCCAAAAGGGATATAGACAACATAACAATCTTTACATGAATAAAGCGTCCAACTTTATTCCCTCGATTGCGGATCATATGTTTTAGACCGTCACCTTAAGAATCGTGTCTTCCGCATAATCAGTCCATCATATGCCCAATTCTTAAGGTTTAGACTGACAGTCTCAGACTACTGTTTGCTTATCATACATTCAACAAATATGAACGTAAAGAGGACAAGATTTGGTATATATAAATGAATAAATTCTTTATTGATAAAAATGTCTCCAAAAAACGTATTACATTTTTACTCCTTAGGGCATACATGTCTAACAATCTCCCACTTGCACTAAGTGAGTAAATACAGCAAATTTCGCATCCCCATAGCTTCCACATGCCTCTCGAAGACTCTCCCAGTAAGTGTCTTCGTAAATGGATCAGCTAAATTGTCCTCTGATGCGATCTTGCACACCGTGACATGCCCGCCCTCAACGAAGTCCTTTATCACATGATACTTCCGATCAATATGCTTACTCTTCTTGTGAAATCTTGGTTCCTTAGCATTAGCTACCGCCGCACTGTTATCACAGTACAGTGATACCGCTTTATCCATACCAGGAACTACCTCAAGATCCCCAAGGAACTTGCAGAGTCACACTGCTTCTTTCGAAGCATCACTAGCTGCCACATACTCGGCCTCCATCATTGAATCCAAAGTACAATCTTGCTTTGCACTTCTCCAACTGATGGCACCGCCACCCAGAGTAAACACAAACCCCGAAGTCGACTTCCTAGAATCTAGACAGGATTGAAAATCTGAATCAGTGTATCCTAGAGGAGTTAAATCCTCACCCGAATACACAAGCATATACCCTCGAGTCATTCTCAAGTACTTGAAAATATGCTTTACCGCAACCCAATGGTTCGATCCTGGATCTGCTTGAAATCAACTTACAATCCCAACCGCATAGCTAATATCCGGTCGAGTGCAAAGCATGGCATACATGAGACTACCCACCGCCGAAGCATAAGGCACCTTCTTCATGTATTCTCTTTCTTCATAAGACTTTGGAGAGTCTTTCTTAGAAAGAGTAATTCCAGACCTAGATGGTTGCCCACCTTTCTTGGAATCCTGCATTGTAAACCTCCTGAGAATTTTATCTATGTAGCCAGCCTGAGACAAAGCTATCATTTTGTTCTTCCTATCCCGAAAGATCTGGATATCGAGAACAAAATTAGCCTCACCTAAGTCCTTCATGTCAAACTGCTTGGTCAACCATAATTTGACCGATGACAACGCCCCAACGTCATTGCTAATTAGCAGAATGTCATCTACATAGAGCAGTAGAAAAACCACCTTCCCATCCTTAATGTGTTTGTAAACACATGGTTCATCCACGTTTTGTGAGAACCCATAAGTCTTGATCACTTGATCAAATCTTATGTTCCAAGAACGGAAAGCCTGCTTAAGTCCATAAATTGACTTCAGTAGCCTACAAACCTTACCCTCTTGACCTACGACCTTGAACCCGTCTGGTTGTTCCATATAAATGGACTCATCATGATAGCCATTCAAAAAAGCCGTCTTGACATCCATCTGTCAAATTTTGTAGTCGAGTGCGGCAGCTATGGACAAGAGAATCCGGATGGACTTAAGCATGGCTACAGGCGAAAAGGTTTCCTCATAGTTGATTCCTTCCTTTTGCGTATAACCCTTAGCTACCAGTCTAGCTTTAAAGGTTTCGACCTTTCCATCCACTCCTCTTTTCCTCTTGTAGATCCACTTACACCCTATGGGTTTTACCCCTTTGGGAAGATCCACAAGCTCCCAGACCTGATTAGTCTCCATAGACTTCATCTCTATGTTCATGGCCTCTGTCTAGAGTCTTGAATCAACATCCTCCATAGCTTCTGCGTAAGTATAAGGATCCCTGTCATGTTCATCCGATTCAGCCAAGAAGACCTCCCCATTGAACATATACCTCTCAGGTTGACGCTCGATCCTCCCACTACGTCGAAGCCCCTGAGGTTGTTGTTCAGGTTTGTTTGGTTTTTCTACACCGATCGGAATGGTTTCGTTCGGAACCTGTGGAGTGAACGAATCACCCCTTAACTCCTCAAACACCACTTTGCTTCGAGGTTTAAAGTCGTCAATGTAACTCTCCTTAAGGAAAGTTGCATTAGTTGAAACCACGACTTTATTTTCCTTTGGGTTATAAAAATAACCTCCTTTAGTCCCTTTTGGATATCCTACAAACACGCAAACTTTCGAACGTGCTTTCAACTTATTCGGATCCTTAAATAGGACATGAGCCGGACATCTCCATATGCGAATATGGTTTAAGGATGTCTTCTGTCTTTTCCATAACTCGTGAGGAGTTTTAGGGACCAATTTTGAAGGCACATTGTTCAAAAGATAACATGCGGTTTGTAGTGCATATCCCCAAAAGGATAAAGGTAATGATGAATAACTCATCATGGACCTAATCATGTCCAACAAATTCCTATTCCTTCTCTCCACTACACCATTCTGCTGTGGAGTGCCCGGCGCAGTCAAATGGGATAAAATCCCATTCTCTAACAAGTGTCCCAAGAACTCATCAGAAAGGTATTCCCCACCTTGATCAGATCGAAGTGCCTTTATGGGTCTACCCAATTGCTTTTCCACTTCAGCCCGAAACTCCCTGAACTTATCATAAGTTTTGCTTTTGTGGTGCATTAGGTACACATACCCATATGTTGAGTAATCATCAATAAAAGTGATGAAATACTCATACCCTCCTCATGCCCGGATGTTCATTGGTCCGCAAACATCACTATGCACAAGTTCTAGAACCCCTTCGGCCCTATTGCCCTTAGACCTGTATGGTCTTTTGGTCATTTTACCCTCCAAACAAGATTCACATTGAGGTATAGATTCCACCTTTAAGTTACTTAAAGGTCCATCCCTTACCAACCTTTGAATCCTATTCAGGTTAATATGGCCAAGGCACAAATGCCAAAGATAAGTCTTATTAGAGTGAGAAGTTTTAAGTCTTTTTGAGTCATTATCATTTATCTCAGCATTAAGCAATAAGTCCATCTTAGGTTTGATAAAATATAGATTATTTTGCATCCATCCAGAACAGATAAAAGATTTATTTTTACGAATCACCATTTTTTTATTAAAAGATACCACGTAGGAGTCTTTAAATAAAGAAGATATAGAAATTAAATTCCTTTTGAATTTAGGAACATAAAAACAATCTCGCAAAATTAAATTCCTATAATTATCAAAGTAAAGATGGACATCTCCCACAGCTTCCGCTGAGACCAAGGATCCATCGCCCATCCGAAGCGTTAAGTCTTCACATAGCAGACTTCTCGTTTCTTTGAATCCCTTCAGAGAAACACAAACATGATTAGTTGCACCAGAATCTATGACCCAGATGTCACTGGATTCCTCAACCAAACAAGTTTCTAGATATAGAAGATCACACCTACCTCCCTTAGAAAAGGAAGTCCTTGCAACGCTTCTTTATATGCCCGACCTTACCACAGAAGAAGCACTTAAGCTTCTTTGGGTTCTTCTTAGTCCTTGGACCGTTGCTTCTTTCCATTCCCAGAGTTAGGATTGGAACCAGAAGCAGCTACCATGTTGGCCTCACCACCAGCAGGAGACTCCCTGATCAGCAGTTCAAACGCCTGTAACTGTTTCATCAGTTATGTCAAGGTCATATCCCGTCTATTGCTTAAATTAAAAGTAGCTATAAACGGAATAAATTCCTTAGACAGAGTCTCAAAGACCATAGTCATCTGAGTTTCAGCATCGATGTCGGCTCCATTGGTTTGAGCCTCAGCGAGGTAACCCATGACCAACATCATGTGCTCCTTTACAGATGTCCCCGGTCTCTGTCTATAGTTTAAGAGTTTTCGAAGCGCCCCTTGCCGCTTTGTTATGGCCTGGCCTCCAAACATGTCCTTAAGATTGTCCAAGATCTGCTTCGCAGTCTCATAATCCTAATGTTGAACCTGCAGCATGTTGTTCATGCTAGCCATAACATAGCAGCGGGCCTGATCATTAGCATCTTTCCAGCAATCGTACGCTTGGAATTGCTCATTACTTGAGTCTCGCATAGGCTCGGGAGGACAAGGGGTTGTCAGTACATATTTCAGTTTCTCAAAGGATAGGACGATGTCCAGGTTTCGTTTCCAATCATTATAATTCTCACCGGTTAATTGGTTTTTGTCAAGTATCGAAGATAAAGCGTTTTTAGACATTTTCAATCTACAATAAAGAATCTTATACCAAACATAAGCAAACATATATAATAATTTAGTAAGATAACACAATCATGTAAAAACATACAAATGTGTTTATGTGTCAAAACCTTGAAAATATCACAACCTTACAACAATAATTCCTAACTCAGAATTCAACAAGCTCCTAGGGGAGTCATGCCAAATTCAATCAAGAACACGGATCCCCTCCTGATTAATATATGCCATCCAGGACCCGTATGATCCAGCATATACTAATAATCGTTTCTTTGGCCATTAATTTTATTAACAGAGCTCCTAGGGGAGGTTAATAATAAAATTAACGTGAGTGTATAACCACCATTTTAATATTTTATCCATGATTTATAATCACCACCTAGAGGTGTGCAACCATAAATCATACTAAAATACCTTATCCTTTCAGAGATCCAATCTGGTACATGATAGAAATCCCTTCTTAGGGGTCGGGACCACCATGTTCTTCCTATGGACCAACGATGGAGGCCTTAGGTCCTCTCTTCAAAAACCTTCTCCCACTCAATCTTTTGAAGTCAAGGTTTTATTTTAAAATTATGCATGAACAATTTTAATATGAGCGGCACTCCCTATCCTATATGACATGTTATCAATATACATGGTAAATCATATTATAATGCAGACAAGCAAAGCAATCAAGCAAAGCTACAAGCAAAATAATAATAACCGTAATATTATGGTTCCATCCTAGAGAATAGAAAACTAAGATTACAAGAGAATAATCGAGACATTTATCGATTCTTCATCCTTGAATCCTCAAGCTGTATCCTTCTTCATGTAATATCCATCTTCAAGTCTTCAATCCCGTATGAATCGAATACTTCATATTTCTGATCATATCCAAATTTAATGTTTCTCAGAATCGTCCCAAAAATAAAATTAAAACTGCACCGGAAAAATTGCACCTTTTCTAGACACTTGGCAGCTCTCGTTCGCAGGCCGATCTGGGTGATTGGCCTGCCGATCATGAAGGTTCGGCCTACCGGCAGAGCACCTAAATTTCTGCCCCACTGTTAGCCTGCCAGACCACACGTCCGGCTTGCCGATTTGTGACCTTCGGCCTGCTGAACTGTGACGTCCAGCCTGCCGACCGAGCAGGAAAAATATTCCAGAAAATACAACTTTAATGCAATTCATCAATTTTATTTTCAACAATTCAAAAACATAAAATTAGAGACTCAGGAAATACCTGGAGGCTCCATCATCAATCTTCTAGACCCGTCTTCTAGATCCGTCTTCTCCGAATAATTATTTAATTACAAAATTCTTACAAATTAAAAATAAAATAACAATTCCTAGATGGAGATGATAGTCCGCCATCTAATTACATGAAAAACCTAGATACATATTCTAACCTCTAAGGAACCATAACCAGTATTAATTAATTAATAAATAATTAAACAAAGATTTAATCAACCATAATTAATTAATAAATATTCACCACATAATCCATGACAACATATATACTATATAGAAACCTAGAGTGTCATCTCTCTATAAAATTCAATTCAAGCATATGAGAGATTAAGATCACAAAATTTATGCATATAACATGATCACAAACTTGCAAATTTATATAAAAAACTATGGCTCTGATACCAATTGTTGGAAACCAAGTACGAAGCGAAATTTTAAAAATTTTTCATCAGAGTAATTTCCAAAACACATGTTTCACATGTTATATGTATAAATTAGACAGATCTTACTAACCTTAGTGTGCCGAAGAACCTCTGCAACTTGTATAGAGAAGTAACGTTCTAGAAGAGCCTCAACCAACTGGTCTTCTTTGCTATTCTCTATCCACAACTGGAGTGAGTGTGGGCTCACACGTACAGCTCTTCCACCGGTGACTCTCCTTCCAACCAATAGAAAGAACCCAAAGCTAGTGTTCGTGATTTGTGAACAAAAGCTCTCAGGGAGTTTTTCAGATGCTTACTAGAAGAGTATCACTCTTAATCTCTCAATTGATCTGAGTAAATCATGAGACTCACTCCCTTTATATATCTATTGGTCCTGGGGTCAGTCCATATCAGATTAGGTCTCAAAAACTCCAAACAGAATCAAGTTCGGATCAATATCTGATAAGATCCGCACGAAAATGAGTAATCTTATCTCTCGTTGATCGGCAGGCCAAACACGTCATTCGGCAGGCTGAACTCCCGAGAAAAAATCTCCGCGAATCTTTTATTTTGCACCCGAGATTCTAAAGGATAAAGTCTTAGTTTTGATTCAAATAACCCAATAGAGAAGTTATCTGATCAAAACAAACTTTATCAAGATAATCTCTAAGAAAATAAATCAATTCACAATAATTCTACAAGTTTATCTTGTTTTAATTTGTCCAAAATTAAAACAACCGAGAAACAGACAAGAATTATCTGATCGCAATAATTCAACAACTTTATCTTGAACTAATTTCTTACAAAATTAATTCAACCGATAAACAGACATGCTTTATTTGATTCTTACAAATTTTAAACCAATCTGATAAATCCGACATAAGTCATCAATTATTGAAAAAGCACGCCGTGTCGTTACAGGACTTTGTGAGCTAGCAAAGGGGACCAAAATGGACCTATAAAGTTCAAGCTCATGATAATTATGAAACCCAATATCCCAGATATACATTTCACAATTATCAACTCCAACGCTACTCCACTAAAAGCTTGGAGCTGCACTCTCGAACTTTATAGAATTACGAAGCTCGTGTAGCTAAGTCTCCATGACATATCATAGTGTATCGCATCCACATATGATCATCCATAATCGGCTTAAGGACAAGCTTTGTCTTACCTTCCTGATTATTTTTAGCTTATGTTCCATTGTCTCACCATTAGAAAACTTACCATCCAAAGATAGTATACCATTCGGTTACACCTATGTATCCAAATGGTTGAGCGCTCTAGTTTTCCAATTATAGGACCACGCATATAAGAGGATATCATTACTCCTAAAGAGGAGCTATGGATTCTATATCTATGAATAACAAGTCTACGCTATTAAGAGTCATGCCTCCAACGTACCGGTATGCATACCACTATTGAGATGTGGGTGTCACCCTTTGGCACATCAAAAGACACAAGTCGAGACAACGGGCCCATTATTCATCTCAGGATTAAGATACAATACAAATGACTGTTTAAAGTGAATCGATTTACAGAGACAGAATTATTAATCCAAATCAATTCACTTTATGTCCCGATCCAACACATCGTCACCTATGACAACGTGCCAATGTTTCTATTCACAGAGTCCAACTCCAATGGTCAAGACAAACCATCTCCCAAAAGGGATATAGACAACATAACAATCTTTACATGAATAAAGCGTCCAACTTTATTCCCTCGATTGTAGATCATATGTTTTAGACTGTCACCTTAAGAATCGTGTCTTCCGCATAATCAGTCCATCATATGCCCAATTCTTAAGGTTTAGACTGACAGTCTCAGACTACTGTTTGCTTATCATACATTCAACAAATATGAACGTAAAGAGGACAAGATTTGGTATATATAAAAGAATAAATTGTTTATTGATAAAAATGTCTCCAAAAACGTATTACATTTTTACTCCTTAGGGCATACATGTCTAACATCCATGATGAGAAAACTTGTCATCTTGTCTTCCCCCACAGCGTAGACAGGGAGCTTTATCTTTCCAACGGCTGTATTTGCCTCGCCATTGAACCACACTAAAGCAGTTACTGACCTCTCGATTTCCTCTTCTCTGATTTCCATCTCTTTCAGCGTTGAGAGGAACAAAATGTTGGTAGAATTTCCATTGTCATCCAATATTCTACTAATTTCGTAATTTGCGATGTTTAGTTTGATTACTAAGGCATCATCATGTAGGCTGTCAAGGCCGAACGCCTCAACGCTTCGAAAAGAAATCGTGTGCTTGCCATATTCATTAGTGCTAACACTTCTAACCACTTGACATGCTCTCCTCTGGTGAGCCTTCATTTGGTTTGTAGGATCGCCACTAAAAATGGAGCCCCTGCAAATGGCTCCAATCACCTTCCTAACTGGTGGTAGTGACGGTGTCTTCTCCTGTGTCTGGTTGTCTTTCTACCTTCCTCTCTCTCGATCAAGCCCATTGACCAACTTTCCCGCTCGAACAAATATTCCTTCAAATGTCCCTTTCTAAGCAGTTCTATAATCTCAGACCACAGAGCCTTATAATCAACTATCATGTGTCCTATATCTTGGTGGAACTTGCAGTACTTTGTTTGGTCGCGTGAATGACTTGGTGCCATCTTGTTTGGCCATCTGACATAATCTTTTCCTTTTAACTATGTAATTAGTTTTGTAGGGGATATGCTCAAGGTAGATTTTGGTGGCGAAAGAGGTCTGTTCGCAGATTGTGACTTGTCGTCTTTCCTTCTCCATTCCCTCTTTGGTGGCGTACTCGCCCGTCCTATTTGATCTGATCGCAGTCTTTGTTGTCTTTGGCTCCACCTGTTATGATTTCTACTTCTTGTGAGTTCTCGCTCGCACCTTTCATTTTCTTCCTCCAAATCAACCCATCCTTTTGCTCTATTCAAGGCTTCCTAGATGGTCTATGGCTAGTCAGAGCAAATGTTACTCTTGAAAGATGACTTATGCAGGAGCCCTTTTTCAATGCTTCTCGAGCTATTCCACCTTCTAAATTTGAAATCTCTGAGAGTGCCTTGCTAAATCTCTTAATCTAAGCTCGTAGGGACTTGCCTGGGCTCTGCACTACTGACCACAAGTCATTGGTCATCTTGCCAGTTTTAATGTGTATGGAGTAAGCTTTGACGAACGAGTTAGCCAAGTCTTCAAAGCTATCAATTGATCAAGTAGGTAGGTTACTAAACCATCGAAGTGTCGAACCTTTAGAGGTTGCGTGAATAGCTTATAAATCATCTCGTCAAGAATCAAATTTGGGATACTTGTCGCGTTGACCATGTTTTATACTGCAATAAGTGATCCTTGGGGTCGAAAGTTCCATCAAAGCGAGAGAGAAGATTATCATATTTTGAAGGGACGACTGAAGTAATCTTCCTTATGAATAGGGTATCTTGAATTTTTTTTGAGATATCATCAAGTGCTAGGGTCTTGCTCGTTGCTTTTGACACTCTTTGATTGATCTACTCTTCCACGAGCCTCGTGTTTTATTCGAGCATCTCCTTTATCATCCACTGAATGGACTCGTGGGTTAAAAGAGCTGGTGCCTAAGCAGCTTCAAAATCGACAGTTGGTTCGACCATTTCTTCTCGTTCTTCATTCGCCTCTTTAACACATCGGCTCGATTATGGATGAGAGTCTGACATTATTAATGTCGTTGCCATAGTAGGTGTGGCTGGCTTTGCTATTATGGCACTTGGTGTTTCATGATCGTTGTTGCTGGTGCTAGAGTTGAGGGGGTATACAAAGGTTGCATCCTTCCAATAGGGCTGTAGGAGGATTGCTGTCTACCTGGTTGCAGCGTCTGAAATTACCACTGTGCTACTGTTGTTGCTGGGAATGTTGAGTACCTATAGCATCGGTAATAATATGACAACGAGGCTATTTGTGAGTTCTAGGAATTGATCTGACTCTTCAGAGATGAGTTCTCACTGCTAAGTTGCTCTAGTCTTCTGTCGCACTTATGAGAATGTGCAGCTTGCTCCTGAAGCATTTTCTTTAGTGCCTCTACTTCAACTGTGAGGGCTTCCATTTATTGATTCTCTTGATGAGTTGTTTCAGTCCCTTCACTTGGAATTTCTAGTGCATGTTGGTTGTCGAAGTTATTAGCCATTTACGGTTGAGCTAGAAGATCCTGACGTTGGCAATTTGAAGGCCCCACGATGGGTGCCAAACTGTAGATGTTGGATCTATAATCAAATATAAAATATGTAAATTCAAGTTAGTATGTTTTGTTTAATGAACTTGGGCCCTCAAACCACCATTATTTGGATTTGTTAGCTTCAATGCAAAACTATTAGACTAAATTACAGAAGATAACTAATGAATTGGAACCAAGCAAAATGTAGTAAAGTTGGAAAAATAAAAGGTACCACACGCAGATTTTATAGTGGTTCATTCTGTTAAAAGAGCTACATCCACTGCTCTTTACTACTGTGAGAATTGAATACAAGAGCACAAAAATAAGAAATAAATTTGGCAGGGTTTTTTTTTTATCTTGTGTTCTTCGTATCTCTATAATAAAGACGATATCTCCTTATATAAAGGAAGAGAGTCGTGGCTTTTAACCATCTGGCGGACTGGTGTAATGGTGTTGGAGGTAACTACAGTAGTGGGACACATGTCAATCTGCGATAGGCCACAAGAATCATGTTTTTCCTACGTTCCAGTTCACAGTTAGACGTACCAATAACCACCAGTTCATGCTGAACGATCCCATTGAGTAAACACTTGAAAACAAATCTGGACAACCTTCAACAGATGTAATCTAGATACAGAATCGAGTCGATCGAACTAAACAAAGCCTCAACTCGGTTTGTACACACTTCTCTACTTTGAATAGACAAGTCGCTTTGCTCTACTCGACAAACTCTAATCGTAACAATGGGTCGTTGTTTTCGTACCCCAACAGTCATCAAACTCAAAGCCTAACAAAATTATGAAGATTTAATAATAGATGGATATCTTATTGAGAAAGAAGAAGAAGAAGAAGAAGATGATGATGATGATGATGATGATGATACATATGATGACACTAAAATTTAACTTTTTAGTATGAAGTAAGTTAGGCAAATAATGTTAGATATGTATGCCCAAATGAGTAAAAATATAATACGTTTTTGGAGACATTTTTATCAATAAAGAATTTATTCATTTGTATATATCAAATCTTGTCCTCTTTACGTTCATATTTGTTGAATGTATGTTAAGCAAACAGTAGTCTGAGGCTGTCAATCTAAACCTTTAAGAATTGGGCATATGATGGACTAATTATGCGGAAGACGCGATTCTTAAGGTGACAGTCTAAAACATATGATCCACAATCAAGGGAATAAAGTTGAGCGCTTTATTCATACAAAGATTGTTATGTTGTCTATATCCCTATTGGGAGATGGTTTGTCTTGACCATCGGAGTTGGACTTCGTGAATAGAAACATTGGCACGTTGTCATAGGTGACGATATGTTGGATCGGGACACAAAGTGAATTGATTTGGATTAATAATTCTATCTTGGCAAATTGATTCACTTTAGACAATCATTTGTATGTATCTTAATCCTGAGATGGATAGTAGGCCCGTTGTCTCGACTTATGTCTTTTGATGTACCAAAGGGTGACTCTCACATCTCAATAGTGGTATGCATGTAGGTACGTTGGAGGCATGACTCTTGATAGCATAGACTTGTTATTCATAGATATAGAATCCATAGCTCATCTTCAGGAGTAATGATATCCTCTCATATGTGTTGTCCTGTAATTGAAAAACTGGAGCGCTCAACCATTTGGATACATAGGTGTAACCGAATGGTATACTATCTTTGGATGATAAGTTTTCTAATGGTGAGATAATGGAACGTAAGATAAAAATAATCGAGAAGGTAAGACAGAACTTGTCCTTAAGCTGATTATGGATTATCATATGGGGATACGATACACTTTGATATATCATAGAGACTTAGCTATACGGGCTTCGTAATTCTATAAAGTTCGAGAGTGCAGCTTCAAGCTTTTAGTGGAGTAGCATTGGAGTTGATAATTATGAAATGTATATCTGGGATATTGGGTTTCATAATTATCGAGAGCTTGAACTTTATAGGTCCATTTTGGTCCCCTTTGCTAGCTCACAAAATCCTGTAACGATACGGCGTGCTCTTTCAATAATTGGTGACTTATGTTAGATTTATCGGATTGGTTTAAAATTTGAAAGAATCAAATAATTCATGTCTGTTTATTGGTTAAATTAATTTTGTAATAAAATTAATTTAAGATAAACTTGTTAAATTATTAGGATCGGATAATTCTTGTCTGTTTATCAGTTGATTTAATTGGATAAATTAAATCAAGATAAACTTGTAGATTTATTGTGAATTGATTTATTTTTAGAGATTATCTTGATAAAGTTTGTTTTGATAAGATAACTTCTATATTGGGTTATTTGAATCAAAACTGAGACTTTATCCTATAAAACCTCAGGTGGAAAATAAAAGATTCGCGAAGATATATACATGGTAGTTCAGCCTGTCGATCTACGTGTTTGGCCAACCGATGGGGCCTGTCCAGCCTGCTGATCAGCAGTAGATAAGATTATGTGTTTTCACACGGATCTTATCAGATATTGATCCAAACTTGATTCTGTTTCGAGTTTTTGAGACCTAATCTGATAAGGACTGACCCCAGGACCAATCGCTATATAAAGAGAGTAAGTCTCATAAGTTACTTAGATCAATTGAGAGGTTAAGAGTGATACTCTTCTAATGAGCATCTGAAAACTCCCTGAGAGCTTTTGTTCACAAATCACGAACACTAGCTTTGGGTTCTCTCGATTGGTTGGAAGGAGAGTCACCGGTGGAAGAGCTGTACGTGTGAGCCCACACTCATTCCGATCATGGACAGAGAATAGCAAAGAAGACCAGTTGGTTGAGGCTCTTCTGCAATGTTACTTCTCTTCACGGATTGTGGAGGTTCTTCGGCACAAAGAGGTTAGTAAGATCTATTTAATTTATACATATAGCATGTCAAACTTGTGTTTTGAAAAAATACTCTGATGTTAAAATTTTTAAAATTTCCACTGCGCACCTCACACTTGTTTTTTTGCAACAAATAATACGATTTTACTTTTACAAAAATCTCAAAAATTCTGAGATATGCTTATATTCTTTATTTGTTTGTTTGTTTTTTTTTTTGCTAATTAGGGTGTGTCATTTTTAAAAAAATAATATGTCAAAGAGTGCTTCAGTCTATTGGTTTTTTTTTTTTTTTTTTTTTGTTTTCAACCTCTGTCAAGGGATTTAAACTTTGGATCTCAAGATAAAGTCAATATAAAATTATTGCTAAATTATAACTATCATCACACACGCATATGTGTGTGTGTGTATTATTTTTGGATCTCCTTGATAAACATATAAAATATAGGTGACAATTTGGGTTTGACACGAGATTTGAAATCGACCCAACTTGATGACATGATTGACACGAAATTGACTTGATCTATTAATTTTTAATTAAAATTACAAAAAAAATGGACAAATAAGTTTTTAAAAATACATTCAACAAAGTTATTTTATTAAAAAAATATAATATTTAAAACCTAAATTTACAAAGTAAAGTATAAATAAATTTTGGATTAAGTAAGAAAAGTAACAATTACATTGCTTATAGTAGTTGTAAGTTGTAACAATATGGATTTAAGTAATCTTTATACTAAAAAGATAACATGTGGGCTAACTCAAACTCAACATAAAAAATTTAAGTTGACACGAATTCCACCCAAATTACCACCCTCTAATATAAATATTAGGGGAAGTTTTATAAAATATCATATTTTGAAACCTATTTTTTATAAATGCCCCAAATGCTTAAGTGTGGTACAACTTAAACATATAACACAAGTAATAGTGTGACACAATTATCTCAAATGTGGCATGAATAAACACATTTTTTTAAAGTGTGGCATAACATATAATTTTTTTTAAAATAATATATAGACATAGCTGCCCTCCGTCTCTAAAATAAGCAAGAAAAGAAATAATTTGGCCCAACACCAATTCCACAGTATCTCAACAATATGTGAAGCTTTGAGTTCAAAGTCATAATTAGTTGATAAAAATAAAACTCCTTAGTTTTCTTGTTCGTTGTATAAAAGAAAAGAAAATCTTCATGATTAGGGTTTATTTCCATTTCGCTAAAAGAATAACAATATAATATGTGTTCGCTGATCAGCAAAAACCTAGATGGTAACAGTATTAATTAATCTGATTCGAAGAATAAGTGCAACATAGACATGAGCACACATCCAATTATGCTACATATATACATATATATATATAGAGAGAGAGAGAGAGAGAGGAGAAATTATTATAAATATATAATAATACACTTGATAGCAAGCCTTTCCGACGCCACTGTTTTATTAACCTGGAAGAGAGAAGGCCAAACAAACTTTTCCGGCCAGCTTGCCAAACTGTTTTATCTCTTGTATAAAGTATAATATTAGATGTAGTGTATTACGTAACCCAACTCATCCGTTATGATTATTCCGAGCCTCTTAGTCAACAATATCTTAACAGCTTACCTCTTTTTGCATTTTTCCTAACCAGCTTTCTTGCAAATTGAGTACCAATATCCACAAACACAATATACTTCTTCCATCTTATATATATATATATACTTCTATATATCTTCTTTTCTAGTAGCACTAAATCTTACTATAATACCGATATCAAACTCTTTTCCTTCGTATAAAACAACACACACATATCGATTTACTAAATTAAGTTAACTATAAGAATAACACTACGCATCGGTACTAACAGTAAATTATAACAACAATAATTTCAATACTTTCCAACATCATCAGTCTGTAGGAAAAACAAAGTTTACAACGAGAGTCAAGTTGTACATAGAAATATCACTTATTAATATATTATGTTTATAATGAAATATATATAGAAATTAATTATTCACTAATTACCTTGTGATTGAACCCTAATTAAGCTTCACCAAAGCCGCCGTTGCTGCTTCTGCTGCTGGTGAAGGCGAACAGACTGTTCTCTGAACCTGCAGTACTACTAGGGTTGTGGGCGTGATCTAATTTGTAATTTGGAACAAATTTGTCCAAACCCCAATTGATAATATCATTATTGTCTGCAGAGGAGTTGAAAGCTAAGCATGGAGACTTATTAATATTAGTAGTACTATTGGAGCTAATTATATTATCTCCTAATTTTGGTGGGCAATATTGATCATGAGGTGAGACTAAGAGATGATGATTATTATTATTACTAGTACTAGTACTAGTAAAGACGTTGTTGCTGTTGGATCGGCCAAGAAGACGGGTTTGTCTCTTCAAGAACTTGACGTAACGAATGGCCTCGTCAAGCATGGAAGCCGTGTCCATCTTTGTGCCGCCGGGGACGAGGCGCTGGAGGATCCGGACCCGCTCGCTTATACGCTCCCGACGGAGGCGAGCAGCCACGCTCTGGGGGTCCTTGCTTATCCGCACGTTGCGCCTTCTCGGCCTCCGGATCGTTGCCGGGTCGATGTCTACCGGCTGCATCGCCGCAATCTTGTACATCATCTCCTTCATCGCTCCAAGCTCTTCCTCCTCCTCCTCCTCCTCCACATCATCAGCATCATCTTCTTGATCATGATGATGATGATGATCTTGTTGTTCTAATAAGAATTCGGTAGGAGTAGTAGTTGTTGTTGTAGCGAGAAAAAAGGTTGAATTGGAAGATGGAAGATGATCAATTAGGCATGATGGTGATGATGATGAGGAGGAGGAGGAATGAGGAAGAGGGTAGTTTGGGAAAGGAGGAATATTATGAGAATTGGGAATTTGGAGACTCATATGGTGGTGGTGATCTTCCATGGGTATGATTTGGAGATCCCAAGAGGAGTTGTTTGTCAAGTACTTATTATTATAAGCAGTTTGGTTGATGTTGTACATGTCGCATGCCTCGGTTTTATGATCTTTTCTTTGCAGAAAAATGAGTCCTGCACACAAAACTACTCGTGTTTATATAATAATATCAATAAAGGATTCTTGTGTGTGTGTGATTTTTTTTTTTTTTTATAATTTTTGGGCTGCTACACTAAAAAAGGATTTCTTGTAATAATTGCTTGGGCAGACTTGTATATATGTTATACATATCCAAAAGTTAAGTTGGGTTCTTATAGGAGGAGTTAACTTACTATTAGTTAGCGTGTGTGTTAATATTTCGCAATGTCCATTAATTGTTATAGTTAGGATGTACTGTACCTAATTACATCCTTGGCGCTGGTTTATTCTAACTATGCATGAACAGGGGAGAGAGAGAAAGAGAGAGAGAGAGAATAGTATTGTACAAATGTACAAAATTTCACATCTGCAGGATCATTAATATTTGAGAGAGAAAAAAAAAAAAAAAAGGAAGACCCGTAAATGAACCAAATATATACATTGGAAATACAAGTGTGTCAAAAAAAAAAAAAAGAAGAAGTCAAAGTTCATGCTTTTGAATTTTTTTAGGTGCATCTGTGTGTGTGTGTGTGTGTGTTTTTTTTTCCTTTTTGATTGAATAAGTGTATTATTTGGATACGTGTATGTATCGTTGTATAATATTAAATTAACTTTTATTTTCTAAAATTGAAAAGAAATAGCAAATAAAATTAGACCATTTAAGCTAGCTTTTAAGTTTTAAAATATTTATATATACGAGGAGTAGAAAAGATAACTTTTTATTATTTTTTTATTGGAGTAAAATAGTGTCATCTCACCACATTATTGTCCCCGTCAAAAATGATATTGTTTAATTAAAAATAAGAAAAATTCTGTTAATTCAAGACGAATACATCAACAAAACGCTTCGGGTAGAAGAACTGCCCAAAGAAATTCGGACAAATATTTATTTCCTTTTTAATTTTGGAGAAATTCAAATTCTACGTCTTATAATAGAATGAGGTGTTGAATTACTTTAGGTTATACGCTTGCGACTAAACAAAAAATATATTGACAATTAGTGACTATCAAAGAAGTGAAAATGACTTAGTGATAATTGTTTTTGTGATTAAAAGCAACACATTTACTTACAAAATCAGATATGTGAATTTTGTGGCCCCACAAAATATATGGAATAAGCAAAGAGAATGTTAGTCCTCACATTCTTTTAAAATCAATTTCCCAGTCAAAAAGGAATAAATGCTAAATTTAAATAAACAGATATACAAATTCAAATTTTATAATTTAATGATTACTTAGTTATATATAAAAAAATATATATTTTAGTAATTATATTGATAAAATTGTTATTTTTAAATAAGTAAACAATAAAAAGGAAACCAATAATCATCATTTCAATTTCTTTACTTTCATTTTCGACTTATTATTTGTTTATTTATTTCTTTTCGTTTTGGTAAACATGCCCATAAATAGTTCATAAGACACAGTAAACATCACGAAATACTACACCTCAAATTTGTATAGCTTCAAGAAGGGTGACTTCATTACCTTTATATGTGCCTAAGTTTTGGATTTCATGATGCATGTAACACATAATTAACCTATAACTACATTTTTGACATTTACATATATAGTTCGATAGAACTGGAGCTGGACTGTATCGATGTATGTCCGTAACTACAGTGAATTCGCAGTTTGGAGTGATTAGATGATTAACATGCTTAGAGGGCTTCCCAATTTGATCATGAGCTATTTACTTATCAACTTCTTTTTTTTTTTGGGTGGAAGAGCTATATATTATCAACTTAATACATGCCCGAGATCACTAGCAATTTTGTACTTTCTTTATACGAATGTCGAGAAAAGATAACTAATATCAGAAACAGCTACAATATTTCAATTAAGTTTGAATCCCTATAACTAGCGTTAATTTTGTACTTATTTAATTGTTAGTAAAATAATTATCATTGTTAATTAAACTAATAATGGCTTTGTTTAACAAATAAATTAAAACTAATAAGTTCTAACTGTTACAGTGTAAAGCTTTTATATGCTATAGTAAAAAAGTTTATTACAGTATAAAACTCTCACATACTATAAAAAAAAAGAGCAAAAATTTGTTACAGTGTAAACTCTCATATACTACAATATTTAAAATTTAACTTCAAATTTCAACTTAATTTTTAAACACTCTCGGAATTCAAATAGTTGCCAGTGTTTTTGGAAAAATCCGTTAGGTTTTTTTGTCCCTTGAACAAGAAAGCACTGTAATTACAACATTACAACATAGATTTCTGTGAGACAGAAATTTAAATGTTTTTAATTAATTATAGGGCCTGGAATTTCACCGAAGTACTAGAGACAATGGAGAAAGGCATTTAAGTCAAAAGGAAAGTGAAAATAGCTAGGCAAAAAGTGGACCTACAAGGGATCAAGTGATAAAGAATTAAGTTCCCAATTTCCTTTTTTTTTTTTTCCTGGAAAAAGGACATAAGAATCAATGATTTCACCAAGTGAGACCTTGCAGGCTTTTCCACAAATTCTCACAACAGTTTTCTCTCCAATTTATTTTTTCTATCTATGTACTGCTGGCACTGAAATCCTAGGGTTGCTTCTATTATTTGCTTTTGCTTTTCTCCTTGTGTTGATCAGCTTGTTTGATTTCTCCTTTGCTTTGGTGGAGAATTGATGAGCTTTAATACGGTTCGCTTTGAAATACATGTGATAAAGTTTGCTCGGCATTTTAATCAAAAGCTTTAACATTGAAGTCATTTGAGGAAGTAAAGAACGCTCCTAATAATAAATTTAAGTTCATTTTAAATTGAGTAGTGCATTGGCATGATAACAATTCTAATTTTAATTTTTCTATCAACTTTTGAGGTGTTATTTTTTTATTGATAGATATAACTTATGATCGAGTGATCTTTTAAACATTTACTAAGAATTAGAGTTAGTGTCCTCGTAGCATTTTCTTTGGAATTTAACTATTGAAAAATAACAATTGTCCTACTTTCTCTCGTACGGGATCATGTAACATCCCGAAATTAATTAAGTAAGATTAGTGTGTAAAATTATGAATTAGTGTGCCATGATATAGTTTGAACCTAATTTAACTATGTTGTGATACTTTCAAATTAATGTTACTTTTAATTAATTTAATCACTCTTAATTATTTTCATTGGTTATCTTGAATTTTAAAACAAAACAATTTGTCGAATGCCTGATATATCCTTCTTTGAAAACCATGTGCTGAGGACATGGTTTTACCTGAGGAAAACCACCCTTTCCTTTTCTATTTAATCCCTCTCTCTCCCTCTCTTCCTCACTCACTCTCCTACTCTCTCTCTCAGGCTCTCTTCCTCTTTCTCTCACGCTGCCTTTCTTTCTCTCTTTCTCTCTCTCAATTTTTTATTCAAAAATAAAGTTCAAACTTCGATTCTAAGTAGATTAGAAGTTCAAGAACGCGTTTAAACAATCACAAACTCGAATTCAAGCTCAAATTCGAGGTTAGTTTGTTTATTTTTTAAATTTCAAACTTTTGCCTCAACTTTTTAATTTTCTTTGTATTTGAAATATGAGTTTATTTAAGCTTAGGAAACACTTGATCTAAATTTGTGGAACCTAAATTATCACGAATCTGAGCGAGATCGGACAAAAACCAAGTTAAATCAAACTTTTTCTTTTTTCTATATTTTTGGATTCCTTTGAAAATTTCTATGTAAATCTTGTTTAAAGTTGTCTAAAGGTGTTCTATTATGTTTTTCTATCATTTATGAATATTTTATATGCCTAAGAACTGAGAAAAACAAGTAAAAAGGGGATTTTGAGCTCGGGGAGGCCGAGACTCGAGTTCTGAAGATTTTCCCAGTTTGGCAAGCCGATCTTGGGCATCGACAGGCAGGACTTATGAGTTTGGCATGCTGGATTAATATCGTCGATAGGCCGAACCTAGGAACAGTTCGGCAGGCCAATTCTATACAGCCGGTAGGCCGAACTGTGGAGTTCGGTAGGCCGAACCAGAAAGTTCTGCAGGCGGACTAAACTTCGTAAAAAATGACCGTTTTTCACCCGTTTTCACTGTTTTAAACATAGATAAGGACTTTAACCTTATAGTATTATTTTGTGAACTTTAATAGCATATTAAGAAACCATGAGATAGCTTAGTAGTATAGAATATCCTAAGCTAGATATTGATGAACTTAGTTTACATTTAAGGTCGTTCATGGTTACATGGAGCTAACTATAGTGGGTCGGGACTACAGTGTTAAGCATCAGTGCAGGACTTCGAGGTAGGACTTTTCTTCCTTCTTTGGTAACCATGTTTTGAATGATTTTGGCCTAAAAATGAATTCTTCCAAAATGTTTTTCAATGAATGATTGAAAAGGATTTTTATCAGTTGTTTACGTAAACTGTTGAATGAGGTAATATTCATAATGAACCGTATAATAAATGTAAATGAATACACTTGGAAAAATGAGATTTGAATAATTATAGAAGTGCACAAATAGGCATGTTACCATACTTAGAGATCGGGTCGTATAGAGTACAACCTTGGGGTAGGTCCCGAAACCTAATTGGGCCACTACGGTGGTTATGTCCATGGTTTGCCTAAGAAAAGATAACAAGATCATTTCTAGACGAACAATGCTGGATGAACAATGAATTGTTTTTAGTAAGAATGATTTAACTGGATTTATTTATTTATTGTAATTTTCAAATATTTTCCTAGAATGATAAATTTTATATTCAAATTAAATGATTTTAAATTTTAGTCCTACTGAGCCTTTCGCTTACATTTTATTTGTTTTGAAACCTTTTCTCCTCTAGGTAGAATTCAGCTTAAGACCGACTAGGAGTCCACCTATCGGACTCGTGAGCAGTAAAAGATTTGGAGTAGGTTATTTGTGCCATCTAATCAAGGCATGTAATAATTTAATATCCCCTTTCTTACATTGGATTGTGGTTGTAAACTATAATTATTGTCGATACCCCAACTCGCATTTCCCTCTCTTAATTATTATATTTTATTTTACCTTACCTGTGTTTATTACTTTGATAAATGTTTTTAAAAAGTTTTAAATTTACCACATTTTTCATAACTAACTTAATTCTTTAAATATAAAATTTTAACTAAAATTTGATTTTATTAACTTTATTAATCCATCACATCACCCCCAGATTTCGAGGCATGACAGATCAAAATATACAAAACTTTTCCTCAGTTTTTTAATAGTTTTAACCTTAATACTTTCGTCAATGATGCACCAATTTTTTAACGATTTCAATCGCATATAGATCACATTACTTCTAGCAAGTGACAACATATATAATAAATTTAAAAAATATATAATTTACTTTATAACTTTTCGTATCATCTAATCCTTTATTCACAACCTCCGTGTCACCATCGCCCTTCTATAGTGCCTGATTTTACTTATTATTACATGACTTGCATAAAATTGATGTTTTGTTGAAGTAAGTATCAAAATTGCATTTTATGATAAGATCAAGAATTAAAGGTTATGTCATTTTGTGTTGTAAGGAGCAAAGTGTGAAAATCCTTATTCCTGGGGCCAAACTAACATAAAACAAACTAATTTATTTTCTTCTTCCAATAATTAATTTGAAGTCCAACTCCCCAATCTCAACCCCTCATTCCCCAGTGAAGAAAAGTGATGAGCAAATTGGAATATCTAACACCCTATTTGTTTGACTGGTTTAGTCCAGTTCGGCTTAGTTTAAAAGACCATCACAGTTTAAATTAGTGCTTGGAAAAGCATTTAATTCGAACTAAATTGACAGTTCAAACTGAGCTGAACTGCTCAACTCTAGAGTTTAGACCCCTTCTATTTCAACATTTCGAACCAATATTGAACAATTATTTTCTCTTATATATTTATATTTATAATTTAACACTATTATTTTATTTTTTTAACTAAATAATTTCTTTTTACATATTTCATATTTATTCTTTAATTAAATAATTTTTTTATGCTTTAAACTAGAGTTTTTAATACCCATCCAAGCACAAACTCAGATTAGATATCGAGTTCAAATTAATACTTTAACTACACATCCAAACGCTAGTTCAGATTACTGTTTAAACAACATAATTTGGATTCTTCTGTTCAAACTAGAAAAGTTCAAAACTAACATAATTCGAGACAATAAACCAAACGGGCATAAGTAAACTCAATATCCATTTTGATTCTCACTATATGGTAAAACGCTATAATAACTATTAAAAATATAGATCATGATCACTAGCTAGTACGTATATATACCTTGCATATTAAAACTTGAGGAATTAATAGCCGTGTTTCTCTAAAAATTGATATCCAATAACCAAGTGTTATTATATAAAAGACAAAGCATAATTAGCAAAAGAAACAAAAACAACCCTTTGGATTACTTCTTTTGGACGTGCTCCATATGGTCTTCATTCTGTTCTTAGCAAATATCATCTTGATCTTCTTTTTTAACTTGCCAAGGAGGAGCGACGGAAGGAAAAGCACTACTGCAAGCGGGACCTCGTCTAAAGGTTAGACAATGATTAGCTAAACGGTTATCTAATTTAGCGACAAAATAGGTGGTGCATATTAGATGACGGTTATAAAGTATCATCTAATGTCCACTTGAACAACTAAAAGTGTAAGTTTTTGGACTTTAGATGACATTTTTGACTAAAACCATCATCTAAAGTAGTATTTTAGACAAAAATTTATTAGTATTTGATGGTTTTAAGTAGAAGCCGTCGTTAGGTATCTATAGCTAAAAAAATAATTCTTTGGTTTTCTTTCCCATGGATAGCCTAATATTCCATGATTTATCCATTCTTTGGCCTCACAGTTCACTGCTTTGGTTACTATATTTCACACTTGTAAAAATAAATAATTATAATGAGTAAAATATTTAAAACAAATATAAATTAAAAAATTAACATTTTATATACAATTATCTAAGCAAATCAATTAACTTTCACACTAATCATAATTCTAGAATGAAATGATTGAAATAAAAAATACAACAATGAAGGAATGAAAGACAACATATAGTAGATTACAATACAAAAAAAAAAATAGTTTAATAAAAAATACAATAAAATGTACATGATTACTTTTTCCTATTACCTTTATTAATGTTATCAAAACAAGTCTTTTCAACATCTAAATGGACTAAGTGTGAATCGTCATTGTAAAAAATATCAACCTCCTCTACTGATGGTAATCTTTAGCTAACAGATAGAATACCGTTGCATTTGTTATTATCCTCATTACCATCAATAATTACTCATGGTTTCATCAGCATGATTAATGACAACTCCAAATCTTTAGGATCACTGGTATAGAAAATTTGTTTTGCTTGCAACGCGACAATGAATGGATCATTCTTGTAACCCAATTGTCTAAAGCCTACCACCTTAATACCATCATTATCAACTTTACCGTAGTTATTGTCGGTCCACTTGCACTAAAAAAAAAGTTACTCGGATTCACCAATATTTAAGTTTCCATATGTCGTCCACATAACTATAGTACATGTAATTATTTTATACTCTAGATTCTTGTCTTTTGCAGAGAAAACATACATAGAATTGGCACGAAGACAAATACCCTTATTTTAGACCGGGCACTTCTCGTCTCTTTTGTGAGTGTAGAAGGCATAGCTATTAATTAAATATGAAGTATATCTCATGACCGTGAATGAGAGTCCTTTAGCCAACTTAAACAAGTCTTCTAACCAGATTGCATGAAAAAAAAAAAAAAAAAAAAAAAAAGAACTACGTACATACTATGTAGATTGAAAAACCAGATTGCATCATCAGACCAGCTGTGTGCAAAGAGGATAAGATCGTGTGTGGCACAAGTGAATTAGGTCATTCTTTTTGTTTTTACAAGAGTCAATATATAATGTTAAAATACATATCACATATATATATGTATGTATGTATGCTGTTCTACAGTTGTGCATGCACAAAAACAATCATTAATATAGCCCTAGGGTTTGACTCCTGTGGTTCAATTGTATTCATATATATATATATATATATATATATATATATATATATATATACACACACACACATATATATTGTATGCGTTTGTGTGTGTATTACATTAACGTGCGTACGCAAACGTACACACACACACACACATGTATACGCACAGAGGCATGTTTGTTTGTTTTTTTGCAGCTAATAATAAAAAGCACCATTAATCTCCATTATTTCTGAATTTTGAACTCCCAAAAACACAATGTACTGTGATTTAACTATGAAGAGTTGATCATTAATTATGCTCTGCATGTGCATGTACATGTGTACTGTTTAAGCTAGTAGGCTAGAGCGTAACATAGACTAAGGACCATATTTCATTTTGTGTGTGTATATATATATATATATATATATGCAGTTGATATATCAATACCAATTAATTAGGGGTGTGGAGATTTAATAATTCGCAAGTACAGATATTGCACCGATCAATGTTAAACCCTAAAAAGCCGACTTCTCTATGAACTTACCTACTTGAGAAATGAATGATTGAATTCCCAGGAAAATGTAAGCTAGTCCCAAAAAATTAATTAAAAAAATGGAAGAGAAAACAATACTCTCTTAGTTGAATTGCCAAGATCACCCCATTTGTTATTTAAGATCATATGGAGTTTTCTGGAAATAGGTTTTGAACGTTAGTTTACGTGATCAATTTTGTATGATCTTATAATTAAAATATAATCAATAGCAAATTTTTCTAGAGCAGCGCATGAAAATAGCTTAGCAGCAAAATTTACTCTTAGTAAGATATTACTGCCTATTATTAATTACGTCTAGTAAAAATTCTATTGAAGAATAATCTTGCAATTTCTTTTTCGCAAGAAAATATTGTTTCTTTCATGAATGATATGGTGGAGGACGTAACTAGTAGAATCCTCCAATCATCTCAAATCAATTATAAATTGAAACCATCTAAAAAATCCTTCTTACAGTAAACCCCCTCCTCAAATTACGAAAAAGAAACACAAAAATAATTTAAAGAAAATAACACGCCGATGCCTAAACGAAATATAAACATTAAATAATAATAAAAAGAAAACAATATCAACACAAAACCAAAAAATCTGAAAATGAAACTAACACTAAAAAGAAAGATAACCAACAAGATCTAATTCAATGATGTAGAGAAGGCCTCATAATTACGGTCTGAGTAACCTCTAATTCAGGAAAATGATGATTTTTTCTCTCTTAATTAAACTATCTAGTTTAGTTCAAAAACAACTGTTTAGCCTAGAAGAGACACTTTAGAGTTTTGTCACAACTGGTTGTAAAAGAGGGGGGAACTGTTGTACCTTTAGAAGTATTGGATATCATCTCTGACTACCTTCTGCATATGCATTCAATATTACCACACTTATAATATTTAAAAAAGAAACATAAATAAATGAAGGATGTCGTGAAAATCAACCCCATGATTTCCCCCACTTGGCCCCCACCTTCAATTCTTGATTGCAGTGACTGCATGCATAGAGATCGGAATGAAAAAATTCAAAGTTTCCCAGTTTAACTAGGAAAAGGGTGGAAAAAATAAAAGTGTTGCTTCCCTTGTTGGCCCTTAACGTGGGCCCAAAAAAGCTCATTGGTTACTGTATATAGATAGTAGTTATTAAGGGAGTTATTAATACTAATAGCCTGTAAACTTTAAGATCTCTCTTATTTTACCCACTAAACTTTAAAAATGACAACTTTACCTTTTAAACTTTTAAAACTTTTCACTTTGCCCATAAATCTTAAAAATCATCATTTTACCATTGAACTTTCAAAGCTCCTTATTTTGTCTCTTATTTTTTGATTTTTCATTCAAACAGATAAAATTAAGCACACCTGATTCACACATAAGTCACCTATAAGATCAAAAATGAGATCTTATTAATCTTAGACTTTGTTTCACGTTTACACTCTCATTTAATATTTTTTTATATACACTTATTTAAAAAGGGCCTGTATGCACATTTCTTCTCGATATTGTTAGCTGATGTCTTCTCATTTTTAATCTGTAATTCATCTTTTTTAGTATTCAAATTCAATTATTGGCGAACCATATTAATTGATTATATGAGTTACAATAAAAATAAGAAAAACTATAAAGGCAAACCCTTCTTAAATAAAAGTTTAAATAAAATAATAATAATAAAAGCGTCCAGTGAAAGTGTAAGCGTGAAACAAAACTTAGGAACTATAAAATCTTATTTTTACGTTTACAGGTGACCCATGTATAGATCATGTAGACTTTCCGTCTATTTGAACAAGAAATCAAAAATTGAGGAGACAAAAAGAGGAGCTCTAAAAGTTTAGCTGTAGAATGTTGATTTTAAAAATTGAAGGGGCAAAGTAAGGAGTTTGAAAAGTTCAGGGAGTAAAGTAGTGATTTTTAAAGTTCATGAGATAAAGTAAGGGAGACTCTAAAATTTAAAGGTCATTAGTATTAATAACCCTTATTAAAAAGATTATGTGAGGGTTTTAACAGGGGGCCCTTCTAGTGTGTCTTTTAGATGGTTAGACTGTAATGACTCTACTTACTTAGCCTTTACTTAACTACATAATCATAAACTTAAAAATACTTTAACGTACAGTACTTAAATTTCAAAATAGTTTTTTAAAACAAAATAATAATTTCTTAAAATAATTATTATTTCTTAAAATTTAAGACTTAATTCTTTAAATCTAGCATGATGATAGTTTTTGAAACGTATTTATACTAAATTTCCTTAATCTTTTCTTGTAAACATAAAGATAATTATTTAAAACTATTTCTTTTTAAAACATTGCTTAATTTAATTTACGAAACCTTTCAAAATTAAATCATTTATAAAATTAATTATCATGATAATAATTTCTTAAAATTCATTCTTTTAGAACCCAACATAAAAATAACTCTATAAAATGTATTCTTTAAAATCATTTCTTAATTTACTGTTAAACCTCTAAGAATAACATATTTTATATTTGTTGCAAGTTCTGTTGCAACTTTTTAGATCTTAAAATTTTCTAGACCAAGGTTGTATGATTACAACCTAAGTTTTCAATACATAATTACATAATTTTATTTAATTATTTATACATACGTAATTTTGTAAATAAAAATGTGCATAATTTTGTAAAATAAAAATGTAGAAATATTACACTTGCGTGAGCAATATCCATTCCTATCTTAACCATTCGTCTGCCGCTTACCTCTGTCCATCAAATTTTGTTGATAGGTTCTTTATCTATAGCATGAAAGTACTTAAATGAGCTTTTGCTCAGCAAGTAAGAAATTAAACTCGCAAAACATATTTAAAAACATGCATGGACATTTTATGTGTGCTTATCAACTTGTTTTATGCTTAATTATTCAAACTTTAGCTTATCTTAGTAAATAGGGCTGGGTATTCATACCAGTTGTGTGCGATCCTTAGGAGGTTAAGGTTCGCGAGGTCCCCTATGACTCCGAGATCTTAAACCGAATTGAAGATAATATCTCTTCATAGGTCAAGAGGTTAGTACGATACCCTTAACTTATCTTGTCTTATTTGTTTTACTTAACTTATTGTATGTATGTAGTGTGACATATTACTACATGACATTACAAAATCATAAATCATAAATCATAAAAATGTTTAACTAGACATGAGTAAACATTATAATTTAATACGATATACCTCACTTACTACATATGACATAATCATAACATAGCAATACATGGCATGACTTAGACTTAACAAATCATGCTTATAACATGACTTAACGCAGCATATCATGACATGACAACATAATACAACTTATCATACATAGCATAGCAAAACATATCATTGATCATGCATTTCATAAATTATATGAAAACATGTAAATATTTTACTTCAAAACTGTTCATACTGTAGGCAAGATTCTACCGACCTAGAATCTGAGCTAAGCGAGTCCAGTTGTATCTCGCTAATTCTACAATTTAGGAAGCATCTCTACAGTGATCCTAAAGTGACCATGAATGGGTATAAATGGATCTTGGAGATTTATATTTACTAGAAACATCATTTTGGACTCCGTTGCTCCAGTTTGTGTCGCCTCCATCTGTGTGCAATTCGTATCGAACAATTTTCAACGAAGTAGAATTAGCTCAAAAAGAGTGTACCATATCGTTAGAAACATCAAAACAAGTCAAGAGATGAACTCGGATCGTCGATCAAAGGTCACGATCACAAAACCTGAGCCTTATAGCGACGAGTACAGCGACTCCGGCCATCGGCTGTTGCTGCAACTTTGGATACTAACATTTTTCAACCCCTTAAAATCAATGGCGGGGTCAATTTTACATGACTTAGCCTCCAGTTACATGGATCAAAGGTCCATAGGTGGTGAGAATAAGGAGATCTCGATCTCCAACCTTCGATTATGGAAACTCCAAATTGATTTGTGCTTTTCACCCGTTGGGCTTCTCTAAACAATTTGCCTAAGTTAATTCGAGTTGATGGCATCGAAAATGGAGAGATCAAACTCTCCCACAGTGGTTAGGTGACGACGACTTCTATCTCTAACAAACGGCTGTTGTAATGTGAAATTGATTGGGGCATCACACTCCCCGTCGTTTTTTGGTTCGGAGGGCACCAGTGGTGTGCCTCACCATGGCCTGGATAGTTAGGACAACATGGGCCCTAGTGGTTTCCAATGGTGTGCGACATTCTCCATTGTTCCATGGCGGATCTGCATGGTTCTTTGGTGGTGCTTCATCCTAGACTATCTCTAGGTCTTTTGGGATTGGTGGTGTAAGCCATCTCTATCAGGAAGGTGTCCTTCCAAGTGGCCATGGCGACGTACAGTGGCGGTACATGGTCGGTGCTCTTCAGCAACTATTGAGGTGTAACTAGGCATGGATCATTTTCTCCTCTTCATGGTCCAAAATCACACCGATTGGATACAGGACGGCAACAATATTGTTACTGAAAGTTTTGGGGTTTTTTACATCTTTGATTGAAGAATGTGGGCTGCTCTGGTAGGGTTCTAGCTGGCACGACATATCTTCAAACTCAGCTCGTCACAATCTATCATGTAGAAGGTGCCAGAAATGGACACTGAAATCTTGATCGGAGTTAGAAGGGAGAGAGAGGGTAGAGAGAGAAAGTAGAGAGAGAAAATGGAGAGCTAATTTTCTTCCAAATATTTATAGATACTATCGTGGGTCCATACTTTCTACACTATGTTGCGATTGGGTTGATCAAATTTTGACTCGTAAACTTTGAAATTCGTGTAAACATAACTGTACTTTTAAAATTGTACTATTCTTAGTCCTTCCAAAAATAGTTAAATAAATTCTAATTTTCTTACTGTATTATTGTCTTTCAAAAACTCCACAATGTCATAAAATCATTTTTATGAATTTATCTATACTTTATGAAATTCATGATTTTATTCTGAAATGATAATCTTTGACACTTATGTCTACAAAATTTGTGATTTACTATTTTCATTATATATATAAATATTTTTTTCTAAAAATAATATTCTGTATTTAAAACTTTGATCAAAACTTAAAATTCAATTTCTTGATCAAAATATTTTTTAAATTCTAAAATTTTAAAATGTTAACTAATAAGTAAAATATATATTTTTATTAAAATTTTCATATTATAAATTTATCACAAAATAAAAGTTAAAATTTATAAAAATTCTTGTAAATTAAATTGACTTAAAATTCTTTGTAAATTAAATTGACTATCTATACATCAATTTAATTCAAATTCTGAACTTAGCATAATTCGTGCTTTATGGTTATAACTAGAACTACTTATAATGAAAAGTCATTCATGGTTCAGTATCCAATCTATGGATGCTTTTGAACTTTTCTTGACCACAATATGGATTTGAAACTAATCCATTCGTGATATTTCATTGCCTTAAAATCTCGTGCAATGCTTGTGGACTCCATTAATGTCTTTAATTATTATTATTAATTTCACATAATTATTTACATTTGTAAATAATTAACTGTGAACATACCGAATATCATGAACTCTTGAATTTCTATTATTCCTTTAGAAAATTCTTGTCATGTCTTGTGATATCATGAAAATTAAGATTGATCTTGCATTCATGAGTATTATGCTTACCATTTCTAAATTATGGTATTAAGCTGTTGATCACTTAATCTGAACTGACATTATGTAGTTTAATTGATAAATTCATAAAAATGTCATAAAATCATTTCAAAAACTCCACAATGTCATAAAATTCTTGTCATGTCTTCTGTGTAGTTTTACTGAGTCAGAATCCCAATTTAGATTTTCTGATTAAGATTCTTATAAAAGCCACTACTTTGTCCAATACATGAAATAATTGAATTATGAAAGCTTAATTTAACACAATGAATAATTATTTTTAAGGGTTGTTATACAATTATACCTTTTAGTTTTAATTATTTCTCACTTTGCCCTTGTGTTTTTAAAAACTACAAATATATCTTTTGAATCTAAAAATCTAATTTCAATTTTATCCCTGAGTAGAAACAAAGGGGCAAAAAAACGTAACTACCTTAAAAATTAAAAAATATATATTTTATAAGCTTAAAAACTTAAAAAAAAGCTTAAAACAAAACATCTCATTTAGGGAAAAAAAAAAAGACCTCAAGTTTTATGCTTTTTTAAATATAATAATCCTTTTTGAAAAAATTCTCAAGAAAAAATATATTTTAGAAATAAATTTAGTCTAATTAAAAGTATTTTAACATATCTCTATGTTTTTGTTAAAAAACTCTGTAATGGATAAAATTGAAACATGTTTTTCAAATTCAAATGATGTTTTTGTAATTTTTGAAAACGAAAGGGTAAATGGCGAAATAATTAAGACTAAGAGGTACAATTTTATAACTAACCCTTATTTTTAATTATTCAAGTGTTCTATCATAACATCATACTTTGCTTTGTGTTTCATACAAAAAGCACATAAATTTATGCATTCGTAACTTTATTTATTACTAAAGCCTTATAGCTATTAAGACTTTCAAAATGTACGTTAATTGAGGAAATTCATAATCATAAATTGTGATTAAGTCATGATTTAAACTTGTCAATTTTTCAAGCGTTGTAAAAAAATTTTAACCTTGAACTCAATTCTTAAAATTTTCTCGTAGCTCTTACAAATGCTTGAACTTATAAATTCTAAACTTATACTTTCTTATAAATTAACGGTGTGGTTATGGAAAAATCACTAATTAATCATAGTTATTAATTTATAGATTTTTCCAATCATTACATTGACATGGTCAAAATTAGGGCTGGCAATTCGTGTCTTGTTTTGATCGTATATTTTTTATTTTTCAATCAACCTAAACACGACCTATGACACGAATTTTTTTGAAAACTACAATACAAGCACAATACACAACTTTATGGATTGACGTGACACTCTAAAAATTGACCCATGAAACAAAATTTGCACGTAAACCTGAAATTGACATAAAAATTATATAGTTTTATTGAGCTTTTTTTTAATATTATGAAAAAGTAAAAAGTCATAACTTATTAAAATATGATAACATCCACCAAAATTAAGCAAATAAAAGGATGCAATTATGACCCTACCCTTTTTTCTCCAACCTAGCCCATGAAATTTATATTGCTTTCGAGTCGTGTTGACATGTCCTATATAGCCAGCCCTAATCAAAATCACACAAATTTAAAAAGTATATAGTATAGAAAGTTTCTATAATATAGACTGATAGCTGAAAAACATAGACTTACCTTAGTTCATTTTTTTCAATTAAGTCCTATTGTATGATTACTCATATGAGATCTTACGATAAAAGGACTTAATAAAAAGAGATTTCTACAATAGAGCATGAAAAAATGAATTATCGATGGGTTTTTATTTTTTAGTCATCGAATCCGTATCAGAAACTATCTGTTGTGCATATTTTTTTTTATTTATTTTGATGTAATTTTGACCATATTTAACAATAAAAAAATAAGCACTCTATGTATAAGGTCATATAGTAAAAGCTTCAAAGGATCCTTAAAAAAATATTTTCTTGAAGTTATTGTGTAGTTCTTAACAGTTAATTGTTAAGAACTGTGATATAAATTCAATGTCTTTTAAAATATCACCCTATGTAGGGGAATTATGGGGACTCGTGGCCGTGTGGAGTCAAAAAGAGTAGGCGTGGACCTACCCATTGACTTCATGGCCGAGCATGAAGTGAAAAATTCGTAGCAAACTTTCGAAGTTCGTGCGGCCAAGCGCGTTGCTTAGTTGGAGTTCGTGTTTTGTGTTTTTTGGTTGTTTGTTACCCTTTCTTTGTAAACCTATATAGATAGGTGTGTTCTTTTTTTGTGTGTGGTGCATCTCAGAAAATTAGAGTGAGAGAAAGACTAGAGAAAACTTCCAAGGAGAACATGTACAATTTTTCTCTTATAATTAATTCATCATCATAATAAATTATTCTACAACAGTTAAAACTTGTCGTATCTCTCACATTAAGGGTAAACCACTATAAATTATTTTTTATGTTATTATTTATTTTTCATTTGCATAATTTTTGTTCTTGATAGAATCAGGGTTTCTATTTCACAACATTAATTACATTATAAATACATTGAAATTAAGAAGCAGGCAATTGTGTATAAATTAATGGAGACTTGATCTATAGTTTAAAATTGTAGAGTACTTACATGGTTTTTTTGTTTTTTATTTTAAGGGTACAAGATTATTGAAAAAGGTTTTGGAAAGAGCCAAACAGTAAGCCTTGTTTGGTAATGTTTTCAAAATAGGTAAAAATAGTTTTGTTTTGAAAAATGTGAATTTTTTGAAAAGTATGCTGAGAGTATTTTTAAAATTTTTGCCTCAAAAAAGTGCCAAAATATTTTCAAAAATTCTTAAAATAATACTAAACGAGGCTTTTATATTTATTTTCTCTTTTTATCTCCTGCATATAGGAAGTAATGAGCTTTTGAGCCGAGGATTCTTGTAAGTCACATGTCTCATTCTTGTCCCTCCAATTCCATTTAAAAAACCAAAAAGAAGTGTTTGCTTGCATTTGATCCTTCTTCATAGGGAAACTAGTAATAATTTTGATTGAATTTCAGAAATAATTTGGGTCTGTTTGGTAAATGAATTCGAATTAGTGATTTGATTTGAGTTAGTGTGATTTGAATTAGGATTTGAAATTGATGTTTAGATGTGCATTTAATTTTTAATTTGAGTATAGAATAAAATTGGAATTTGTATTTAGAGAGGTAGTTAAAATAGTTTTTGATTTATCAGCAAATCTAATAAAATCTTAATATTAATGATACTAAAAAAGATGCAATATGGATCTTAATTTATTCCTCTCTTCACTAGGAACACAATGAAAAAAGAATTATCTCAATTGGATAACAATGAAGAAGTTATGATTTTTTTCTTCAGATATAAGAGAGAGAATTTTAGTTTTTACTGTAACAAAGATATCCAATGGCGCATTTGTTTCAAGAACTCTTGGGATTCTTTGGACTCAAATTTAAATTCGATTATTAAAAATCCTTTGGATACGTATTTGTTTCCCCTAAAATCTGAATCCTTTAAGTATCAAGAATCCAAGTTTTAGTTCTGACTCCCCCCTAAATTTTTGATACTCAGATATCTCTGCTACAGTAAAAACTAAAATTCTCTCTCCTATATTTGAGGAAAAAAATCACAACTTCTTTATTTATTATCCAATTAAAATGATTTATTTTTCATTATGTTCCTGGTAAAGAGAGAAATAAATTACGATACATATTACATGTTTTTTAGGATCATTAACATTAAGATTTTATTATATTTGTTAATAAATCAAAATCTATTTTCACTACCTCTCCAAACACAAATTCTAATTTTATTCTATACTCAGATTAAAACTTAAATGCACATCTAAACATCAATTCGGATAACAATTTAAATCACTAACTTAAATCATAATTCAAATCAAATCACTATTTCAAATCCATCTACCAAAAGGACCCTGAGTATCAAAAGTTTAGGGCGGAGTCAAAACTCTAAAAACTTAAATTCTTGATACTCAAAGGATTTAGATTTTGGGGAAAACAAACACGTATCTAAAGAATTCTTCATACCCAAATCTAAATTTAAATCTAAAAAATTTAAAGAGTTCTCAAAATAAATGGGCCCAAAATCAACAACTCACGCTTTAAAGTAACAACCAAATTATTAACTCGTCATTTAATATACCGTACACACACACACACAAAAACAAAAAAACAAAATGGATGAAAATAGGACAGTTTAGTAATTAATTTGAAAATCCTTCTGTACATATATTTGTTGAGTGCCGAGATTGAAAGGACATATGCACAATACATACATATATATGTCATGCGTTTGAAACTAACTATTAGTAATTACACTAGTAGAAATTCTATAGTTATACACGCAATTAATCAGAATAACCGATAAGCAAATTGAGGCACGCTCAATTGTTGTTAAAGATGTGTAAGTTGTATTGAGTGCTCATTTGGTTTGAGTCTTATAGGAAAAGGGGGAAAAAGAAAAAGAAAAAAAAAAGATAAATACTCTCATTATTTGACTTAACTAATAAATAAGAGAGTGTATAATCGTCATGCAAGAGATGTTAAAGAAAACTTAGTTGATAGTGGCTAGTGTTTATCAAATCATTATCCAATATGACAATACATCGAAATTCAGAGACATTCACTGCCATAATAGAATATCTTTTTTTTCATATCCTTTTATTGCTATAGTATAAAGATCTCACATATTGTAACGTAAAGTAAAAATATACTTCAGTGTAAAATTTTTAAATATTACAGTATTTTGGTTCTAATTTATTAGTTTTAATTATATTTCTGTCCATACTTTTTGACATAAAATTCCTCCTTATGTAGTTATTGTACGATTGTTACAGTACAAAAGAACTATTAATTAAAGGCAAATTTTCCACCTATATCTAAGCTTATTCGGGCGTTAATTTATTTTTGAGAATTAAAAGATCTTATCTATAAGACTCTTTTTTTTAGGCCGTTGGATTTAATCCAATGGCTTAAAAACTTCAACTTTAACTAATAACAATAGACTATTCCTTATACAATCACAAGTCAAATTAAAATTAAAAATCTTAATAATTTAACCAAAAAAATTGATTGAATTATGACAAGAAAAAAATGATTTTGTTGTTGAGAAAAATTTTGTTATATACATTCCACATCATGACCATATTTTCATTCTTTTTTGTAAAAATCTTTTTCCAAATCTAACAAACACGTGTCTCCACTTAAGTACAAGGGGTTCCCCGCCTTGAGGACCTAAAGTATGTTTTTTTTGTTTTTTTTGTTTTTTTTTTAAATGGACCTAAAGTATGTTTTTAATCGATGAGAATTTGTGTCATGAAACAATGCATAGTGGGATGAAAAAGCTTGCGGAAGACATTTTCATTGGATTACATTTAAATTTCACTCCAATAGTACAGAAAGCATTTTTTAAATTACATTTATAACAGTTAAAATGGGTAAAACTAAAAATAACTAATTCTAATAAAATTAATAATTTAATTATAAAAATTTATACCTAATTCCAACAAAATAAAAAAAAATCCCACACTCCCTTAGCGCTCTATTTTTTTAATAAAAGATTAAAAAAATTATTACAAAATTATAAAAACATAAATGAAAACAAATCTTTTTTTTAAGAAAAAAAACACATAAAACAAAAAATAAAAAGGATAAATTATGATAAGACCCAAAAAGAAATCTTATCAATAAAAATCTTTTTTGACCTTACGATTTGCATTTGATGGTTAAAATTATACAAACTCACCAATAGTTAAATGAGATCATGGACATCATATTCAAAAAATAAATAAAAAAAACTGCCCAAAAACAAAACTCCTCCGGACCTCTGTCAAACCTGTGTCGTTGCCACTGCCGTCGCAGCGTCGCCGTGACTATCCCCTGGCTATCGTGGGACTTTCACGACCCTTGGCAACGATGACATGTCCGAAGGGGGTAACTCTCTCTCTCTTCCCTTTCTCTTTCTCTTTGGTTTCATGGGGATATGAATGATGGGGGAGGGCCATCAGCCGGACAAAGGGCAGACGAATGCGCAGGGGTCACTGGCGTAGACGGGAGGAGGTGTCATGTAATTTGGGGAAAATACGAGAGGTGTCGGTGTAATTTACCATTTTCTTTAAAGTATCAAGATCGGTTATTTTTTCTCAAGAATCCAAAGCAACAAATTTCGCCTCTTTCTGGGTACTTGTGTGATCGTTGATTTCTAAGTCATTACCTATTAAGAGTTAGTTCTTTAAAAGAGTGATCGTTCCTTAGATCGGACCAAGATTGTTCATTAATTCATGCCTTTTAAGAGCATCTGATTCACAAACTGTAATGATATTAAGGCCAGTAAAACTAACCCCTAAATTAATACTATGAAGTCTTTGGAAATGCACGGAAGGCTAATATTCGATGATGAAATCTCATGGGTGTCCATAGTAGAGGGAGAGCTATCGCGAACAGTCGGAGACTTGCTAATAAAGGGTGTGTAACCATTTCTAACCCTTTTTCAAGAAAATGCTCAATTGTTTGATTGTGAGTGCATCGTCCACTTCAAAGCCTTGATCTTCAAAAAGCCTTCGTCTACCATATCCTCCAAAGATAATCTTGTCACGTTCACGTCTTGCAGAGCAACTAATTGAATTCTTGGCTGCTAAGTTCTTTCTTACAAGAAGTTGTTTCATATAGTTTTCCCTCTATGTCCATAGTAGTATCTGCGGTCTCAGAGTAGCTTCACTGGAGATTGTAGACTGTAAAAATATCACCGCATTATCGAAGGACTTGGGCAAGTCCACCACCAAATTGAAGTGTACTACGTCTTGATCACAATCTGCATTTTTTTAAGGTGATTAACAGTTCCAATACAATTTTTGGTATATAACTCCTAATTGTTAAGTTCCCGTTCGGTTCGATTCGACCAGAAATTCAAATTTTTGTGCGAAAAAACATTGTAGCACAATAGTTTGAAATGTAGTTCACAGCTCAAAACCAAATTCTATTACAACCCAGATGTTAATGTCAACGTTATTAACTTAGCTACTCAAGAAGTCGAACTAAAAAGACGAGACAAATATAGAATTGGAATTTTCCGTGAGCTCCAACAATGCAATAGATGTTAGCTTTCGCCGTAGTGTGTTGGGCCCAACCGTGCTACGACAATGTTCCCTGGTTATACAAACTCTGTGTAGGGAGATGGAGCTTTGAGTCTCGTTTCTTAGCCATAATTAAAGTAAACCATTTCACTGATGGACCTGGTGTCCGTACGAAGGCATTTTTTTTTAAGTTGTATTTGGGGACCTGAGTCTCTGTAGCTTATTTTTAAAAAATTCAAATCAATTGGTTCAAACTAATTCTCTAATCAGATGCTTACATTAATTCATGTGCTAGTTGAATCGGGTATAATTTCGACACTTATAGTCTTCTATATTATTGAGTAAAAATTTTGCTGACTCTTAACGATTTGGATCCTTATTTTTGGTTTTCACACCAGCAGAAATAGGCAGCTCCATGCAAAGATTGCAACTACAACACAAGTACCATTTCAGCAAAAATATAGATATATACAACTTTAAAAAAAAAAAAAAAGCCTGCATAAAACAATAGTAAAACCTGCAAGGCTGCAAGAACAGCTGATCTACGTTAGAGATTAAAAATACCATTTTTATGATGCAAATACAAAAAATCCAAACACAAAGCTATAGTATCTACCATTTTTAGTTGTAAGGTCACCTAACCATGCTCGTTAACAGTTAAAATACACTAAGAAACATGAAGAAGAAGAACTGATTCTTTTTCAAAAAGGAGTGCAGAGGCATAAATACAAATGTAATATTATGATAGCTTGCTTATGACACGGAAAAACAAAAAAACAAAAAAAAAAGACAAAAACAAAAACAAAAACGAAAACGAAAACGAAAACAAAAAAAAAAAAACATAGAAATTTGAGTTCCATGTCTCGTTTAGCCCTTTTGAGTTTTTTCCACATATGCCTGCAACAACAGAATCGACAGGATGAATACTAAGAACATGATCGTCGACAAAAATTAAATTACAAAAAATGGGTCAAGCAAACGTGCAAGAGATCAACCACTTAAAAACAAAAACAAAGAAGTCATTTGGCAAGTTAGCTAGCGCAGAGGCAACATGAAATGACAGACTTGCATAATAAAGGTACAAAAGAGAGATGAAAATAAGTTTAATGAACAAGGACAGTAACCCCAAAAACAGCCCTGTTAGCATGGATCATAACATACAAGCAGAAGGTCCTCATTTTAATCCACCAAAAGGTCACCCGAATGGAATTTGCACCATTTTTTTATAGCACACGACTTACAAGTATCATGTGCGTGCCGACGGAGGTTTAGGCAAAAAACACTGCAAAAACAAAAAGCATAATAATATAAAGCAAAAAGGTGAATTCTATATTTCTCAACTACTCTAAATCACGTAGCACTCTTTCACAACCAAATATTTCAATAAGGCCTTTGCAACTCTATCAGGCAACGTAATCTAGAGTATCATCCTGTCCTAGATCACAAGATGATAAAGGTTAAATACTAGAATTGAAACAGGGTCAAGATAATAGCAGAAGTGAACAATAACAGCTATTACGTATTATGGCAAATATTTTGTTACCACATAAGAAAACAAAGCCAACCTAAGTAGAAAACATTACAAGTTATAATAGACTGTTTAGAAATTTGTAGGTAATATTCACATGAACACAAAATAGACTTTTCGACAGCACTCACCTGTACAAGTTTTGTAAGCTTTGCCTTCGAAAATGACAGATACTGATCAATTTTCTCTTGCGTTTGGGGAATATTAGCCCCCTGCATAGTTCCTGTCACTTTGTCGACTACCTTCTTCACTATACTTTTGTAAGCATCTTTATCAATCTGGCCCTCTTTCCATGTTGGTTTTAGAAGCTCTTTAACAAATTCCACAAGTGCAAATTTAAATGCTCGAATTCCTTTTGAATCCTTGTTTTTCTTGCCGTCATTAGCCCCTTCCTTATCTACTCCACCCAAGGGATCACCTTCTTGGACTTTCCTATTTTCTTCTTGTGCTTTCTTGTTTTCACCAGAACTCGGTTCATTCTTTCCCTTGCTAACATCAGAACTGGCATTTGGCTCCAGTGAAGCCAAATTGTGGTTGGGTTCTTCCACTAAATTTCCAGCTTGTTTACAATCCGCACCATCTGATGCTCCAGGAAAAGAATCTGGATTTAAGTTTCTTAATTGTACATCGGATCTTCCATCTGTTGAAACACTTGTCTTCATAGTGGTATTTGGTAAGACACCTGAAGGATTATTACTAGTTTCAGGCCTTTTAGACTCTCTGGTAGTTGGTATCGGATCATAGTTCTTATGCGGCACAATAGCTGGATCTGACTGAACGGTAGATGTGAAAAGTGGAAAACCAGACCCTTCAGTGTGGGCAAAGGATGAAGTACCCACTGAGTTGTTGGAATTAAGAGCTGCATAAAGTTGTGGAAGTTGCTGTCCATTTCCCAATAATTGCACCAGAGAAGCTGAAAGATTGGTAAGGTTGGAGAGTTGTTCACCACTTACTGCATTCTGAGATGGAACAATTCCAGAATTAATTAGTGATGTTTTTGCATCCAGAAGCTCTGGTATTGTAGCAGGCTTTCCCTCTGTAGATGGTGTGTTATTTTGTGGATTTTTAAGGATTCCTCCTTGAGGTACAGTTGGGATCACTGCTTGACCTTGCCCAGTTGTGTTCAAGCTTGCAAAAGGAAAAACACTTGCATGCTGGAGATTCTGATCAAAACTTTGAGTTGGTGTAATATTAGCAGGGATGTTTAGGTCAGCATGTGTTCTAACTGCATTATTATCATCATATGGCAAAGCATTAGCAGTGCCATCCCTCAAATCGTGCTTTGGCGGAAAAAAAGATTTCTCGACTATCATTGGTTGTACAACTGCAGCAGCACCATTAATTTGACCTGTTGCCTCTCGATTAAGATTCTGCTTGCAAGTGGTTACAGACATATCATTGAAAGAATCTGAATGTGGAGGGACGCAACTATGCTGATCTTTCATAGTACGCTTTGAAGATGAGACCGTGTAGTTCCAATCAGGAGACATATCCATATCATCAAGCCATTTCTCAGTACGTCTAGATTCAAGAAGACCCATGTTACCTCCTGCAGTATCTGTCTTCCACTGAAGGGCTTCCTTCTCATTGCTTTTAGCTGCTGCATAACTACCAGTTGGATCGGCATTAATACTGCTCTCATTTTTCTCACTATTTCTCAATCTATCACTCACAGACCAGGCAGTAGAACTTGGATCTCGAGCACCAATATTTCCATTTACATCCTCACTCAACTTTGCAGCATCTGGCACAATAATTGTATCATTCCATTTTGCACCATCAAACACCTCGTTTACATCATCTGATTTGCGACCGAAGGCCCAGCTATCTTCTGATTTCCTATCAGGACTTCCATACGCCTGACTATGATGAGAAAATCGACAATGCCTCCCATTACGACAATTTCCTGCGGCAAAAAACTTACAAGGAATATCACTAGTCCTACGGAATTCGTGCTCAACACCTCGGTCAGTAGAATTATCTCTATTCCTTCTGTCATTTTCCTTTTCTCTACTGACCTCATTCGAATACCCTTTGCTGAATCCTTCTGACACACTGTGATGCTGGAACCTGCAGGATGCCCCCCTCCGGCACCTTCCTTTCACAAAATCATTACAAGGTACAGAAGATCTTCCACTCCCTAATGTGTAGTCTCTAGTATCAAGAGTGGAATACTTTGAGCTTGCGCCTTTCCTCTGTCTACTGTCCCAGTAATCATCGTAATCTTCATTACCCTCATGAAGAAACATACAATGATTGCCTCTCCTGCATCTCCCAGCAATGAAGTCTTTACACAATTGACTGGATCCTCCAGATCTGCTTCTACCACGATCAGGGAACCCTGATTCCCGCCTGAGAACACGAACAGGACTCCTGCTCCTACCCCTACTCTTGCTCCTACTCCGGCTTCTGCTCCTATCCCTGCACAGAGAGCCATCAACAAGGCAAGAAAAACAAAATTTGATCCTAAATGTGTAAAAAAACTGAGTGCAACAATCCCTTGTAAATTAACAAACTCTAGAAGCATAAAATACAAATCAATAAGAAAATAAATTATGTAAGAGATCTAACGGAAAGTTTCATAACTTATGAATGCATCCTTCCAAAAATTGGCCAAGTAATGGCATTCATGGTTTGACAAACAAAATTCACGTGAGGGGCATTTTATGGAAACAGAGATAATGGATGCACATTAATTTAAATGAAAGAAACAACTGTATTCTGCCATAAATAACTTAGATCACAATTGAAGATACATTACGTTAGACACAAAAACCTTCAAGAATTGAAAGTATCATGATTGAACAAGTCGAACCAACCTTAGTGACCTGCTCCAGCCACTTTTAGGAGATTGACTAGAATGTTGATGTCTCCATTCATCAAGAACAGGAGACATTCTTGTACCATAATCTTCGTCTGCATCCCATGTCATGGACTCTTCTACATATCTGTTGTCGTTCTTATCAATATTCTCGTTCTTATGTAAACCCCGGGGTTCCCTAGATGGAAATCCTGAATCATGCTTAGATCTTGGATCATTTGTTTCTAAAGCAGACCATTTTGAACCAGTATTATTGACAAGCTCTGGCGACTGCCATCCATGCCCTGATTCTCTAGGATAAAATGATCTACCTGCTTTTCCATGCCAGCTATCATCTTCTGCATTCTCATCTTCAAATTGAGGCTGGTCCCTCAAATCCCATTTAGACGAGCGTTTTCTTCCGCTTCCACTCATTTCTCTCAAGCCTGACGGATCACTACCGTTAGCAGACCATATGCAATACAATCTGGAGTTGAAAGAAGACAACAAACAAATCAGTCCCAGTTATGTATCTTGCCTCTTCGTTGTTTTCTTCCATAAGTATGCGATAAAGTATTATTTATACAGCGCTCATCAATTATTTGATCTACAAGTTTGAGATTATCCCAAATCAACACGCAGAAAAGCGACGGATAAAGTTTGTTACTTAGAATTTGAAGCAGAAACACAATTAAAAGATAAATATTAACGACTCTACAAAGCGTTCATAAATGAATTACTTACGTTTATAATTCAATCAAAACGTCAACCCCCATAAAATGACAAGACAGCAGCAAAAATTTACCTCAAGAGAACAAAAGAAGTAAAATAAAATAGTAGTAGTAGTAGTAGTAGTAATAATAATAATAATAATAATAATAATCATTTACAATATTTGAATTGACTAATCATTTTAGTCATTATTATAATTCTATAAATTACGGCTCAATAATTAGTGCTTTTGCTTCAAAGAAATGCCCTTATTTTCCTACAGCAAGTAAGGTCCACTCCTAATTATTATTACTGGTAAAATGCTAGGTTTTTTTCTTGATTTATGGCAGAAACAAGACGATGGGTTATTCACAGTCGGATCTAATAGCTCCATTTGGAAACATTGCTTTCATCCATGTGAAGATCAAGGAGAACAAAAAAATTAACTTCTTCGACTGAATGAAATATGCGGGTCTGATAAAATTGGCTAGATTAACATAATTCTCTTACAAGCTTTTCTTTCCTTTTCATAAGAGGACTTGTGTACAAATATGCTGTTCAATCGGAAAATATAACATAACCAGACTTCAAAATATCACCAATTAATAAAGCCTAATATGAAAAAGTGTTTAATTACATAAAAGCTGTATGATTAAAGTAGAACATCCTTCCCATTGGATCGACATTGACCAAAGAAGAACACCCTTCCCACTGGATCATTATTGACCTCTTAATTAGGGCAAAACATATCTCTTAGGAATCAGAGACAGCCCGTTGGTTCAGCATGAACTTCTAAAAAGTTTTCACAATTACATGAAGTAAACACAACAGCTGAATAGCAGTTCATACGTCTGGTAGCTGCACCAACTTCATTAACTGAAAAACAATATGGTGCCCCTTCAACTTTTTGGAAATATCCTACATCATGTTCTCTAGTATAGGAAGGAAATGCCTCTTAAAATCACAATAAGTATGATTCCAATCTACATGTTACTAAATGTCACTGTACCATGCAGCTCGCACATTTGACAATGAGACAAAGATTGATATTCCTGAAGATCCCCAGATTTGAGTTCTTATAACTGCTAACATGTCTGGTCTAACATCTATACCTAAAACAACACATCAAATTTGAAAACACTAATGCAACAAAAGAGGTGTTCCTGAACTCAAGCCAAATTGACAGCTACCATAAGAAATGAAGCCATCTCCAAGTCTATCACGTCACCAACTAACAACATGCTCAGGGACTAATGCATGACACTTTCGCCTATGGAAAGTGATTTCATGTGTATGCTGATACTCTAATCTGAATCATGCATCTTCTCTTGCCATTTTGACACAACCAAATCTAGCATTTTTTTTTAAATAGAAAATCAGGCATGCTTTTCATGGACATAATTACAAATATTGCACATGAGGACTCCACTAACTAATAACTCAATGCCTTCAAGGTTGTTCCTTGTTCCATCATAATATTGATGAAATTTACTCCCAAGCTTGATGCATTCTCTTCCCCAACCATCAACTATGAAGTGTTTTAATATTTCAATTCCCTCTCCAAACTTCATTTTGAAATCTCCAAAAAAATTTCATACAGCCATTAACATGAGCAAATATCCAATGTTGCTCTTGGGGAATGACAAAAAGCCATTGCAATCAGTTACTTGTGGATAAACTTTGTAGTCCTTCCACACATTGAACCCATGAAAACACTGCAGAAAATTATGTTTGTCATTAGCACTCAGGTAAGTGTATTGTACTCCTATGGATACACATAAAGCTAAGGCACACTAGACTATCTATAGTAACAGTAACACACGTCTCTACGCACCTAAGTACTGTCCTTAAGTGCATGGATGAAAGCCTAAACAAGCAATTTGCCAACTTTGTTATTTACACAACCAAATGAAATACACAATTAGGCATATCAACTTTTAAACTGACAACAGAAACATTAGAAAATGGGAATATCATCTCAAACAAGAGTTTACATACTCAAATAGAACAATCATAAATAAACTATGTTCGATCTTAATTCACCTGCCAACAATGTATCCTTAAAGTTAACTACACATAAATTTTGAAAGATTTTTGCTGAATACCCTCTTGGGAAACAAAGGCTACAAAACAGGAAATTATTTCTGCTACAAGCTGTTTAAGATACACAAGGAGAAAAAGAAAGTAGGAACTAGCAAACAGAGAAAAAGAGCAAAATCAAACGCACACTTGTCAACTTGTCTGTCTCTCTAATGTATAATTCGAACGAAGTTACAAAGATAGCTTTACTAACGAACACTAGAATAGAAAAATCAAAACATCAGCTGCAATGTGTGGGTCACTCCATCAAAGGCACCAATATCGACGCGGTTGGGCCCATGCCAAGGTGATGCCAAATATCTAAAACTGATAAAAGATATCAATGACATATGAAAGGTATTTCGACATCGGACATTTTGGTTCGAAAAGAGGAAGTTCCTAACGAAAAAATAAAGAAGATGGAAAAAATAATAATTAAAAAAAGCTTTGTGACAGTATGAGTAGAGTAGAAAAGGAAATGGCGCTAAGAAGGTATAAAAATCACCAAGAACAGGGGGAAAACAAGGAATTGAGAAACCACTGTCTTAGTTTTCAAAGATTGAAAAAAGGGGAACAAGGAATTCAAAGAAAAGCCGATGACAACAAAGAGAAGAGGAGGTGCAGTTTCTTCCTCTCTCTGTAATGGGATAATTTATAAGTATGCACCACAAACAAATATATATACACACACGGTTAACCAATTCGCAAAAACTAAAATTCTATAAAATTCCAAGAATCGAAGCTTTCAAGTTTCAAGACTCTTATCTCTCGGCCTTACAAAAAAAAAAAAAAGCCCTAATTTTTTATCCAAGATTTGGATGCCTAAAGAGAGCAACACCAGACCGGTTAAACAAACTCAAATCGAACATAAACAACAAGAAAAGGAAAGCAAAGAGGAAAAGAAAAAAGGGACTAATAACAGAACCCTAAAAAACAATCGAGTAAAACAAGTACAAAACTTTGGAGGAAAAAAAGAAAAGAAAAGACTTACTCAGGAAGAAATGTTCAAAACAGCCATGAGCGAAGAAAGGCAGAAACCCTAGAGTGCGACTGCGAGAACGAGCCGACAATGAGATTGAGAGACTTCCCTAATGTGGCGGTGTTTTTGGAAGTGAAAGTCCTCAACTGGGAAAGAAAAACACACTAAAATTAGTTTTCTTTTTCTTTTCTTCTTGGAGAAGAATTTTGGAGATATTCCTATTTTACGGCATAGCGAGCCTCTCTCTTCTCTTGTTCGCTTCGCTTCAGTTTTTCTTTCTTTTTTTTTTTAAAAAAAAAATATATTATCTCCTTTCTAACTGGTCAGTTCGATCCTTCGCTACATTGCTTACTAGTCAATATTGTCGTATGCGGAATTAAGGACCCCACTGATTCCTTTTTTTTTTTTTAAATCATACGACATGACAATATTATGGCAATGAATTTGGAATTTAGGAAAATTAGGCCTGTTTGTTTTGATCTTAAAATTTTTACAAATATTTTTATACATTTTTCAAGATAAAAATTTTAAAAATATTCTCAATATAATTTTTAAAAAGTTTTTATTTTTTAAAATAAAAATATTTTCACTTATTTTGAAAACAATATTAAACGGTCCCTTAATATTTTAAAAATAAAAAATACAAAATAATTATCATAATAATGTTTTATTTTACATTATATTAATAATTACATAGCAATTAATTTAGTGATATTAAATTTTGTTATTCTTAAAAAATTTTGAAAATATTGTTATATTTCAATTTTACTAGTGAAATTTTTCTTTACATGTTTGGAAAGTAAGAGGTTGGCTTACTTTTACCCTCACAATTTATATATATATCATGTTGCACACTTAAGTGAGAATTTTATTTTTGAATGGTTGTAATTATACGAATTACTTTGCTATTTTTCTTAAAGGCAAGATAGTAAATTTGCCAAGGGATAATCCAAGATTGTCATTTAGGTTTAATAAAATCTTAAAATCAACAAGTAGTAATAGTACAAGCTTTGAGAAGGAAAAAATATGATAGGATAGTTTTTTGCTTCTTTTTTTTCTTTTTATTCCCTAATTAAGGGTGTGTACAGTTCAGATGATTTGATTATTGACCTCACCAACTAAGAAAACCGAACAATCAGTTTTGCTAAAAGTATCTCTTTGCCACCTTCTTGTTGTTGAAGTGATAAGTGCTTTATTTGAAATAATTTTCTAATCAATTTTCCCGTATTTCTTCACTTTATTCTTGAGTAAATTGTGTTTTATATGTGATTTTGCGTTCTATAAGTGTTTCAAGCTATTGAAATGAAAAGTGGATAAAAAGTGAGGATTTTGGTGTTCAAAAATTGCATTTATTCATTCTAGAAAACAATCGGGGCTAAAAGTTAGATTTTTGGGAATTTTTGGGACCAAATTAGCAAATCAAGCCAAGTTGGGGCACGCCACAATAAGAAAAGGCCCTCTAGCAGCGCCATAGTGTTAGACATGTATGCCCTAAGGAGTAAAAATGTAATATGTTTTTGGAGACATTTTTATCAATAAAGAATTTATTCATTATTAATATACCAAATCTTGTCCTTTTTACGTTCATATTTGTTGAATGTATGTTAAGCGAACAAAAGTCTGAGACTGTCAAACTAAACCTTTAAGAATTGGGCATATGATGGACAGATTATGCGGAAGACACGATTCTTAAGGTGACGGTCTAAATCAAAAGATCCGTAATCAAGGGAATAAAGTTGGGCACTTTATTCATGCAAAAATTGTTATGTTGTCTATATCCCTAACCAGAGATGGTTTCTCTTGACTATCGGAGGTGGACTCCGTGAATAGAAACATTGACACATTGTCATAGGTGATGATATGTTGGATCGGGATATAAAGTGAATTGATTTGGATTAATAATTTTGTCTCAGCAAATCGATTCACTTTAGACAATTATATGTATTGTATCTTAACCTTGAGATGAATAATAGGCCCATTGTCTTGACTTATGTCTTTTGATGTATCAATGGGTGACATCCACATTTTAATAATGATACGCATGCCGGTACGTTGAAGACATGACTCTTATTAACGTAGACCTATAATTCATAGATATGGAATCCACAGCTCCTTTTTAGAAGTAGTTTAGGAGTAGTTAATATCCTCTTATATGCATTATCCTATAATTGAAAAACTGGAGCGCTCAATAATTTGAATACATAGGTGTAACTGAACGATATACCGTCTTTGGATGATAAGTTTTCTGATGGTGAGATAATGAAACGTAAGATAAAAATAATCAAGAAGGTAAAAGATAATTTATCCTTAAGCCGATTATGGATAATCCTATAGGGATACAATACATTATGATATATCATGGAGACTTAGCTATACAGATTTCGTAATTCTATATAGTTTGAGAGTGCAACTCTAAGCTTTTAGTGGAGCAGTGTTAGAATTGATAATTATAAAATATATATATGGGATATTGGATTTCATAATTATCGGAAGCTTGAACAATATAGGTCTATCAGGTCCCCTTTGCTAGCTCATAAAAATCCTATAAAGATACGGTGTGCCTTTTCAATAATTGGTGACTTGTGTCAAATTATTAGATTCGCTGAAAATTTGATAGGATCAAATAATTTATGTCTGTTTATCGATTAAATTAATTTTGTGAAAATTAATTCAAGATAAACTTGTTGAATTATCGGGATCAGATAATTCATGTTTATTTATCGGTTGGATTAATTTTGAATAAATTAAGATAAACTTGTTGTATTATTATGAATATTTATTTTCCTAAAGATTATCTTGATATGACTTTTTTAATCATATAACTTCTCTATTGGGTTATTTAAATTAACTGAGGCTCTATCCCAAAATCTCAAGTGGGAAATAAAAGATTCATAGAGATCATTTATCGTAAGTTCGACAGGCTGATTGTTAAAGTTGGGCTGCGGATGGAGCAAGTTCGGCAGGCCGATCTGCTTTGGCCTGCCGACCGAGCGATAAATAGATCAAATGTTTTTACGCGGATTTATTAGATATTGATCCTGATTGATTCTGATTCAAATTTTTGAGCCCTTATTTGATAAGGATTGACTCATAGGCCCAACCTTTATAAAAAGGAGTGAGACGCATTATTGTTTAGATTAGTTTTGAAATCTAAAGTGAGAATCTGCTGGTGAGACTATGCAACTCCTCGAAGAGCTTTTGTTCACATATCATGAATTATAGCTTTGGGTATTTCTCAATTGGTTGGAAGGAGAGTTGCCTAGTGAAAGAGCTATACAAGTATGCCCACGCACAGAGGTAGTGGATAGAGAATAGCAAAGAAGGTCAGTTGGTTGAGGTCCTTTTGGAACGCACATCTCTCATAGACTGCAGGAGCTTTTCGTCATTTACAAGGTTAGTGAGATCCAGTTAATTTATGCATATGGTGTGTCAAACTTATGTTTTAAAAAATAATCTTGTATAAAAATTTTTTAAAATTTTGCTGCGCACTATTTCTCCAACAATTGGTGCTAGGGCCATAGTTTTTACATAAATTTGCAAGTTTGTGATCATGCTATATGAATAAATTATGTTATATTGATCTCTTCTATGCTTGATCTTGATTTTTTAGAGAGTTGGTACTCTAGGTTTCTATATATTTTTATGTTGTCATGAATTATACGGTGAATGTTTATTAATTAATTATGGTTGATTAAATTATTATTTAATTATTTATTAATTAATTAATTTATACTAGTTATGGTTCCTTAGAGGTTAGAATGTATATCTAGGTTTTTTATGTAATTAGATAGTAGACTATCATCTCCGTCTAGGAATTATTATTTAATTTTAAATTTGTAAGAATTTTGTAATTAAATAATCATTCGAACAAGACGGATCTAGAAGGCGAATCTAAAAGATGGATGATGACGTTTTCAGGTATTTTTTGAGTCTCTAATTTTATGTTTTTGAATTATTAAAAATAAAATTGATAAATTACGTTAAAAACTGTATTTTTCTAGAAAAGGGTGGTTTATACTCATTCGACATGCCAAACCTTCAGGTTCGGCCAACCATTGGTCGTAGATCGGCAGGCCGTAGTAGGGCAAAAATTTGTTGGCTCTAGCAGTAGGCCAAACTTTTGGGTTCCGTAGGCCAAACTGTCATGATTGGTAGGCCGACCTAAAAAGATTGGCAGGCCAATGGATGATGACCGGTAGGCTGATTACACAGATCAGCATGCCGGCAGAAAGCTGTAAATTTTTCAAAAAATGTATAGTTTTCGATGCAGTTTTGATTTTATTCTTGGGACAATTCTGTGAAACATTAAATTTAGATATGACCAGAAGTATGGAGTATTCGATCCATGCTTAAAGATGGACATTACATGAATAAGGATATAGTTTGAAGATTCAAGGATGAAGAATCGATAATATGTTTTGATTATTCTCTTGTAATATTTGTTTTCTTTTCTCTAAGGTGGAACCATAATATTACGATTATTTATTATTTTCCTTGTGGCTTTGCATGATTATTTTGCTTGTCTGCTTTATAATATGATTTGCTATATACATTGATAACATGTCATATAGAATATGGAGTGTCGCTCATTAAAAATTGTTCATGCATGTTTGTAAAATAAAGCCTTGATTTCAAAAGAATAAGTGGGAGAAGGTTTTCAAAGAGAGGACCTACGCCCTTCATCGTTGGTCTATAAGTAGCACATGGTTGTTTTGACCCCTAAGAATGGACTTCATCATGTACTGGGTTGGATTTTTGAGAGGATAAGGTTTAGCATGATTTATGGTTGCACATCCCTAGGTGGTGATTATAAATCATGGATAAAATATTGAAACGATGGTTATATGCTCATGTTAATTTTATTATTAACCTCCCCTAGGAGCTCTGTTAATAAAATTAATGGCCAAAGAAACAATTATTAATATATGCTGGATCATATGGGTCCTAGATGACATATATTAATTTAGAGAGGATCCGTGCTCTTGATTGAATTTGGCAAGACTCCTTTAGGAGCTTGTTGAATTCTAAGTTGGGAATTATCGTTGTAAGGCTGTGATATTTTCAAGGTTTTGACACATAAACACATTTGTATGTTTTACATGATTGTGTTATCTTACTAAATTATTATGATATGTTTACTTATGTTTGGTATATGATTCTTTATTGTAGATTAAAAATGTCTAAAAATATTTCATCATCGATACTTGACAAAAACCAATTAACCAGAGAGAATTATAATGATTGAAAATAGAACCTGAACATCGTTCTGTCCTTTGAGAAACTAAAATTTATGCTAATGACACCTTGTCCCCCTGAGCCTACGGGAGATTCCACCAACGATCAAATCCAAGCATATGGTCGTTGGAAAGATGCTAATGATCAGGCCCACTGCTATGTTATGGCCAGCATGAACAACGTGCTACAGGCTCAACATGAGGATTATAAGACTGCTAAACAGATCTTGGATAATCTAGAAGACATGTTTGGAGGCCAAGCCTTAACAAAGCGGCAAGGGACACTTCAGAACTCATGAACTGTAAGCAGAAACTAGGGACGTCTGTAAAGGAGCATATGATGTTAGTCATGGGTTATCTCGCTGAGGCTTAAACCAATGGAGCTAACATCGATGCTGAAACTTAAATAACTATGGTCTTTGAGACTCTATCTAAGGAATTCATTCTATTTAGAGCTACGTTTAATTTGAGCAATAGGCAGGATATGACCTTGACGGAGTTGATGAAACAATTACAGGAGTTCGAACTGCTGATTAGGGAGTCTTCTACAGGTGGAGAGGCCAACTTGGCAGCTACTTTTGGGTCTAATCCCAACCCAGAGAATGGAAAGAAGCAACGGGCCAAGAATGGGAAGTCTTATATTTCTGTAAATGGCAAGAACAAGAAAAAGAAGAAGAAGAACCCGAAGAAGCTTAAGTGCCTTTTCTGCAAAAAGGTCAGACACATAAAGAAGAATTACAAGGACTTCCTTTCCCGAGGAGGTATGTGTGATCTTCTGTATTTAGAAACTTGTTTGGTTGAGGAATCCAGTGACATTTAGGTCATGGATTCCAGAGCAACTAATCATGTTTGTGTTTCTCTATAAGGGTTCAAAGAAACGAGAAGTTTGTTGTATGAAAACTTCACGCTTCAGATAGGCAATGGATCCTTGGTCTTAGTTGAAGCAGTGGGAGACGTCCATCTGTATTTTGATTATTATAGGAATTTAATTTTGCAAGATTGTTTTTATGTTCCTAAATTTAAAAGGAATTTAATTTCTATAGCTTATTTATTTAAAGACTCCTATTTGGTTTCTTTTAATAATAAAGTGGTGATTCGTAAAATAAATCTTTTATTTGTTCTGGATGGATGCAAAATAATTTATATTTATCAAATTCAAGATGGACTTACTACTTAATTCTGAGATGAATGATAATAAATCCAAAAGACTTAAAACTTATCACTCTAATAAGATTTATCTTTAACATTTGCGACTAGGTCATATTAACCTGAATAGGATTCAAAGGTTAGTAAGGGATGGACCTTTAAGTCACTTAAAGGTGGAATCCATACCACAATATGAATCTTGTTTGAAGGGTAAAATGACCAAAAGACCAATCAGGTCTAAAGGCAATAGGACCGAAAGAGTTCTAGAACTTGTGCATAGTGATGTTTGTAGACCTGTGAACATTTGGGCTCAAAGAAGGTATGTGTACTTTGTCACTGTTATTGACGATTACTCAAGGTATGGGTATGTGTACCTAATGCACCATAAAAGCGAAACTTATGACAAGTTCGGGAAGTTTTGGGCTGAAGTAAAAAGCAATTGAATATACCCATGAAGGCACTTCGGTTCAATCGAGGTGGTGAATACCTTTCTGATGAGTTTTTGGGACACTTATTAGAGAATAGGATTTTATCCTATTTGACTACGTCGAGCACTTCGTAGGAGAATGGCATAGCGGACAAAAGAAATAGGACTTTGTTGGACATAGTTAGGTCTATGATGAGTTATTCATCATTGCCTTTGTCCTTTTAGGGCTATACACTACAAACCACATGTTATCTTTTGAACAATGTGCCGTCAAAATCAATTCCTAAAACTCATCACTCGTTGTGGACGGGCAAGAAGACATCCTTAAACCATATTCACATATGGGGATGTCTGGCTCATGTCCTGTTTAGGGATGTAAATAAGTTGGAAGCACGTTTGAAAGTTTGCATATTTGTAGGCTATCCAAAAGGGACTAAAGGGGGTTATTTCTATAACCAAAGGAAAAAAGTTGTGGTTTCAAGTAATGTAACTTTCCTTGAGAAAAGTTACATAAACGACTTTAAGCCTCGAAGCAAAGTATGTTAGACAAGTATGCCCTAAGGAGTAAAAATGTAATACATTTTTTGAGACATTTTTTATCAATAAAGAATTTATTCATTTATATATACCAAATCTTGTCCTCTTTACGTTCATATTTGTTGAATGTATGTTAAGCAAACAGTAGTCTGAGACTGTCGGTCTAAACCTTAAGAATTGGGCATATGATGGACTGATTATGCGGAAGACACGATTCTTAAGGTGACAATCTAAAACGTATGATCCGCAATCAAGGGAATAAAGTTGGGCACTTTATTCATGCAAAGATTGTTATGTTGTCTATATCCCTATTGGGAGATAGTTTGTCTTGACCATCGGAGTTGGACTCCGTGAATAGAAACATTGACGCGTTGTCATAGGTGACGATATGTTAGATCGGGACACAAAGTGAATTGATTTGGATTAATAATTCTGTCTTGACAAATCAATTCACTTTAGACAATCATTTGTATTATATCTTAATCTTGAGATGGATAATAGGCCTGTTGTCTCGACTTGTGTCTTTTGATGTACCAAAGAGTGACTCCCACATCTCAATAGTGGTATGCATGCTGGTAAGTTGGAGTCATGACTCTTGATAGCGTAGACTTGTTATTCATATATATGGAATCCATAGCTCCTCTTTAAGAGTAATGATATCCTCTTATATGCGTTATCCTATAATTGAAAAATTGAAGCGCTCAAACATTTGGATACATAGGTGTAACCGAATGGCATACTATCTTTGGATGGTAAGTTTTCTAATGGTAAGATAATGGAATGTAAGATAAAAATAATCGGGAAGGTAAGACAGAACTTGTCCTTAAGCCGATTATGGATTATCATATGGGGATACGATACACTTTGATATGTCATGGAGACTTAGCTATATGGGCTTCGTAATTCTATAAAGTTCAAGAGTGCAGCTCCAAGCTTTTAGTGGAGTAGCGTTGGAGTTGATAATTATGAAATGTATATCTAGGATATTGGATTTCATAATTATCATGAGCTTCAAGTTTATAGGTCCATTTTGGTCCCCTTTGCTAGCTCACAAAATCCTGTAACGATACGGCGTGCTTTTTCAATAATTAGTGACTTATGTCGGATTTATCAGATTGGTTTAAAATTTGAAAGAATCAAATAATTCATGTCTGTTTATTGGTTGAATTAATTTTGTAATAAAATTAATTTAAAATAAACTTGTTGAATTATTGGGACCGGATAATTCTTGTTTGTTTATCGGTTGATTTAACTGGATAAATTAAATCAAGATAAACTTGTAGAATTATTGTGAATTGATTTATTTTCTTAGAGATTATCTTGATAAAGTTTGTTTTGATCAGATAACTTCTCTATTGGGTTATTTGAATAAAAAATGAGACTTTATCCTATAGAATATTGGGTGGAAAATAAAGGATTCGCGGAGATATTTATGCGGCAGTTTGGCCTGCCGATGGCGCCTGTTCGACCTACCGATGGGGCTGTTCGGCCTGTCGATTAGTGAGAGATAAGATTACGCGTTTTACACGGATCTTATCAGATATTGATCTGAACTTGATTCTGTTTCAAGTTTTTGAGACCTAATCTGATAAGGACTGACTCTAGGACCAATCGCTGTATAAAGGGAGTAAGTCTCATGACTTACTTAAATCAATAGAGAGATTAAGAGTGATACTCTTCTAGTGAGCATCTGAAAACTCCCTGAGAGCTTTTGTTCACAAATCACGAACACTAGCTTTGGGTTCTCTCGATTGGTTGGAAGGAGAGTCACCGGTGGAAGAGCTGTACGTGTGAGCCCACACTCACTCCGACCGTTGATAGAGAATAGCAAAGAAGACCAGTTGGTTCAGGCTCTTCTGAAACGTTACTTCTCTTCACGGATTGCGGAGGTTCTTCGGCACACAGAGGTTAGTAAGATCTGTTTAGTTTATACATATAGCATGTCAAACTTGTGTTTTGAAAAAATACTCTGATGTTTAAAATTTTGAAAATTCCCGCTGCGTACTTTACTTTGTTTTTCCAACAATTGGTATCAGAGCCAAGGTTTTTACGTAAATTTACGAGTTTGTGATCATACTATATGTATAAATTTTGTGATCTTAATCTCTCCTATGCTTGAATTTAATTTTATAGAGAGTTGGCACTCTAGGTTTCTATATAATTATATGTTGTCATGGATTATATGGTGAATGCTCATTAATTAATTATGGTTGATTAAATTGTTATTTAATTATTTATTAATTAATTAATTTATACCGGTTATGGTTCCTTAGAGGTTAGAATATGTATCTAGGTTTTTCATGTAATTAGATGGCAGACTATCATCTCCGTCTAAAAATTGTTATTTAATTTTAAATTTGTAAGAATTTTGTAATTAAATAATTATTCAGAGAAGACGGAACTAGAAAGCGGATCTAAAATATGGGTGATGGCGCATCCAAGTATTTCTTGAGTCTCTAATTTTATGTTTTTGAATTGTTGAAAATAAAATTAATGAATTGCATTAAAATTGTATTTTCTAGAATAGAGATTTCTGCTCAGTCGGCATGCCGAACATTACAGTTCAGCAGGCCGATGGTCACAGATCGGCAGGTCGAACGTGTGGTTTGGTAGGCCGTCAGTGGGGCAAAAATTAGCTGGATCTGCTGACAGGCCGAACTTTCATGGGTCGGCAAGCCGATCACCCAGATCGGCCTGCCGACCAAGAACTGCAAATTTTTCAAAAAAGGTGCAATTTTTGCGGTGCAGTTTTAATTTTATTTTTGGGACGATTCTAAGAAACATTAAATTTGGATATGACTGGAAGTATGAAGTATTTGATTCATACGGGATTGAAGACTTGCAGATGGAATTACGTGAAGAAGGATACAACTTGAGGATTCAAGGATGAAGAATTGACATATGTCTCGATTATTCTCTTGTAATCTTAGTTTTATATTCTCTAGGGTGGAACCATAATATTACAGTAATTATTATTTTGCTTGTAGCTTTGCTTGATTGCTATGCTTGTCTGCATTATAATATGATTTGCTATGTATATTGATAACATGTCATATAGAATAGGAAGTGCCGCTCATATTAAAATTGTTCATGCATAATTTTAAAATAAAACCTTGATTTCAAAAGATTAAGTGGGAGAAGGTTTTCAAAGAGAGAACCTAAGGCCTCCATCGTTGGTCCATAGAAAGAACATGGTGGTCCCGACCCCTAGGAAGGGATTTCTATCATGTACCAGATTGGATCTCTGAGAGGATAAGGTATTTTAGCATGATTTATGGTTGCACACCCCTAGGTGGTGATTATAAATCATGGATAAAATATTGAAACGATGGTTATACACTCACATTAATTTTATTATTAACCTCCCCTAGGAGCTCTGTTAATAAAATTAATGGCCAAAGAAATGATTATTAATATATGCTGGATTATACGGGTCTTAGATAGCATATATTAATCAGGAGAGGATCCGCATTCCTGATTGAATTTGGCATGACTCCCCTAGGAGCTTGTTGAATTCTGAGTTGGGAATTATCGTTGTAAGGTTGTGATATTTTCAAGGTTTTGACACATAAATACATTTGTATGATTTTACATGATTGTTATCTTACTAAATTATTATGATATGTTTGCTTATTTTGGTATATGATTCTTTATTGTAGATTAAAAATGTCTAAAAACACTTTATCATCGATACTTGACAAAAACCTGTTAACTGATGAGAATTATAATGATTGAAAACAGAACCTGGGTATCGTCCTATCGTTTGAGAAATTGAAATATGTTCTGACAACCCCTTGTCCTCCTGAGCCTACGGGAGACTCATTTAATGAGCAATTCCAAGCGTATGATCGCTGGAAAGATGCTAATGATCAGGCCCACTACTATGTTATGGCCAGCATGAATAATGTGTTGTAGGCTCAACATCAGGATTATGAGACTACAAAGCAGATCTTGGATAATCTTGAGGATATGTTTGGAGGCCAGGCCATAACAAAGCGGCAAGGGGCACTTTAGAAACTCTTAAACTATAGACAGAGACCGAGGACATCTGTAAAGGAGCATATGATGTTGGTCATGGGTTACCTCACTGAGGCTCAAACCAATGGAGCTGACATCGATGCTGAAACTTAGATGGCTATGGTCTTTGAAACTCTGCCTAAGGAATTTATTCCGTTTAGAGCTACATTTAATTTGAGCAATAGACGGGATATGACCTTGATAGAATTAATGAAACAGTTACAGGAGTTTGAACTGCTGATCAGGGAGTCTTCTGCGGGTGGTGAGGCCAACATGGTAGCTGCTTCTAGTTCCAATTCTAACTCTGGGAATGGAAAGAAGCAATGGACCAAGAATGGGAAGTCTTCTGTTCCTGCTAACACCAAGAGCAAGAAGAAGAAGAAGAAGAAGAACCCAAAGAAGCTTAAGTGCTTCTTTTGTGGAAAGGTCAGGCATATTAAGAAGTATTGCAAGGACTTCCTTTCCAAAGGAGGTAGGTATGATCTTTTGTATTTAGAAACTTGTTTGGTTGATGAATCCAATGACATTTGAGTCTAGATTTCGGTGCAACTAATCATGTTTGTGTTTCTCTATAGGGGTTCAAAGAAACGAGAAGTCTGCTACATGAAGACTTCACGCTTCGGATGGGCGATGGATCCTTGGTCTTAGTAGAAGCAGTGGGAGACGTCTATTTTTACTTTGATAAGTATAGGAATTTATTTTTGCAAGATTGTTTTTATGTTCCTAAATTTAAAAGGAATTTAATTTCTGTATCTTGTTTAATTAAAGACTCCTACGTAGTATCTTTTAATGAAAAAGTGGTGATTCGTAAAAATAAATCTTTTATCTGTTCTGGATGGATGCAAAATAATCTATATTTTATGAAACCTAAGATGGACTTATTGCTTAATGCTGAGATGAATGATAATAACTCTAAAAGACTTAAAACTTCTCACTCTAATAAGACTTATCTTTGGCATTTGCGCCTTGGTCACATTAACTTGAATAGGATTCAAAGGTTGGTAAAGGATGGACCTTTAAGTCACTTAAAGGTTGAATCTATACCTCAATATGAATCTTGTTTGGAGGGTAAAATGACCAAAAGACCATACGGGTCTAAAGGCAATAAGGCCAAAGGGGTTCTAGAACTTGTGCATAGTGATGTTTGCGGACCGATGAACATCCGGGCACGAGGAGGGTATGAGTACTTCGTCACTTTTATTGACGATTACTCAAGATATGGGTATGTGTGCCTGATGCACCACAAAAGTGAAACTTTTGACAAGTTCAGGGAGTTTCGGGCTGAAGTGGAAAAGCAATTGGGTAGACCTATAAAGGCACTTTGATCCGATCGAGGTGGAGAATACATATCTGATGAGTTCTTGGGACACTTGTTAGAGAATGAGATTTTTTCTCATTTGACTAAGCCGGGCACTCCGCAGCAGAATGGCGGAGCGGAGAGAAGAAATAGGACTTTGTTGGACATGGTCAGGTCTATGATGAGTTATTCATCATTACCTTTATCTTTTTGGGGATATGCATTACAAACTGCATGTTATATTTTGAACAATGTGCCTTCAAAATCGGTCCCTAAAACTCCTCATGAGTTGTGGACAAGAAGGAAGACATCCTTAAACCATATTCGTATATGGGGATGTCTGGCTCATGTCCTGTTTAAGGATCCGAATAAGTTGGAAGCACGTTTGGAAGTTTGCGTGTTTGTAGGATATCCAAAAGGGACTAAAGGGGGTTATTTTTATAACCCAAAGGAAAATAAAGTCGTGGTTTCTGCTAATGCAACTTTCCTTGAGGAGAGTTACATAGACGACTTTAAACCTCGAAGCAAAGTGGTGCTTGAGGAGTTAAGGAGTGATCAGATCACTCCAGAGGTTCCAAATGAAACCGTTCCGATCAGTGTAGAAAAACCAAACAAACTTGAACAACAATCTCAGGGGCTTCGGCGTAGTGGGAGGATCGGGCGTCAACCTGAAAGGTATATGTTCAATGGGGAGGTCTTCTTGGTTGAACCGGATGAACATGACAGGGATCCTTATACTTACGCAGAAGCTATGAAGGATGTTGATTCAAAACTTTGGACAGAGGCCATGAACATAGAGATAAAGTCTATGGAGACTAATCAGGTCTGGGAGCTTGTGGATCTTCCTGAAGGGGTAAAACCCATAGGGTGTAAATGGATCTACAAGAGGAAAAGAGGAGTGGATGGAAAGGTCAAAACCTTTAAGGCTAGACTGGTAGCTAAGGGTTATACGCAAAAGGAAGGAATCGATTATGAGGAAACCTTTTCGCCTGTAGCCATGCTTAAGTCCATCCGGATTCTCTTATCCATAGCTGCCGCTCTCGACTATGAGATTTGACAGATGGATGTCAAGATGGCTTTTCTAATGGCTATCTTAATGAGTCCATTTATATGGAACAGCCAGACGGGTTCAAGGTCACGGGTCAAGAGGGTAAGGTTTGTAAGCTGTTAAAGTCAATTTATGGACTTAAGCAAGCTTCTCGTTCTTGGAACATAAGATTTGATAAGGTGATCAAAACTTATGGGTTCTCACAAAATATGGATGAACTATGTGTTTACAAACACATTAAGGATGAGAATATGGTTTTTCTATTGCTCTATGTTGATGACATTCTGCTAATTGGTAATGACGTTGGTGCGTTGTCATCGGTCAAATTATGGTTGACCAAGTAGTTTGCCATGAAGGACTTGGGTGTGGCTAATTTTGTTCTCGGTATCCAGATCTTTCGGGATAGGAAGAACAAAATGATAGCTTTGTCATAGGCTGGCTACATAGATAAAATTCTCAAGAGGTTTGCAATGCAGGATTTCAAGAAAGGTGGGCAACCAACTAGGTCTGGAATTACTCTTTCTAAGAAAGAATCCCCAAAGTCTTATCAAGAAAGAGAATATATGAAGAAGGTGCCTTATACTTCGGCAGTGGGTAGTCTCATGTATGCCATGCTTTAAACACGATCGGATATAAGTTATGCGATCGGGATTGTAAGTCGATTTCAGGCGGATCCAGGACCGAACCATTGGGTTGCGGTAAAGTATATTTTCAAGTACCTGAGAAGGACTCGAGGGTATATGCTTGTGTATTTGGGTGAGGATTTGACTCCTCTAGGATACACTGACTCGGATTTTCAATCCTGTTTGGATTTTAGGAAATCGACTTTGAGGTTTGTGTTTACTCTGGGCGGCGGTGCCATCAGTTGGAGAAGTTTGAAGCAAGATTGCACTTTAGATTCAACGATGGAGGTTGAGTATGTGGCAGCTAGTGATGCTTCGAAAAAAGCAGTATGGCCTCACAAGTTCCTTGGGGATCTTGAGGTAGTTCCTGGTATGGATAAGGCGGTATCACTATACTGTGATAATAGTGCGGCGGTAGCTAATGCTAAGGAACCAAGATCTCACAAGAAGAGTAAGCATATTGATCAGAAGTATCATGTGATAAAGGACTTCATTGAGGGCAGGCATGTCACAGTGTGCAAGATCGCGTCAGAGGATAATTTTGTTAATCCATTTACGAAGACACTTACTAGGAGATTCTTCGAGAAACATGTGGAAGCTATGGGGATGCGAGATTTGCTGTTTTTACTCACTTAGTGCAAGTGAGAGATTATTAGACAAGTATGCCCTAAGAAGTAAAAATATAATACGTTTTTGGAGACATTTTTTATCAATAAAGAACTTATTCATTTATATATACCAAATCTTGTCCTCTTTACGTTCATATTTGTTGAATGTATGTTAAGCAAATAGTAATCTGAGACTGTCGATCTAAACTTTAAGAATTGGGCATATGATGGATTGATTATGCAGAAGATACGATTCTTAAGGTGACGGTCTAAAACATATGATCCGCAATCGAGGGAATAAAGTTGGGTGCTTTATTCATGCAAAGATTGTTATGTTGTCTATATCCCTATTGGGAGATGGTTTGTCTTGACCATCGGAGTTGGACTCCGTGAATAGAAACATTGGCACGTTGTCATAGGTGATGATGTGTTGGATCGGGACACAAAGTGAATTGATTTGGATTAATAATTCTGTCTTGGCAAATTGATTCACTTTAGACAATCATTTGTATTGTATCTTAATCCTGAGATGGATAGTAGGCCCGTTGTCTTGACTTGTGTCTTTTGATATACCAAAGGGTGACTCTCACATCTCAATAGTGGTATGCATGCTGGTACGTTGGAGGCATGACTCTTGATAGCGTAGACTTGTTATTCATAGATATGGAATCCATAGCTCCTCTTTAGGAGTAATGATATCCTCTTATATGCGTTATCCTGTAATTGAAAAACTGGAGCGCTCAACCATTTGGATACATAGGTGTAACCGAACGGTATACTATCTTCGGATGGTAAGTTTTCTAATGGTGAGATAATGGAACGTAAGATAAAAATAATAAGGAGGGTAAGACAGAACTTGTCCTTAAGCTGATTATGGATTATTATACGGGGATACGATACACTTTGATATGTCATGGAGACTTAGCTATACGGGCTTCGTAATTTTATAAAGTTCGAGAGTGTAGCTCCAAGCTTTTAGTGGAGTAGCATTAAAGTTGATAATTGTGAAATATATATCTAGGATATTGGGTTTCATAATTATCAAAAGCTTGAACTTTATAGGTCCATTTTGGTCCAATTTGCTAGCTCACAAAATCCTATAACGATACGGCGTGCTTTTTTAATAATTGTGACTTATGTCGGATTTATCAAATTGGTCTAAAATTTGAAAGAATCAAATAATTCATGTCTGTTTATTGGTTGAATTAATTTTGTAATAAAATTAATTTAAGATAAACTTGTTGAATTATTGAGATCGGATAATTCTTGTCTGTTTATCGGTTGATTTAACTGAATAAATTAAATCAAGATAAACTTGTAGAATTATTGTGAATTGATTCATTTTCTTAGAGATTATCTTGATAAAGTTTGTTTTGATAAGATAACTTCTCTATTGGGTTATTTAAATCAAAACTGAGACTTTATCCTATAGAATCTTGGGTGAAAAAGAAAAGATTCGCGGAGATATTTACGTGGCAGTTCGGCCTACCAATCTACGTGTTCGGCTTGCCGATGGGGCCTATTCTGCCTGCCGATCAACGAGAGATAAGATTACGCGTTTTCACATGGATCTTATCAGATATTGATCCAAACTTGTTTCTGTTTCGAGTTTTTGAGACCTAATCTGATAAGGACTGACCATAAGACCAATCACTATATAAAGGGAGTAAGTCTCATGAGTTGCTCAGATCAATTGAGAGATTAAGAGTGATACTCTTCTAGTGAGCATCTGAAAACTCTTTGAGAGCTTTTGTTCACAAATCACGAACACTAGCTTAGGTTCTCTCGATTGGTTGGAAGGAGAGTCACCGGTGGAAGAGCTGTACGTGTGAGCCTACACTCACTCCGATCGTGGATAGAGAATAGCAAAGAAGACCAGTTGGTTGAGGCTCTTCTGGAACATTACTTCTCTTCATGGATTGCAGAGGTTCTTCGGCACACAGAGATTAGTAAGATCTATTTAATTTATACATATAGCATATCAAACTTGTGTTTTAGAAAAATTCTCTGATGTTTAAAATTTTTAAAATTCCTACTGCGCACTTCACTTTGTTTTTCCAACAAAGTAGTGCTTGAGGAGTGATTCGATCACTCTAGAGGTTTCGGTAGAAACCACTCCAATCGGTGTAGAAAAATCAAACGAACCCGAACAATAACCTAAGGGCTTCGGTGTAGTGGGAGGATCGAGCGTCAACCTGAGAGGTATATGTTCAATGGTGAGGCTTTCTTGGCTAAATTGGATGAACATGACAGGGATCCTTATATGTACGAAGAGGCTATGGAGGATGTTGATTTGAAACTCTAGACAGAGGCCATGAACACAGAGATGAAGTCTATGGAGACTAATCAAGTCTGGGAGCTTATAGATCTTCCTGAAGGGGTAAAACCTATAGGGTGTAAGTAGATCTACAAGAGGAAGAGAGGAGTAGATGGAAAGGTCGAAACCTTTAAGGCTAGACTAAGTAGCTAAGGGATACACATAAAAGGAAGGAATCGATTATGAGGAAACCTTTTTGCCTGTAGCCATGCTTAAGTCCATCCGTATTCTCTTGTCCATAGCTGGCGCACTCGACTATTAGATTTGGCAAATGGATGTCAAGACGGCTTTTCTAAATGGCTATCTTGATGAGTCCATTTATATGGAATAACCACACGGGTTCAAGGTCAAGGGTCAGGAAGGTAAGGTTTGTAAGCTGCTAAAGTCAATATATGGACGTAAGTAGGCTTCTTGTTCTTGGAACATAAGATTTGATCAAGTGATCAAAACTTATGAGTTCGCACAAAATGTGGATGAACCATGTGTGTACAAATATATTAAGGATGGGAAGGTGGTTGTTATACTGCTCTATGTAGATGATATTCTACTAATTGACAATGACGTTGGGACGTTATCATCGATCAAATTATGGTTGATCAAGCAGTTTGCCATGAAGGACTTGCATGAGGCTAATTTTGTGCTCGGTATTTAGATCTTTTGGGATAGGAAGAACAGAATGATAGCTTTGTCCCATGCAAGCTACATAGATAAATTTCTCAAGAGGTTTGCAATGCAAGATTCCAAAAAAAGTGGCAACCATCTAGGTCTGGAATTAATCTTTCTAAAAAAGCCTCTCCAAAGTCTGATGAAGAAAGAGAATACATGAAGAATGTGCCTTATGCTTCAGCAGTAGGTAGTCTCATGTATACCATGCTTTGTACACGACCGGATATTTGTTATACAGTCCAGATTGTAAGTCGATTTCAGGCAGATTTGGGACCGAACCATTGGGTTACGGTCAAGCATATTTTCAAGTATCTAAGAAAGACTTGAAGGTATATACTTGTGTATTCGAGTGAGGATTTAACTCCTCTAGGATACACTGACTCAGATTTTCAATTCTGTCTAGATTCGAGGAGATCGACTTTTGGTTTTGTGTTTACTCTAGGCGGCGGCGCCATCAGTTGGAGAAGTGTGAAACAAGATTGCACTTCTGATTCAAGGATGGAGGCCGCGTATGTGGCAGCTAGTGATGCTTTAAAAGAAGTAGTGTGGCTCTACAAGTTTTTTAGGGATCTCCAGCTAGTTCCTAGTATGGATAAGGCGATATCACTATATTGTGATAACAGTGTTGCGGTAGCTAATGCTAAGGAACCAAGATTTCATAAGAAGAGTAAGCATATTGATCTGAAGTATCATGTGATAAAGTACTTCATAGAGGGTGGGTATGTCGTTGTTTGCAAAATTGCATTTGAGAACAATTTAGCTAATCATTCATGAAAACACTAACTGCAAGAGTTTTTGAAAGGCAAATGGAAGCTATGGGGATGCGAGATTTATTATATTTACTCACTTAGTGCAAGTGGGAGATTGTTAAACGTGTATGCCCTAAGGAATAAAAATGTAATATGTTTTTGGAGACATTGTTATCAAAAAAGAATTTATTTATTATTAATATACTAAATCTTGTCCTCTTTACGTTCATATTTGTTGAATGTATGTTAAGCAAATAAAAGTCTAAGACTGTCGATCTAAACCTTAAAGAATTAGGTATATGATGGACTGATTATGCGAAACACACGATTCTTAAGGTGACGGTCTAAATCATAAGATCCGCAATCGAGGGAATAAAGTTGGGCACTTTATTCGTGCAAAGATTATTATGTTGTCTATATCCCTAATGAGGATATGGTTTGTCTTGACCATCGAAGGTGGACTATATGCATAGAAATATTGGCACATTGTCATAGGTGATGATGTGTTGAATCGGGACATAAAGTGAATTGATTTAGATTAATAATTCTGTCTTGGCAAATCGATTCACTTTAGACAATCATATGTATTGTATCTTAATCTTGAGATGAATAATGGGCATATTGTCTTGACTTATGTCTTTTGATATACCAAAGGGTGACATCTACATTTTAATAGTGGTACGCATGCTAGTACGTTGGAGGCATAACTCTTGCTAGCGTAGACTTGTTATTCATAGATATGGAATCCATAACTCCTCTTTAGGAGTAGTTGATATCCTCTTTTATGCGCTATCCTGTAATTGAAAAACTGAAGCGCTTAACTATTTGGATACATAGGTGTAACCGAATGGTATACCGTCTTTGGATGGTAAGTTTTCCGATTGTGAGATAATATAATGTAAGATAAAAATAATTGAGAAAGTAAGACAGAATTTATCCTTAAACTGATTATGGATAATTCTATAAGGATACGATACATTATGATATGTCATGGAGACTTAGCTATACGGGCTTTGTAATTCTATATAGTTCGAGAGTGCAGCTCTAAGCTTTTAGTAGAGTAGCGTTAGAGTTGATAATTATGAAATGTATATCTGGGATATTGGGTTTCATAATTATCAAAAACTTGAGCTATATAGGTCCATCAGGTCCCCTTTGCTAGCTCATAAAAATCATGTAATGATACGACATGCTTTTTCAATAATTGGTGACTTGTGTCAAATTATCAGATTGGCTGAAAATTCGATAGGATCATATAAGTCATGTCTGTTTATCAGTTAAATTAATATTGTAAAAATTAATTTAAGATAAACTTGTTGAATTATCAGGATTAGATAATTCATGTCTGTTTATCGGTTGGATTAATTTTGAATAAATTAAGATAAACCTGTTGAATTATCAGGAATATTTATTTTCCTAGAGATTATCTAGATAAGACTATTTTAATTAGATAACTTCTCTACTGGGTTATTTGAATTAAAACTTAGGCTCTATCCCAAAATCTCGAGTGGGAAATAAAAGATTTGTAGGGATCATTTATCGTAAGTTTGGTAGGCCGATCTTTAAGTTTGGCCTACCGATGGAGCAAGTTTGGCAAGCCAATCTACCAGTTCGGCCTGCCAACCAAGTGATAAATAGATCACATGTTTTCACACGGATTTTATCAGATATTGATCCTGATTTGATTCTGATTCAAATTTTCAAGGCCTTATCTGATAAGGACTGACTCCTAGGCCCAACCTCTATAAAAAGGGGAGTGAGACTCATTGTTGTTTAGATCAGTTAAGAAATCTAGAGTGAGACTCTACCGGTGAGACTCTACAACTCCCCAAAGAGCTATTGTTCACACATCAAGAACTATAGCTTTGGGTATTTCTCAATTGGTAGGAATGAGAGTCGCCTAGTGGAAGAGCTGTACAAGTGTGCCCACACACACACCGATTGTGGATAGAGAATAGCAAAGAATGCTAGTTGGTTGAGGTCCTTCTAGAACCCACATCTCTTCACAGACTGTAGGAGTTTTTTGGCATTTAAAAGGTTAGTGAGATACGGTTAATTTATGCATATAGTGTGTCAAACTTGTGTCTTGAAAAATTTTTAAAATTTCGCTATGCACTATTTTTTCAACATGGCCATGCCAACAAGACCATGCAAGCATGCCAATATCCTACAATGCACAGTTGCAAATGAAGAATGGCACCCTCGCACACGAAATGTCTGAGTTATAGCCTCATGTTGCTGTCTGTGCAATCATGAGATAAGATTATTATCCTTGTGCTTTCCTTCAAAAAATTGCTCCAAATTTGACCTACAGGAGATCCCAAGTTACCCATTTTCATTCTCATAATACAAACCTAAAAATATCACACTTAGGAATACAAACATATATAAGTTTTTCATTTATCTTGTAGCCACTTTTTGGAGAGAAAGAGAGAAAAGAAAGGTAAATTCTCTTAGAGCACGAGAAGATTCATCTACGTGGAGATTTCTTCAAGATTGTCAACGAGTTTTTTCTTTTTCCTTCTTTCTTTTGAACTCCGAATATGTTTTTAATTTATTTTTTCATTGTTTAATTTTTCAACAATGATAGGCTAACTTTCTTTGGTTAAAGGTGATTTCAAAACCCTAAAATTATTATCAATTTTCCTAATCGAAATTGTTTTCATACCAAGAAAGGCTCCTAGCCTTCTTAGTGAGGAATTAGTCTTTCTAAGGATAACTGTCCAAAGCCAATAGAAGAAAGAAAATACTTGGAGAAGGTTATGCTTCAGTAGTAGAAAGTCTCTTGTTTGCTACGCTTTGCACTAGACTAGATATTTGTTATACGGTTGGATTGGTGAATCGATATCAATCGAATCTAGGGCCAAAATATTGGCAAGTAGTCAGGCATATGCTCAAGTATCTTAGGAGAATAAGGGATTATATGCTACTATATTCCTGAGAGGACCTAACACCTATAAGATACACGAATTTTAATTTTTAAGCATATAAGGATTCGAGGAAATCGAATTCTGGTCCTGTCTATACTCTAGGTAAAGGCGCCATAGTCTAAAGAAGTGTCAAGCAACCTTGTATTACTGACTCAAATATGGAAGCTAAATGTGTGGCTGCCAATGAGGTGTCTAAGGAAATTGTGTGGCTTAAGAAATTCCTTAGCAATCATAAGATAATTCATGGTATTGATAAACCTATAGTTTTGTATTGTGATAATACGACAGCTATAGTTAATACCAAGGATCCAAGACACCACAGGAAGAGGAAGCACATAGACAAGAAGTATCATATAGTTAAGAAACATGTAGATACTGGAGAAGTGGTGGTTTACAAGATAGCATATGAGGACAACCTATAATAGATTTGTTTTCTAAAGCCTTAACAATAAAAAGCTTTAAGAAACACATGAAGGGTATGGGGATGTGCTATATGTCACATTTTATTAGGATTGGTACAATAAAGAACAAATATTTTATTTGTAATTAAACACATTTTTAAATAAATAAATGAATGAATAAATAAATAATAACACAAATGTTTCATGTATTAATAATAGTTCTTATATTGCTTTTATTATGTTTAAGCATTTAAGCAAATATATGACCCTTTGACTATTATAATCAAATTTTGGGACCAGGCATATATAGAGTTTATATGCAGTATAGATATGAGACCAAAATTAATAGTCTAAATTATATAGCATGAAGTCTATATATTTAGCTAGGCACTTTATACATGATAAGACTATAATGAAGATCTCTGTCCAATTTGAGATACAGTTTATATAGGCTCTTAGAACGGATTGACTCCATGGTAGACATATTGGTGTGGTAAACTTAATGGTGGTCGCACATTAGACTAGAGCTAAAGTGTAATTGATTTAATAATAATTATGTTTATCTTAAATCAATTCATTTTGACAATCATCTATGTGTGATCTTAATCGTGAAGTGGATTCATGACTCAGTGTTTATAACTTATATATTTGATATGCCAAAGGCAAGAGTTCCGATAGTTAAAGGCTCCATTGGTATGTTAGGGATGCAACCTATATTCGATGAGAGCATAATTCATAGACACAGAATCTATAGCTCTCTAATAACAAGTTAATATTATCCTCCTAAAGGCATTATTTATGAAAGTGGAAAAGAACAAGGCCTTGGTCATATAAATAATTGTGGTAACTAGCTGATTTTCTGTTTGCATTTATTGTAAATGGAATGTTCTAAATAAGTGAAATAATAGAACTTTGAGATAAAATAATTGGAAGGTAAAACGGAACTAAGTCCTTCATCTGATTATGAATAACTTATGGGTTACACATATGCATAGGTTATGAATAACTTATGGGTTACACATATGCATAGGTTATGAAGAAGACTAATTTATAAAGTCTTGAAATGCGGTATAATATCAAAAGTGCGGCTTTGGTTTTTAGTGGAGTGGCGCCAAAGATAATAATTAAATGGATAATTAATCGATGATTAATTTATTTGTTATTATTGGGTCTTGATAAATATTTGTCCATGGGGTCCAAATGCTAGCTTATGAATTTCTTGACTTAATTAATTAATTTTAAAACAATATTTATTTAAATTCAATTATTGAGATTTTGTGGAAATTAATTATTTGTATTTAAATAATTAATTTAAATCTTATTTGTATTTGAATTTGAGTAAAGGATAACTATTTATAATTATTTAAATTATATAATTATCTCAAATAATTAAATTTTAATTTAAATAGAATTATTTAAATTGGTATTATCTTAGATGATGCATATAATCTCAAAATCCTATACTATAATTGGCTAGGATTTGATTTCCCTTCTATCTAAAGGTGGTAAAATATAATAGATTTACTAGTGAAATAGTCAAAATAAGACAAATTTTATAATTTAAGTGTATGATTTATTACAATTTAAAATTTAAAGGCTAAAATAAAACTAGTTATATAATTTAAAAATTAAATGTGAGATTATTGATTTAATTTTATTAATATTTTACGAATTTGATAACAAAAGGACACAATAAAATAAGTTGAATAGTCCAAGAGTTTATTTGTTACATTTTTAAGTTTAAAAAATCAAAATGGAACCAGATGCATTGACGATGAGATCACCGAGTGCGTTTTGTCAACCGTACAACGGAGATTTGCGAAACACAAAAAGGAGGAACTATTTCTCCATTCCGATCCACAAATAATAATACAGAAAAGCTTAGAAAGGATCTTCATTCATTCATTCATTCTTTTTTTAATCCCCACGATCACCTCAAAACCAAATCGAGGAAGCTAATTCATCCTCGTTTTTCCTTTTAAGCAACAAATCCTAACCAAACCTTTTGGTTTTTGAAGCCTGAAAATGAAAATGAACCCCATCAATCACTCTCAAACAAAAGCCCCATCTCTACCCGTGAACGTGATTTCAATTCTTACTCCGACAGACAACAAAAAAAAATAATAATAATAATTTGCCAAATCAAATTCTGCCTACTAATTAAGTATATTAATTCCTCACTCTTTTTGTACACACGCCGCAAATTCACTTTCCCTATAAATACCATGACATTCCATCACAGAAAACCCACTAAATCCTTTTCTTTCTCTCTCTACAAATCCATTTTCCTCTTCATCACCATGGCTTCCTTTACCCTCCTCTCCCTTTTCTCTCTCTTGCTCTTCTTCTCTCTTTCCCACTCCTCTCACCGCCGCCACTCCCCGCCGTCTCGGACAACGCCGACGGCTGCTACTGCTCCTCTGTCCGTCAAGCAGGCCTGCAAGGCCACGCGCTTCCCGGACGCGTGCGCGGGCTCTCTAGCCGGGGTCTCGCCGGACTCCTCGCCGGCGCAGGTGATCGCGGCGGCCATCGGGGTCTCTTCGGAGAATCTCCGGACGGCTCAGTCAATGGTGAAGACCATCCTGGACTCCTCCTCGGGGAACAAGAACCGCTCCAGCGCCGCGGCCAACTGCGTGGAGTTCCTCCGCAACTCGGAGTACCGCATTTCGGGGGCGAATGAGGCGCTGCCGCGTGGGAGGAGCAAGGACGCCCGTGCTTGGATGAGCGCCGCCCTTATCTACCAGTACGACTGCTGGTCGGCCCTCAAGTACGCCAACGACACCCAACTGGTGAACCAGACGATGTCGTTTCTCGACTCGTCGTTGATCGTGTCCTCCAGCAACGTGCTCAGCATGATGGCGTCGTACGACAACTTCGGGAACGAGACGTCGTCGTGGGGCCCACCGAGAACCGAGAGGGACGGGTTCTGGGAGAGGGGGTCCGGTGCAGGGTCAGGATTAGGCTTAGGATCACGGGGCGGGTTTCCGTCGGAGTTAACGGCGAACGTGACGGTGTGCAAGGGAGGAGGGTGTGATTACGAGAAGGTGCAGGATGGGGTGAACGCAGCGCCAAACGACGTCGTAGGAGGGAAGAGGTTTGTGATACACTTGAAGGAAGGGGTATATGAGGAGATAGTGAGGATAGGAATAGAGAAGAAGAAAGTGGTGTTGTTGGGAGATGGCATGGGGAAGACTATCATCACTGCCTCCTTAAATGTGGGCCAGACTGGTATTTCCACTTACAACACTGCAACCGTCGGTAAGTGACTTCTTTTTTTCTTTTTCTTTTTTTAAATAAATTTTTCGGTTTTGTTTAATTCTGGTTTAATGTTGCGTCCATACGTTTACAAAGAAAACTGCGCAATTGATGTATAATTATTGGTGGGTGTGAAGTTACTATCTGACGAGTGATATTCTAAATACTAATACTAATAATAATAATGTATGATTTGGCTTTGTCCATGTTTGTGATAGCTAGAGCCTTATTCCTTGGCGTATGGGACTTGTTAGAATTACTTTTTACGCTTGCAAGTTGCAAGCTACAACTTCAACTAGGAAAAGCATTCCTTTTTTTTTTTTTTGTGAGTATTTAATTTTAATTTTCAATACTTTTGATATGAAAGAATCTAGATCTGATGACTTATTTTTTTATCCTCTTGGCATTTTCTCTTATTATTTATTCCACAAATCATTTAAACTTAACCATCTAAACATATAAATAAATAAGCTTTAAATATTAAAAATAATTAAATAATTTATTTAGAGGTCAAAATTTAATCGGGGCATAGCTAAAATGACCAAAAAAAAAAAAAAGGGACTAACAAATTTTTGGGCTGACCCACGTAGCGTAATCGTAATGGCAGAAGACATTACATGGCATGAGATCCAATCTTACACGGTGCACTCTTACCCCTCTTCATCATTTCATGTCCTTATATTCTCGCAAATTTGTTCATTTCTTTTGTTTTGTCCTCATGTTCGTTCACTTGTCACCTTGTGTATATGTATATAGTACGCTCTAAAACAAGCTCGTGATCTCTTTATGGAATTATTTCATTATATCCTCCAATATTTGGTTTTTATGTGGTCTTCTGTAATTACCATTTACTGCTGTTGGGAGGTATGGGCAAAAGATGATGAAACGAAACACAACACAACAAAGATAAATAAATTATTGAAAGCATTCTTCTAGTTCTCTATGCCAAGTAAAACAATTAATTTAATTACAATTAGAAACAACTGTGAGATGTCAAAGAAAATGATAAGCTTTTAGTTGTGTTAATAATAATAATAATAATAATGTGTTGTTGTAACTTGTAACACTAATACGTGCAGGAGTTCTTGGAGATGGGTTCATGGCTAATGGTCTCACAATCCAGAACACGGCGGGTCCCGATGCACACCAAGCCGTTGCATTCAGATCAGACAGTGATCTCTCCGTCGTCGAGAACTGTGAATTCATTGGCAATCAGGACACCCTCTATGCTCACTCCCTCCGCCAGTTCTACAAATCATGCCGCATCCAAGGCAACGTCGACTTCATTTTCGGAAACTCTGCCTCCATCTTCCAGGACTGCGTGATCTTAGTCCGTCCACGCCAACTTGAGCCCGAGAAAGGCGAGAAAAATGCAGTCACAGCGCATGGCAGGACAGACCCCGCACAGTCCACGGGTTTTGTTTTCCAGAACTGCCTAATCAACGGAACTGACGAGTACATGAAGCTGTATTATAGCAAGCCTCAAGTGCACAACACCTTCTTGGGAAGACCCTGGAAAGAGTATTCCAGAACGGTTTTCATACACTGCAACTTGGAAGCCCTCATCACGCCCCAAGGCTGGCTGCCCTGGAGTCAGGATTTCGCATTGAAGACTCTATTTTACGGGGAATTCGAGAACTCAGGGGCAGGGTCCGACGTGTCTCAGAGAGTGACATGGAGTAGCCAAATTCCGGCTGAGCATGTCAATACATATTCAGTTCAGAGCTTCATTCAAGGAGATGAGTGGATTCCTACAAATGAACCGCCCACGTTATCGTCATCATATTCAAGTAAAATGGTTGACAAGAAAAAAGAACATTAATAGAAGGCAGGGAAGTTTGAACTCCCTTTTGTGGTCATAGACCAAAATTTATCTCAAGAGAGTGTCTGAGATTGATCTTGCTAAGAATTAAGAACGTTGATGTACATTCAGCTTTAATTGAAGGTAGATGAATAATAAGCTTTCTACATTCAGCTATTTATGTAAGCATATATATATATATATAGGGGCTTAAAAAGTGAAATGCCTTGTAGAAGCAAACCGAATTTGTAACTAGTGTAGGATGAAATTGGTACAGTACATGGAAGTATGATATGGTTGTAAAGCTTTGTCTGCTGGAGGTTTGATTGTCCTCTTTATGGGAAAAAAAATAAATTTCATGCGAACCAATCATCATAACAGATTTTGCAACTTGTTTGATGTATTCAAAATCACTTTTCTGTTTAGGAGATAAAAATCTGAATCATCGAGTATAATGTCCTTTTCTTTACTTATTTAATTTTTCTTTTCAATTGTTTCTGGTTTTGGTTTTGGATTTCCTATTGGCCTCCTTTAAGGTTTTTTTTTTTTGTTTAAATAAAAGATAAAAAAAGTTCTGTCAGTATGATATAGTTAGGGTTCGTCATATGACATTAAAATTAATTTGCAAACATGCAATGAAGATCTAATGATATAAAGCAGTGCAATACCAATATAAAATATTTTTTGTTCCACCAAAAAATTCTCCTAATCAACTGAAAAAATAATTGAAAAAATATGGGTAGGAAAAAAAGAAGAAGCTGGTTGTGCGTGACAGTTGAAGCATATATGAAAATGACAGTACAGAGTAGTCAATGCATATGAAATGTGTTTTTGTAAGGTTTCTTATCTTATGGGAGATTGAGACTTTGTTGACTTCTCAGCATAGTCGAATGGATATGATAATTGAATAACATCATGATATATATATATATATATACACACACACATATACATAGAATGTGTATGCTGCTCAGATCTGATTGGACCACCGGGATGAGAAGTGGGTGCAACAATATATAGCAATTAGTCTTAAAACTTTGAGAGTTTGGAAAGGGTCATTATTTGGGTGTTGGTCAAGAAGTTGGTTTTAGCCACAAATTGATTGCACCCACCAAACACTTGACAGCAAGAGCCAAGAGATGAGGGAATGAATAATATAATTACAATTTACATGCAACTTTTTTTTCTTTTTTTTTTGGGGGGGGTTAGTAGTAATACATCCCATGTGCCCCAATTGTCCCTCCCTGAATTCGAATATGCGAGGTCCTAACCCCACCCATTGGCCACCATAGGGCTAGCCCCAGTGGGTTATGTTCTGTTAACAAGTGACGCATCCACAATGAGGAACGAGGACATGGTATACAGTTTACTCGAGTTGCAGGCAAGCAGAGACGTGCCAAGTGGATGTCATCTCAAAGGCCTTTTTTTTTGGCTCACACATCAATTTGCAGTTACGTGAATGTTTGTGCAAAGGAGTTTAGCTGGCTTTTTCCCGTACTTGATACTAGGCTTTAAAGAAAAAGGGGGTTAGAAAACTTTTTTGTGTTGCCATACCTATTCATGATTTTATCCATCCAATCACAAATACGTGATTGGATGCGACAAAGGTCATCCCAAACGGCTAGCAAAGTTTTCTTCCCTTGTTCCCCCTTAAATAAATAAATAAATCCTATTCCCATCCTGACTTTTTGCAAAGAACTTTTACTTGTATTTTCATATTTGTGAGGCTAAAAAAATAAATAAATAAAAAACTGGGCGTGAAAGGTAAGAGCAAGTGAGCAACCTGTGGTCCTATTAATAATTGGGGAAAATAAAAAGTTAATTTGACCTATGAATAACTTGGTGATACCTAATCCTAATTATTGTGGCAGAATAATGTGAAAATGTTTGTGACATGCAAATGCAACTTTTGGCTATTGTGCACCTTCTTTTGTGGGAAATAACTCCGAGTTGATTGGATGGTTATTAAGGGGCACAAAACAAAAGATACTATTGATCACGGGCTTCCTTGTATATCATAGGATTGATTACAAGAATATTCTCTCTACTTTTAAATTTGTCCATAAATATTTTTTATTCTCAAAAATACATTATGTAAATACTATATTTTACCAGCAATATCGCCGGACCACCGCGACACCTATAACACTACTGGTGCTGGTAAATATTGTATTTTTTAGTAAATTCATACAGTATTAACATATATGGACAAAATACTAAACAAAACGCGACCAAAAACAAAAGAAAGTAAGAAAATCTCAATAAAGAACTAACAAAATCCAAAATAAAAAATTCAATCTGAACAAAAACATATCAAAGTACCTAGATCTCAACCAATTTGAACAAAACCAAATACAAGCAAAGAAATAAAACTGTTATTTTTTTTTCTTTTTCCATTTTTCTACCACCACCGCTGTCCATTTTGGTAGACCTCTTTAGCGAAATCACAGCGGAGATTCACTGATCCAAAATCACACATCACACAGCCTCTTTGTCTTTGTCAAGATCATGATGCTGACATTCGTCGAACCAAGAACCCTGCAATCTTCGTCGAGACTGACGGAGGAGATCTCGCTACTTTCTTCACCAAAAATGCAACTCTAGGTAATGATGAGGAGATTGACGCCGACAAGCCAAATAAGACGTCAAAAGTTCATCGTCGAGCCTCTCCATGTTACTACAACAATGCTACTCTCGAGGTCACAAGATCTACTTGCAATCATCACCTTTCCAAATCTGGTTGCACTAGACGTGAACGGTGGCTTAGAGACGTGAATGATCGAACGCAAATTAAGGAGATACGCCCAGCGTAAGCATGGCTACAACGGTGATCGGATGAGATACATTGAAGCCTTATCGATTATTATAACACATGTTATTTCTAACAGGCATAATTATGTCTGAACTAATTATTAGTGTGCCAATTTGAATTTTGATAAATTTTTTTCAATCTAAAATTACCTCATATTATTTATTTTACCTATTTTTAATTTTTCTACACCTATTTTCAAAATTACCAGAAAGCCTTCACAATTCCACTTATAAAAATGCCATTTAGTATTATTTGCCACAAAAGTCTCCAAAAGATACTTGAGTTTACCTACTCTTCTTGTCCCCTTCTTTCTTTCTTCTTATCTCCTTTTTCCCCTTACTCTCTTGCACATCTCTCTCTCTCTTTCTCTGCTCTTCATCTTTTTTCTTTCTCTTCTTCTTCTTCTTCTTCTTCTTCTTCTTCTTCTGCATGGCAATCTTAAATCAGGGGAATCCAAGATAAATTAAGCAACATCTTCAAGCCATTTTTTCACTAAATCCATGAAACAATATTCCACAAACTCATAGATGAAGGAAGCTTGGATATTTTCAAGATCAAACAATACTTTTGAACTAAGTTTAGAGGTTAGATTTTCGAACCTTAAACTTTGATTTAAATTTATGTTTTAGTATCAAATTTGTGAGGAATATGTTTTTGATGTTTGTGGATGATTATACAACGTTTTTGAGCTTTATATACTTGCAAATTGTATTGTGTTGTTTTGAGTTTGAATATTTTCAGACTTAGTATTGGAAAATAGTACGCAAAAGAATTTTAATAATGTTTAGATCATAGTATTTTTTAAAACACAAGTTTGACATACTATATGTATAAATTAACCAGATATTACTAACCTTGTTAATGCAGAAAAGCTACCGCAATCAGTGAAGAAAAGTAACATTCTAGAAGGACCTCAACCAACTGGCCTTCTTTGCTATTTTCTATCCTCGATCGGAGTGAGTGTGGGCTCACGTCGTTCAGCCTTTCCCTAGGTGGTTCTCCTTCCAACCAATTGAGAAATACCCAAAGCGATAATTCGTGATTTGTGAATGATAGCTCTTTGGGGAGTTTCAGAGTCTTACTGACAGAGTTTCACTCTAGATTTCTCAAATGATCTAAATAATAATGAGACTCACTCCCCTTTATATAGAGGTTGGGCCTAGGAGTCAGTCCTTATTAGATAAGGCCTCGAAAATTCGAATCAGAATCAATATATGATAAAATCTCCGTGGAAACACGTGATCCTTTTATCGTCCGATCGGTAGGCAAAACTGGTAGATCGGCTTGCCGAACCTTCTCAATCGGCTTGCAGAACTTAAAGATCGGCCTGCCAAACATCCAATAAAAGATCGCTATGAATTTTTATTTCTCACCAGAGATTCTTGGGATAGAGCCTCAGTTTTAATTCAAATAACCCAATAGAGAAGTTATCTGATTAAAACAGTCATATTTAGATAATTTCTAGGAAAATAAATATTCCTGACAACTCAATAAGTTTATCTTGAATAAATTCAAAATTAATCCAACTGATAAACAGACATGAATTATCTGATCCCGATAATTCAGCAAGTTTATCTTGAATTAATTTTATCACAAAATTAATTCAATCGATAAACAAACATGAATTATTTGATTTTACCGAATTTCAGCCAATCTGATAAATCTAACATAAGTCACCAATTATTAAAAAAGCACGTTGTATCATTATAGGATTTTTGTGAACTAGGAAAGGGGACCAAATGAACCTATATAGTTCAAGCTTCCAATAATTATGAAACCCAATATCCTAGATATATATTTCATAATTATCAACTCCAACGCTACTACATTAAAAGCTTAAAGCTGCACTTTCGAACTATATAGAATTATGAAGCTCGTGTAGTAAAGTCTCTATGACATATCATAGTGTATCGTATCCCTATAGGATTATCCATAATCGGCTTAAGGACAAGTTCTATCTTACATTCCTGATTATTTTTATCTTACGTTCCATTATCTCACCATCGAAAAACTTACCATTTAAGGACATCATACCATTTGGTTACACCTATGTATCCAAATGGTTGAGTGCTTCAGTTTTTCAATTACAGGATAACACATATAAGAGGATATTAACTACTCCTAAAAAGGAGCTATGGATTCCATATCTATGAATAACAGGTCTACGCTATCAAGAGTTATGCCTCTAATGTACCAATATACGTACCACTATAAAATGTGGATGTCATCCTTTGGTACATCAAAAGACATAAGTCAAGACAACAGGCCCACTATTAATCTCAGGATTAAGATACAATACAAATGATTGTCTAAAGTGAATCGATTTACCGAGACATAATTATTAATCTAAATCAATTCACTTTATGTCTCGATCCAACACATCGTCACTTATGACAATGTGCTAATGTTTCTATTCACGGAGTCCATCTCCGATGGTCAAGACAAGCCATCTCCTATTAGGGATATAGACAACATAACAATCTTTGCATGAATAAAGTGCCCAAAGTTATTCCCTCGATTGCAAATCTTATGATTTAGACCGTCATCTTAAGAATCGTGTCTTTCGCATAATCTGTCCATCATATACCCAATTCTTAAAGGTTTAGACCGATAATCCCAGACTATTATTTGCTTAACATACATTCAACAAATATGAATGTAAAGAGGACAAGATTTTGTATATAAATAATAAATAAATTCTTTATTTATAAAAATGTCTCCAAAAACATATTATATTTTTATTCCTTAAGGCATACACATCAACAATCTCCCACTTGCACTAAGTTAGTAAATATGATAAAACTCACATCCCCATAGCTTCCACATCCACATACCTTTCGAAGACTCTCCCAATAAGTGTCTTCGTGAATGGAATCGCTAAATTGTCCTTTGACGTGATTTTGCACACCGTGACATGCCCGTCCTCAACAAAGTCCTTTATTACATGATACTTCTGTTCAATATGCTTAATTTTCTTGTGAAATCTTAGTTTCTTAGCATTAGTTACTGCCACACTGTTATCACAATATAGTGATATCGCCTTATCCATACCAATAACTACCTCTAGATCCCTAACGAACTTGCAGAGCCACACTGCTTCTTTCGAAGCATCACTAGCTGCCACATACTCGGCCTCCATCGTTGAATCTGAAATGCAATCTTACTTCACACTTTTCCAACTGATGGTACCGTCGCCTAGAGTACCCAAAGTCGATCTTTTCAAATCCACCCAGGATTAGAAATCTAAATCAGTATATCTTAGAGGAGTTAAGTCTTCACTCGAATACACAAGCATATACCCTCAAGTCCTTCTTAGGTACTTGAAAATATGCTTTACCGCAACCCAGTGGTTTGGTCCTAGATTCACTTGAAATCGACTCACAATCTCGACTGCATAACAAATATCTAGTTGTGCGCAAAACATGGCATACATGAGACTATCCACTGCCGAAGCAGAAGGCACTTTCTTTATGTATTCTCTTTCTTCCTCAGACTTTTGAGAGTCTTTCTTAGAAAGAGTAATTCTAGACCTAGATGGTTGCCCACCTTTCTTAGAATCCTACATTGCAAACCTCCTAAGAATTTTATCTATGTAGCCAACTTGTGACAAAACTATCATTTTGTTCTTCCTATCTTAAAAAATTTGGATACCGAGAACAAAATTAGTCTCACCCACGTCTTTCATGTCAAACTGCTTAGTTAACCATAATTTAACTGATGACAATGCTCCAATGTCATAGCCAATCAACAGAATGTCATCTACATAGGGCAGTAGAAAAACCACCTTTCTATCCTTAATGTGTTTGCAAACACATGGCTCATCCACATTTTGTGAGAACCCATAATTCTTGATCACTTGATCAAATCTTATGTTCCAAGAATGAGAAGCTTGCTTAAGTCCATAAATTGACTTTAGCAGCTTACAAACCTTATCCTCTTGACCTTTGACCTTGAACCCGTCTGGTTGTTCCATATATATGGACTCATCAAGATAGCCATTTAGAAAAACTGTCTTGACATCCATCTTTCAAATCTCGTAATCGAGAGCGGTAGAAATGGACAAGAGAATCCGGATTGACTTAAGCATGGCTACAGGCGAAAACATTTCCTCATAATCGATTCCTTCCTTTTGTGTGTATCCCTTAGCTACCAGTCTAGCCTTAAAGGTTTCGACTTTTCCATCCACTCCTCTTTTCCTCTTGTAGATCCACTTACACCCTATGGGTTTTACCCCTTCGGGAAGATCCACAAGCTCCCAGACCCGATTAGTCTCTATAGACTTCATCACAGTGTTCATGGCCTCTGTCTAGAGTTTCGAATCAACATCCTCCATAGCCTCTGTGTAAGCATAAGGATCCCTGTTATGTTCATCCAGTTCAGCTAAGAAGACCTCACCATTGAACATATACCTCTCAGGTTGACGCTCGATCCTTCCACTATGCCAAAGCCCCTTAGGTTGTTGTTCGTATTTGTTTGGTTTTTTTACACCGATTGGAGTGGTTTCTTCTAGAACCCCCGAGGTGATTGAATCACTCCTTAACTCCTTAAGCACCACTTTGCTTCGAGGTTTAAAGTTGTCCATGCAACTCTCTTCAAGGAAAGTTGCATGAGTTGAAACCACGACTTTGTTTTTCTTTGGGTTATAAAAATAACCCATTTTAGTCCCTTTTGGATATCCTACAAACACGCAAACTTTCAAACGTGCTTCCAACTTATCGCATCCCGAAACAGGACATGATCCGGACATCCCCATATGTAAATATGGTTTAAGGATGTCTTCTTGCCTGTCCACAACTCGTGAGGAGTTTTAGGGACCGATTTTGAAGGCACGTTGTTCAAAAGATAACATGCGGTTTGTAGTGTATATCCCAAAAAGGATAAAGACAATGATGAATAACTCATCATGGACCTAACCATGTCCAATAAAGTCATATTCCTTCTCTCCGCTACGCCATTCTGCTGCAGAGTGCCCGGCGCAGTCAAATGGGATAAAATCTCATTCTCTAATAAGTGTTCCAAGAACTCATCAGAAAGGTATTCCCCACCTCGATCCAACCGAAGTGCCTTTATGGATTTACCCAATTGCTTTTCCGCTTCAACCCGAAACTCCCTGAACTTGTCAAAAGTTTTGCTTTTGTGGTGCATCAGGTACACATACCCATATCTTGAGTAATCGTCAATAAAAGTGATGAAGTACTCATACCCTCCTCGTGCCCAGATGTTCATCGGTCCGCAAACATCACTATGCACAAGTTCTAGAACCCCTTCGGTCCTATTGTCCTTAGACCCGAATGGTCTTTTGGTCATTTTACCCTCCAAACAAGATTCACATTGAGGTATAGATTGCACCTTTAAGTCACTTAAAGGTCCATCCCTTACCAACCTTTAAATCCTATTTAGGTTAATATGACCAAGGCACAAATGCCAAAGATAAGTTTTATTAGAATGATAAGTTTTAAGTCTTTTAGAGTTATTATCATTCATCTCAGCATTAAGCAATAATTCCATCTTAGGTTTGATAAAATATAGATTATTTTGCATCCATCCAGAATAGATAAAAGATTTGTTTTAATGAATCACGACTTTATCATTAAAAGAAACCAAGTAGGAGTCTTTAAATAAACAAGCTACAGAAATTAAATTCTTTTAAATTTAGGAACATAAAAACAATCTTGCAAAAATAAATTCCTATAATTATCAAAATAAAGATGGACATCTCCCACTGCTTCCGTTGAGACCAAGGATCCATCGCCCATCCAAAGCATGAAGTCTTCATACAACAGACTTCTCGTTTCTTTGAACCCCTGTAGAGAAACACAAACATGATTAGTTGCATAGGAATCTATGTCCCAAATGTCACTGGATTCCTCAACCAAACAAGTTTCTAAATACAGCATATCACAACTACCTCCTCGGGAAAGGAAGTCTTTGCAATTCTTCTTGATGTGCTTGACCTTCCTGCAGAAGAAGCATTTGAGCTTCTTCGGCTTCTTCTTCTTTTTTTTCTTGTTCTTGCTATTTACAAGAGTAGAAGACTTCCCATTCTTGGCCCATTGTTTCTTTCCATTCCCAGGGTTGGGATTGGAATTAGAAGCAGCCACCAAATTGGCCTCGCCGCTAGTAGGAGACTCCCTGATCAGCAGTTTGAACTCTTGTAACTGTTTCATTAATTCTGGTAAGGTCATATCCCACCTATTACTAAATTAAAAGTAGCTTAAATGAGATAAACTCCTTAGACAGAGTCTCGAAGACTATAGTCATTTGAGTTTCAGCATCGATGTCAGCTCCATTAGTTTGTGCCTCAGCGAGGTAACCCATGACCAACATCATGTGCTCCTTTACAGACTTCCCTGGTCTCTGCTTATAGTTCAAGAGTTTCCAAAGCGCCCCTTGCTACTTTGTTAGGGCCTGGCCTCTAAACATGTCTTCCAGATTATCCAAGATCTGCTAAGCAGTCTCAAAATCCTCATGTTAAGCCTATAGCATATTGTTCATGATGGGCATAATATAGCAGCGAGCCTGATCATTAGCATCTTTCCAATGATCATATGCTTGGATTTGATTATTGGTGGAATTTCCTGTAGACTTGGGAGGACAAGCGGTTGTTAGCACAAATTTTGGTTTCTCAAAGGAGAGGACGATATTTAGGTTCCGTTTTCAATTATTATAATTTTCTCCAATTAATTGGTTTTTGTCAAGGATCGATGATAAAACGTTTTTATATATTTTTAATCTACAATAAAGAATCATATACCAAACATAAGCAAACACATCACAATAATTTTGTAAGATAACATAATCATATAAAAATATACAAATTTGTTTATGTGTTAAAACCTTAAAATATCACAACCTTACAACGATAATTCTCAACTCAGAATTCAACAAGCTCCTAGGGGAGTAATGCCGAATTCAATCAGGAACACGGATCTCCTCCTGATTAATATATGTCATCTAGGACCTGTATGATCCAGCATATATTAATGATTGTTTCTTTGGCCATTAATTTTATTAACAGAGCTCCTATGGGAGGTTAATAATACGATTAACATGAGTATATAACCATCATTTTAATATTTTATCCATGATTTATAATCACCACCTAGGGGTGTGCAATCGTAAATCATGATAAAATACTTTATCCTCTCAGAGCTCCAACCTAGTATATGATGAAGTCCCTTCCTAGGGGTCGGAACCACCATGTGCTACCTATGGACCAACAATGGAGGCCTTAGGTCCTCTCTTCAAAAACCTTTTCCCACACAATCTTTTGAAATTAAGGTTTTATTTTAAAAACATGCATGAACAATTTTTAATTGAGCGGCACTCCCTATTCTATATGGCATGTTATTAATCTACATGACAAATCATATTATAATATAGACAAGCAAAGCTATAAGTAAAATAATAATAAATAGCCGTAATATTATGATTCCACCCTAGAGAATAGAAAATAAAAATTACAATAGAATAATAGAAACATATTATCGATTCTTCATCATTGAATCCTCAAACTATATCCTTCTTTATGTAATGCCCATCTTCAAGTCCTCAATCCAGCATAGATCGAATACTTCATATTTTCGGTCATATCCATATTTAATGTTTCTCAAAATTGTCCCAAAAATAAAATTAAAATTGCAACGAAAACTACACCTTTTTTGGAAAAAATTTTAGCGCTCTGTTGGTAGACGATCACGTAGATCGGCTTGCTGATCATGACCCACCGGCTTACCGATCATGACAGATCGGCCTGTAGGAGCCACCGGATTTCTATCTTGCAGACGACCCGAGAGTCTGGCCTACCGATCTTGCGACCATTGGCCTACTGAACTGGAGGGTTCGGCATCCCGACCAAGCAGAAATCATGCTTTTCAGAAAATATAGTTTCTAATACAATTTATCAATTTTATTTTCAACAATTCAAAAACATAAAATTAGAGTATGAGGAAATACCTGGGAACGTCATCTTCTATCTTTTAGATCCGTCTTCTCCGAATGATTATTTAATTACAAATTTCTTACAAATTTAAAATTAAATAATAATTCATAGATGGAGATGATAGTCTGCCATCTAATTACATGAAAAGCCTAGATACACATTCTAACCTCTAAGGAACCATAACCGGCAAAAATTAATTAATTAAATAATAATTTAATCAACCATAATTAATTAATAAACATGCACTATATAATCCATGACAACATAAAATATATAGAAACCCTAGAGTGCCAACTCTCTAAAAAAATTCAAGCATAGGAGAGATCAAGATCACATAATTTATACATATAGCATGATCACAATCTTGCAAATTTATGTAAAAACTATGGCTCTGATACAAAATGTTGAAAAAATAGTATACAACAGAATTTTAAAAATTTTTATATCAGAGTATTTTTTCAAACATAAGTTTGACACACTATATGCATAAATTAGCTGGATCTTACTAACATTGTTAATGTAGAAAAGCTACTGTAATCAGTAAAGAGAAGTAACATTTTAGAAGGACCTCAACCAATTGGCATTCTTTGCTATTCTCTATCCTTGATTGAAGTGAGCGTGGGCTCACGTCGTTCAGCCTTTCCCCAGGTGGCTCTCCTTCTAACCAATTGAAAAATACCTAAAGCTATAATTCGTGATTTGTGAATGATAGCTCTCCGAGGAGTTTTAGAGTCTCACTGACAAAGTCTCATTCTAGATTTCTCAACTGATCTAAATAATAATGAGACTCACTCCCCTTTACATAGAGGTTAGGCCCAGGAGTCAGTCATTATCAGATATGGTATCAAAAATTTAAATCAAAATCAAATCAGAATCAATATCTAATAAAATCCACGTGAAAACGCGTAATCCTTTTATCGCCCCGTCGACAAGTCAAACTACCAGATCGACTTGTCGAACCTTCTCAATCGACAAGCCGATCTTAAAGATCGCTACAAATCTTTATTTCCCACCCGAGAGTCTTAGGATAGAGCCTCAGTTTTAATTCAAATAACCCAATAAAGAAGTTATCTGATTAAAACAGTTATAGCTAGATAATCTCTAGGAAAATAAATATTCCAGATAACTCAATAAGTTTATCCTGAATTAATTCAAAATTAATCCAACCGATAAACAAACATAAATTATGTGATCCCAATAACTCAAAAAGTTTATCTTGAATTAATTTTATCACAAAATTAATTCAATCGATAAACAAACATAAATTATCTGATTTTACCGAATTTTAGTCAATTTAATAAATCTGGCATAAGTTACCAATTATTGAAAAAGCACACCATATCATTATCGAATTTTTGTAAGCTAGGAAAGGGGACCAAATGGACCTATATATTTTAAGCTCCTGATAATTATGAAACCCAATATCCCAAATATATATTTCATAATTATCAATTCCAACGCTACTCCATTAAAAGCTTGAACCTACACTCTCAAACTATATAGAATTACGAAGCCCATGTAGCTAAGTCTCCATGACATATCATAGTGTATCGTATTCCTATAGGATTATCAATAATCAGCTTAACAACAAGTTCTATCTTACCTTCTCGATTATTTTTATCTTATGTTCCATTAACTCACCATCAAGAAACTTACCATCCAGGGACAGTATACCATTCGGTTACACCTATTTATCCAAATGGTTGAACACTCTAGTTTTCTAATTACAAGACAATACATATAAGAGGATATCAACTACTCCTAAAGAGGAGCTATGGATTTCATATCTATAAATAATAGGTCTATGCTATCAAGAGTCATGCCTCCAACGTACCAGCATGCGTACCACTATAAAATGTAGATGTCACCTTTTGGTACATCAAAAGACATAAGTCAAGACAACGGGCCCACTATTCATCTCAGGATTAAGATACAATACAAATGATTGTCTAAAGTGAATCGATTTGTTGAAACATAATTATTAATCCAAATCAGTTCACTTTATGTCCTAATCTAATACATCGTCACTTATGACAATGTGCCAATGTTTCTATTCGTGGAGTCCACCTCCGATGGTCAAGACAAACCATCTCCCATTAGGGTTATACACAACACAACAATCTTTGCATGAATAAAGTGCCTAACTTTATTCCCTTGATTGCGGATCTTATGATTTAGACCGTCACCTTAAGAATCATGTCTTCCGTATAATCTGTCCATCATATGCACAATTCTTAAAGGTTTATACCAACAGTCTTAGACTATTGTTTACTTAACATACATTTAACAAATATGAATGTAAAGAGGACAAGATTTGGTATATAAATAATAAATAAATTGTTTATTGCTAAAAATGTCTCCAAAAACATATTATATTTTTACTCCTTAGGGTATACACATCTAACACTTAGATCATGTTCTTACAAAGTCTTGTAAAAATCAGCGTTTGACAATTTTAGATGTGTTTTACGCATGAAAATTTGAGAAAAAGGGTTTACATGTGATTTAACATGATGTTTTGTAGTCTCTGTACATTTTTTATGTTCTGGGATTTGATAAAATAGGTCGGATAGAGCTTTGAAGATCAAAACCTTTGAAGACTGAAAACTGGAGTTTTCCATATTTTGTTTCTAGTGGTAGGCCAGACTCGTCAATTCATTAATCAAACCCAATTAAATATTAAGTTTTATCAATAAACTTTTTTTTTCTAGTCATTACATCAAGGTAGCCATTTCGACTCCACTGTGTAGGGGGGAAATCCAAATCGGGTGGCATAACATAGTTCACTAGCCTCACATGCTTCTGTAACCCAACTTTGTAGGTTCCAACCTTCATATAATTTTCCATAGCGACCATATGGCTCAGGTTTCCAACATAGCCAGAATTTTCAACCAGCTCCTTAGGGTTCTGCAAATTAAAGGCCTTACTTCTTGGGAAGGAATAACAATACAAGCACTACTCAAGGTAATCTGAGGAAAGGAAGCAACAAAAAGGGAGAAGTAACAGCTTAGGCTTGTGCTGTTACAACAACTGCCAGGCAAACAAAGCAAGTTGACAATTCAGTGGTAGACGATATGGCTCATATCTCTCATTCATGGGCTCATGTGTCATTTAATATTGATGCTACCTATTTATTCATAACCATATACTTTGCTTCAGTATTACAACTAGCAATTGAAACTTGTAATTTCCCTTTAACCATTAGTACTCCTATGGGTGGTATAGCTGAGGTTTTTATGATTTGTAAATCAGTGCGTGTAGTTGTAAGGGAACATAGAATCTTAGCTAACTTATATATGATAGCCATGTTGGAGTTTGTTGTAATCTTAGGCATGGATTGGTTTGCTAGATACTAGGCTATAGTCGATTACCATTGGAAATGTGTCACCTTATTCACCCAAAGCGGGCAAGTCATTGACTTCCACACTAAGACAGGGACAGTGATGCTAGCTTTTACACTAAAAGTTTGTATCAAAGGACAAAGAAATTTCGCAAGTCTTGGGATGACTTTTGTTTCAAAAGGAGAATTAAAGAAGAATGACTTGTCTTTCTATACTCTAATAGTGATGAATTTCTAGACGTTTTTCCATATGAACTGCCAGGACTTCCGCCTGACAGAGAAATTGAGTTTGTTATCGACTTAGTTCTAAGAGCAACACCTATTTCCATCACTCCATATCAGATGGCACCTACCGAGAAAGCCAAATTAAGGAAGCAACTGGTTGAATTACTGGTGAAAGGATTTATTCCTGCAAGTCACATTACCTTGGGGAGCTCCAAGGCTTTTCGTGAAGAAGCGTGATGGGTTGTTAATACTTTGTGTTGATTATTGCCAACTGATCCGATTGACCATTAAGAACAAGTATCCCTTACCTCGTATTGATGAATTTTTTGACCAGTTAGAAGGATCTTGATACTTCTCGAAGATTGACTTGCGGTCTATATATCACCAATTGAAGATAAGAGAAGAAAATGTTCCAATGATAGCGTTCCGAACTCGCTACGAGAATTATAAATTCCTCATTATGCCTTTTGGGTTAACCAATGCTCCAACCGCCTTCGTGGATTTAATGAACCGAGTTTTTTGACTGTACTCAGATCAATTTGTCATTACTTTCATGGATGATATGTTGATTTGTTCCAAGACCAAAGAAGAGCATGCTGAACATCTAAGGATTGCTCTACAAACATTAAGAGAACACAACTTATATGCAAAGAAGGAAAAGTGTGACTTTTGGATGAAATTCTTAGGACATATTGTCTCTGAAGAATGCATATCAATGAACCCCTCTAAAGTTGAAACAGTGTAAGATTGGAAGCGACCAAAGAATGTGTCAGAAATTTGAGGTTTCCTCGGGTTAGCTGGATATTATCAACGCTTTATGGAGAACTTTTCAAAAATTGCCTTTCCATTGACAAGACTTATCAAGAACGATGTCAAGTTCTTATGGGACAACAAATGTGAGGAAGTATTTATGGAACTAAAGCATAGACTCACTAGTGCACTTGTACTTGTTATTCCTAATAATAAAGGACCTTATACTGTGTATACTGATGCCTCAGGAAATGGATTGGGTTGCGTACTGATGCAACATGATCGATAGTTGCTTATGCTTCACGACAACTAAAACCCTATGAGAGGAATTATTCCACACATGATCTTAAATTAGCTGCCATGGTCTTTGCATTTAAGATTTGGAGATGTTACCTTCATGGTGCAAGATTTGAGGTCTACACCGTTCACTAAAGTTTGAAATATTTATTGACTCAAAACGATCTCAATCTAAGACAATAGAGATGAGTCGAGTACATGGTGGATCATGATTTTAGTATTCAATATCACCTTGGTAAAGCAAATGCAGTAGCATAAGCTTTGAGTCATTAGAATTACAGGATTATGGCTAGCTTAGCATTAGAAAATTAAAGGCAAACAACCACCATTGTCGACTTTGAATTATATTACTATGATGATAATGAAAGGACCTACAAGTTCAATATAATACCTCTACATTGATCCAATAAGTGAAACAAGGACAAGGGCATGATTAAGGACTACGTATGATATGGGAACAGTTATATAATGGTGAACAATTGCATGGATAACAGATAAGACCAAAAGGATTTTTTTTTTACAAAGGGAGATTAGTTTTGCCAAAAGATCCTTATCTCCGATATGCAATGTTAGATAAAGCGCACCATTCTAAATTTGCTATTCATCCTGGAAGCTCTAAGATGTTTATAGACTTAAAGCGATAATATTGGTGGCATGGAATGAAGCATGATTTAGTAACTTTTGTATCTAAGTATATGACGTGTCAATAGGTCAAAATCAAACATTAAATGCCTGAAGGTGAGTTGAAAAATTTATCTATTCCAGAATGGAAGTGGGACCATGTAACGATGGTCTTCGTCATAGGATTTCCAAGAACTTAATTGAGACATAATGTCGTTTGGGTAATCGCAAATCGTCTAACAAAAACAACTCACTTCATTCGAATTAGTACAAATTATAATGTCTTCAAGCTATATCGGTTGTACATGTAGAAGATAATGATATTGCATAGTGTACCAATGTTAATAGTCTCTAATCGGGATACATGTTTCACATCTAGGTTCTAGAGAAGATTATAGAGAGCCTTGGGAACTCAACTGAATTTCAATACTGCTTTTTATCTTCAGACAGATAGACAATCTGAGTGTGTCATCTAGATTCTTAAAGATATGCTTCATGCTTATGTGTTGGATTTTGGAACTAATTGGGCTGCACAATTGCCATATATTGAGTTCACTTACAATAACAGCTACTAGACAAGTATTGAGATGGCTTCATATGAGGCTTTGTATGGTAGGCCTTGTAGATCTCCTCTATATTGGGCTGAAAAGGAAGAGCACATTAATCTTGGTACACAATTCATGAAGGAAACAACAGATAAAGTTTGAATTATTCGTGATTGCCTTAAGACTGCTCAGAGCCGACAGAAGAGGTATGCGGATAAAAAAAGGTGACCTTTAGAGTTCATGGTTAGAGATTATGTATTTCTGAAAGTGAAGCCGAAGGGTGGTGTATCTTAATTTGGTGTTCGAAGAAAGCTAGTACCAAGGTATAAGGGACCATTTAAGACTATAGAATGGATTGGACCACTTGCTTATCGTCTAGATCTACCACCTCAATTGTCTCATGTGCACAATGTATTCCACGTGTCGATGCTGAGGAGATACAAGCCAGATCTATCATATGTCATCATATGGAAAAATGTTCTACTCCAAGAAGACATGACTTAAGAGGAAGTTCCGATTTAGATATTAGATCAGGAAGTAAAGACTTTACGTCATTGTGAAATTCCTCTAGTAAAAGTTATGTGGCAACATCATAATGTTGAGGAAGTCACTTCAGAGCTTGAATCAGAAATGAGAGAGAAGTACCCTTATTTGTTCTAATGTCATCTCCAGTTATAGGTAAATTTTGAGAATGAAATTTCTTTAAGGAGAGTAGAACTATAACACCTATTATTTTTAACGGGTATAATTATGCCTGAATTAATTATTAGTGTGTCAATTTAAATTTTGTTAAATTTTATTGCATCTAAAATTACCTCATATTATTTATTCTACCTATTGTTAATTTTTCTACACGTATTTTCAATATTACCAAAATACCTTCACAATTCCACTTATTTATGAAAATGCCATTTGACATTATTTGCTATAAAAGTCTTTGAAAGAGACTTGAGTTTACCTGCTCCTCTTGTCCCCTTCTTTGTTTTTCTTCTTTTTATCTCCTTCTTCCCCTCACTCTCTCAAACATCTCTCTCTCCCTGCTTTTCATCTTCTTTATTTCTCTTCTTCTTCTTCTTCTTCTTCTTCTTATTCTACATGGCAGCCCTAAAGTAGAGGGAATTCAAGAAAAATCAAATAACATCTTCAAGCCATTTTCTCACTAAATCCACAAAACAATCTTCCACAAGTTCATAGATCAAGAACGCTTAGACATTTTCAAGATCAAATAATACTTTTGAACTAAGTTTTAAGGTTAGATTTTCTAAACTTAAACTTTGATTTAAATTTGCGTTTTAGCATAAAATTTGTAAAGAATGTGTTTTTGATGTTTTGTGGATGATTATACAACGCTTTTGAGCTTTGTATACTTGCAAATTGGATTTGTTGTTTTGAGTTTGAATATTTTCAGACTTTGATCATGTTTTTGCAAAATTTTATAAAAATCAGCATTTGATAATTTTAGATGTGTTTTATGCATGAAAATTTAAGAAAAGGGTTTACATATGTATTAACATGATATTCTATAGTCCCTGTGCATTTTTTATGTTCTAGGATTTAATAAAACAAGTCGGATCGAGCTTTGAAGCTCGAAACCTTTGAGAACTAAAAACTGGAGTTTTCTAGATTTTGTTAGACAGTAGGCTGGACTCACCAATCGGCAAGCCAGACTCAGTCGGTATGATCAACAGGCCAAACTTCTTCAGTTGGCATGTCTAACTCCTGTAATCGACAAGCCAAATTTTGTCAGCAGGCTGGACTCGCCAAGCGACAGGCCAGACTCTGTCAGTAGGCCATATTCTGTCAGTAGGCCGGCCGAGCAGTTCAAACAGAGAGTTTTTGGGCCCGCCTGTTTTCGTCGTTTTATGTTACAAAATGTTCCAAGGATTGTATATTAATGATTATGGCACACTAATAAAAATAGATCATAAATTGACATAATTATAGATTAGGATTTAAGTTAAAGTATGGTTATTTTTATAAATCATAAGATAACGACGTACTAAGAGCTTACATTATGAAACTTTTATGAGCTAGAAGTTATCAATAAATCATTCGTTAAAGAGGTAGGGATTCTATTACTCATCTTTTGTGAGGTTTTATTTGATTAATACTGGTTGTTGTTTTGTAAAATAACTTATATGTTATTTTGTTAATATTACTACTTGAATATCACTTAAGAAATAATGCTTTAGACCCGTCCTATAATTTACAGGAGATCAAGTTGATTAGACATGTTTTGACATAATTTGAGAAGCATGGTTAGGAAATAAGGATTGTATATATACATATATATGTATATATATATATATCGGTAAGGATATGAAAGGATGTTAGACATGAAGAGGATGACAGTTATGTCCTTGGGCATGTATACCTTAATAGGTAAATAAGGGAGGCGATGGTGTTGCCTGGAGTCGAAAGTCCTAGAATATACTGTACAAGAAACAACTTGGTGAGGATTCGGGGCTTGATGTCCCCTCATCTACAACTCTTGGACCGATTGATTTGAGTTGTCAAGTGTGCCTTTGTGGTTTCGTTAAGTAGAGAGACGAGATTCTTTACTTTACTATGGATACCGACAAGCATCATTTAATTATGAATCATAATATATGTATAGAAACTTGGTAATATTTATTATGGGGTATCCATCAAATATGAACATAATGGGGATTGTATAATATTATTGAATAACGAACTAACCATGCAGGTATTAATATAGTAATTAATAAAACCTAAAGGTAAATAATAGTTTTCCTTCTAGGTATGTTGATGCTTATCCCCTATTATTTTTACGTCTCGGTGGAGTTTAGTGTAATTTATCCGACGAGGAGTTTGACGACACTACTGCTTCTGATGTATCGAAATTTCTTTAACCTTATTTGTACTTTCGTTTAATCATGTAAGATTCTTAAATTGTAGTACTCGTTGTGTTTAATTATGTGTTGTCTGGAAACTATGTAATGATAATGATTGTATTTTCAATGTTTAATGCAACACTAAACTATGGAATGATAATTTAATATGTTATTGATTTGTTTATTTTTAAAGACGTATGGGCAATATTTTAATGATTTAAAATGATATTGTAAAATATATATATAAATATTTACTAAATACTATCAATACCCACTTAGGGGCATCACAATTATGGAGGAGAGAGGGAAGGGAAATCATAGGAGAGAGAAAGAGGGAGAGAGAAAGATGGGTGAAGATAGAGAAAGGAAAAAAGATGATAGATTTGATGAGTAAATTAGATCAGAGGAGAGTGATAGGGAGCAAAGAGACGTGCACGGGTAAACATAGACAGAAAAAGGAACTAGGAAAAGATCTAATGTATTTTAAGGGGTATTTTTGGGTTTTTGTTTTAGTAAAATAGTGACCCTGATTTTTTTTATTTTTTTATTTTTTTACTTTTTTAAATTATGTGACATCATTTACTCACTAATTGATAAGATTTGCTATTCGGTATAATTTCTAAAAAAAAGGACCTTTTAATGTATTTTTCTTATCTTACTCAAGCCTGGCTCTAGGTATTTTGGGGCCTTAAGCAAAAATTTTAAAGAAGCCTTTTCAAAAGTTAAAAACATCCATTATATTTTATATTTTATTAAAGTTAATAAATTGAAAAAAGTCAAAAATTGAAAAATTACATAGCAAAAATTGAAAAACATCAATTACATGGCAAACATTAAAAATTTGTTTTCTTTTTTAAAGTGTAAAATAAATAGAAGTAAATATTTATTTATAAACAAACAATACAAAGAAGAATTTTCTACATTTTTTGTACTATTATAAAAGTTGTCTCTTTATATTTCTTTAAAGAAATAAATCAGTTGTATGTTTATCAAAAATGTCATTTGAAGTATGCTAATTAGTCCCTTTATGATTATATTTTTGGAGGAAGGAATCATTATTTTCTTGTGAAAAAAAGAGAGTGGTTTGATATTAAAAAAAATGATTTGATATTCAAAAACATTTAAAGAGTGGTTTTAAAAAAATAAAATAAAAATGAAGAGTACTTCACTTTTATTGGCTGATTTATGCTTGACATTTTGATTTCATGTTTAATATCTGAAAAAGGAGTTTCAATGCATACTTAGAGGATTTTTTAGTTATCTTAAATTTTATTTTAAAAAAATCAATCTACTAATGCCTAAAAGTTAGGCTATTGTTAATCCAACTTTTAAGAAGTGGGGCCTAAATCAAGGCGTAAAATTGTGGGAGCCTTAAGCAATTGCTTAACTTGCCTATGGGTTGAGCCCGTACTGGTCTTACTATTGCCAAAGAAGTAGTGATGGTAATGGAGTGGGGCAGGGGTGAGTATGCTTCCCCCACCCTCATGCCTATTACTCTTTTGGCCCTTATACCTATCCTCATATCTACCTAAACTAAAGACGGAGTCGGGGTCAGGGAATCCCCATCGAGGGAGCTATCTTTATACCCTATCTATTTTAAAATTGTTATAACATTATAAAACTCGAAACAAGTTCTACTATATAAATTGTAAAATTTAACAACATAATCACTTATATTCATAAAATAAATCATAAATAAAATTCAAACTCTATCAATCTAAAAACTAAATTTGTAAAATAACCAAAACAATAAAATACTAAGTATGTTATTCTTTTTTTGTTTTTATGTTCTTTTCATAACTTTATGTCAACTCTATTACTTGATTCTTTTTTTTAAGACATTTTCCATTTTTTTCTTTTTATTATAATTTAATACATCACCTCATATATGTTTACATATATAAATATATACACAAATACAAATACATGTATAGATATATATACACACACACATGATTGGGTTAGGGATGGAGGCAGGGGAGCTTCTCCCATCTCCACCTCACTCTCAACTCGGGGGTTAATTTTAACCCCCATACCTGCCCCATCTTCATATAGCATCCCCATACGTGTCTTAATCGGGACGGATACCCATGCGTACGCACATCCGCGGGGTAAAAATGCCATCCTGCAAAGAAGGGGTTTGCAAAGAAGATTAAATCATGTGGCATTGAATTGTAATAGAAAGGATATTTTTGTCATTAATCGATACTTGACAATCACAAGTTCACAAGCGGCATTGTGTTGGGGTTGGTTCAAACAGAAAGAAGAATAGGCCAAATTAGGCCATGTTGCAGTCACATGATTCAGAAAAAAGCAAAAACAAGCGTTCCCCTAGTCTCCAAGACAATAAATTTGGGTTCACTTGCATGATATGCTTTGTCCTTGGATGCACAAAAAAACTTTTGAGTCTACAGTTAGCTAGTTTATTCTTTTTCTTTTTGAAAAAAAAGGTCCAGGAATTGGGGCGGGCCATATTAGCATATTCTTTTAAAATTCCTAAAAGAGGTCCTCAAACACTGAAAATAATGTTCATTAAAAGCTCCATAGACGGGTCTTAATCCTCGACTAAGGGTATGTCACCTTAGTTCCACCTAATATGTTTAGTGATAAAGATACTTGAGATGGTGTTCTAGACAATTGAGTATTAGACTAACAGATACAAATCTTTATATTTAAGACCTTAAAAAAATATCACCCAATGCTTGAACATTTTACCTTAAACCTATCTCGATGGTCAATTGCCTCTAAGCCATCCCACTCATTAGTAGCTAACTAATTTATTCACAAGACTCATAACCTAGCTAGTCAATTTATTTTTACTAACATTCTCATCAAGGGCCAACCCTTTTCACTTTATCATACTTATAATCGTCTTAAAGGGTCACTTGAAAAGCTGACCTTAAAGTTTCCATGTTGGTGGTAAGTATGATTATATGACATTCATATTACCCTTTTACATATGCTGATTAGTAAGGATATCTTTGCTAACAAGGTTAAAAACGAAGAGCGTGGAAAAAACTATAGTTAGGAATGTAAGTGAAGAAGTGGAATTCTTCTCTTATTAATGTTATGATTCCACATCGACTAATTATGAGATTAGTTGGTGGCTGTTAAACCTATGGGTTCCCTCCCTCTACAAGCCGGTTTTAAGGCTGAGCTCTACCTATGGGTTTGTGGCATTGGTATAGATCTAGTATAGGATGAGACACTATCAATTGGTATCAGTGCCACGTTGTGGTGGAGGGGCTACCTAGGAAGGGGCAATTTGAGAGAGCCAGAGTAGGCCATCTAGAGCGAGCTGCTATGGACATCAGTGTTCTTTATTTTACATAAGCTAAATAAGACCCCTTATTAGTATTATACTTTTTGTTTCTTTGTATCAAATAGCCTAATGTCTTGTCTTCTCACTTTAATCTCCACTCTTTATCTTTCTTTCCATTTTTCTACTCTACAAAACAAGGGACAAAATCTGAACAAACTGAAAGTTGTTCTTATTGCCTCCTTTTTCAAACGGCGTGAAGCATATATACACATATATATATATATATATAGTGAAAAATGCACTCTCTAATTATATAATTGGCATCCACTTCCATGGTATTGCTCTTTATCCTTCTAACTTCACATGCACATCGCATTTACCTTTTTTCCTGTAATGCCCATTTCAGAACATTAACATATGGATGCGAGATGACTATTATCTATTCGCTTAATAAGTACCATTAGAAGCTCCTACACGATATATATATATATATATATATATATATATATATATATATATAATGCATAAAATACAAACCACCTTCTGACAATACTCTTTGTTATGTATAATAGATTATTTAAACATATAGATATTATATAGTATCTAATAACCTTATCATGCTCAGAATTTTTAGTGTGAAAACATTTTTTTTTTAATGTTTTATGTGAGTCTGTGAGTGATAAGATAAGAAGTAGAGTGAACTTTTTGGCCCACGTTGTACAGTTTCGGCATGTTCTGCTGTTTTGCGTGGAAAATCATGAACAAAGTTCTGCCTAATTGTCGTTTATTTATTATTATTTGCTAAACGACACCTAACTCTCCATAGAATCTGTAGTTGATGTTAGATTCTTCTCCTTTGGCATACAGGGCATTCATAGTGGTAAATAGAAACTGAAGTCTTTGTCAAATCATATGTTGTCGTCACAGATTTTACACACCAATTATATGAGAATTCATAAAAGAAAAATTAAAAAAAAAAGATTTATGGGGTTCAGCTTGTTGGCAACTTGTCTTCCATATTTTACTTTGAAAGCAGCAAACTGTTACTTTGGTTTCTTTCGTTTTAAGAAGATTACAGTCATAAGTACCAAATACTTAGGACCATTTTTCTCTAATTAAAATTGTAGAGGAGTACTGTTAACTGTTAGTTTTCTAGTTAGCTTAAAGCTTTAAATATATGGACCAAAAATTGGTTTGATTTACAATTTGAGACTCTTTATTAACATAACATGGGTTCTAGATGTGAAGGCGTGTATTCAAATTGAGAGAGTTATTGAATTACTAGGTCCAACAGGTATGAATTTTTAACGAGACCATTTACAAATTAATTTATGAATTATGTTACCCTTTTAACACTCACGTTTACAATGTGTTGAATGGAAATGTCTACTTGTACACTTTCTGCCTATCACCTAGCCAAATATGTTACAGCTTCTAAGTCACAAGTCATTTCACAAATAAGCGATTCCCAATTGAAACATAATCCAGTACCTCTACGTACTTGCAGAGTTAATGTCACATTAGTTACTAGATATTTGATTGTTAGAGAGACAAAATCATGTGAATGGCAAAGTTTTAATTGTCAGAGACACAAGATCAAACTAGTTAAAATAAAAGGTTGGGAAAACTTCATTCAATTATACCCAAATTTCTCGTGTGTCTATATATTATTTTTGCGCACAATGCTAAAAGGATACCTTTAGGAACTTTTCTGTGTGATATACAAAAAAGAATGAGAAATCCATAATGGAAAGTGATGAAAAAGTCTCAAAAGGATAATGGTGAAGAGAAAAATAGAAATAGAAACTAAAGCTCATAATCCTGAGAGTGAAGTTGTGGTAATTGCAGGCGGCGTCGGAGTGAAGAACTCACTGTCTGTCCAGTTAGTTTCTCCCCAATGCTTTAACATCTCCTTCCAGTTGCACAAGTTGTCCACACATCTCTTCGACCGTCGGTCTTTGACTTTGATTCTCCAGTGGCCGTCTGTGTAGTTCCCTTTCTCAGCTTGCCTTCTGTCCCATTCCAACTGCGCCTTTTGCTTTGATCTCAGCAGGCAAAACTGCTGCAGCAGCTCGGGCATTGCATCATGTACTCTCCACCACTTCTCGTGTGCAACATCGCTTGCAAACTCTTGCAATATGTCAACATTCCAATTACAATCATAGTCCCTAAAACACAACCAGGGTTTCAATCCCAAGTAGTGAAGTACATAGAGGATTGGTGGATCTGCACCAAAAAGTCTAGTCTTCTTTTGTTTCACCTCTTCATCATCACCAATCCAAAAGTTCTTCAAGAAGTTCATGTGTTTTGGAATCCGATGCCACCATGTGAAGATCTCATTTAAGTATCCTTGGTCTCCTCCATTGTAGGATTCTATTTCATCAATGTGGTCCATCAGAAGCTGGAATGTGCAGTTTGAAGGCTCTATTACCATAACACCAGAGTTGAAAAGTGTGCCATTGTTCCCGGTTGCTGATATCTCAGGCATCTTAAATAAGAAGTCAATGTTCCTAAGTAAAAGCAGATCAGCATCTATGAATATGATCTTGTCATATTCAGTTAGCTGCCACAGTCGAAACTTGCTGTAGTTCCATTCGTTGTACGCATCTTTCTCTGCCTTCGGGTTCCTAATTCTTTGGATTGTCTTGATTTTCCATCCTGCTGCCTCGAGTCCACTCCGGTGGTATCCGCTGATTGTATCATCGACAAGGATCACGAGATCCCGAGTGGAGCCTAACATCCGGATGCTTTGTGCAGCAGCAATGGCTCCACAAACATATACATCGGCCGAATGGAGAATTGTTGCATATGCTTCTCGGTGCACATTTCCTGAATAAACTACCTCTGCTTTCAAGAAAATGTATTAGAATCGTATGTGAAGTTACAAGAAGAATTTGGCAGACAAGATAGAAGAATCAATGAAGCAAATCTATGTTGGAGACACACATTGATGGTATTCTATGCAAAATAAAGTGGCGTTGACTATCGACCAATGGCATAGAACAGAGTAGTCGTCAAGTATTATGAGAAGTCTATATCGTAGAATCTTAGTATGATATGATGAATATTACAAGTGGGAATTCACTGTTTTAATTTGAACACAAGAATCATGAAATTAACTCTCGTTACCAAATTTCCATGTACTTTGAGTCGGTTCATCCACTCTTAAAGAAAAGTGATTTCCATTGTTCATGAGCTATATTCCTTCATGCACCTTCTTCTATGAAATAATCTAAAGTAGATCCTACTCTTGTATGAATTAGAACAGACCTTTTCCCGTGAGAGGAAGTGAAAGTTCACATGAACCAACAGGCAGCTGAACCTTTTCCCTCAGCACATGCAAGTTTGGCTTATATAACCAAGCATTCCCTTCACACGCTGCAAGTTCCTTGCAAGTAAAGAGATTTGGTATCGGAAAGCAATTGGTGACAAATAGCAAATGCACAGGGTTGTACCCTTTGGAGGATCCTGCAAGTCCAGCAGCTGCAAGCTGCAAATGCAAACGAGCAACATCGCGAGACCAGTTCCCTTCATTCCTACAAGGAAGCTTAACAGCTATGAGATCAAGCCTTTTTCCGGGGGCCTTGAGCTTTGGCAAAGATGGACAGATGGGAACATCTTCTTCTTCCTCCTCGTCTATCCATTCTGGATATAACGAATCCCAAGTCACATTTTTGTCAGCATAGTCTAGATGCAGAACAATGTGCATAGCATCTGGAGTGAGCTGCTTCCATTGATTGATTTCACTAATGTTGAAATTCAGAAGGCCAATTCCCTGATACTCGCTCTTCAGATCCAATTTCTTTATAACTTTTGCTATGTCATTCCAGTCAATATCCAAATCCGAGACATATCTTGGGTCTGAACCACCCCATATCCACCTTTTTACAAAACCCTCCCTGCATTGTAAAACTTTTGCATCGTTATATAACTATGCCTAAAATTTATGGAGTGGATTCAATTATTCAAAGGAATGAAAATAAAGTAGAAAATACACCAAAGGACAATGTTCTTTTTTTTTTTTTTTTGAAATGCAAAACAATGTTCTCATAGCGAGGGAGAGTAAGCATATCTTGGCTTTAGCATATTGATACATGTCACAATTTTGTATCAAGTCCAAAACTCACCATTTAGAGTAAAATGGTGTGTGAAAAATTTGTTCATTTTAGAATTGCTTAAGAGCCTGTGACTAAACGCTTTACGAATTATTTTGAAAAGTTCAAAAGAAATAAAGAAAAAAAATTACCGAGAGGCAGAATGTGTTGGATGGTTGTTATTGTAAATGTCAGGAGAGTATATTAGTGTTACAAAAGTGCCGGAAACGATGACGAGTAGGACAAGTCTCAGCAGAGGAAACTTGCATTTGGGGCTTCTTTCTTGGAGGGAAAGGTGGAAAGGCTTCTCTGCATCCTTGGTTTTACCTCTTTGTGAACGTCTTCTGTATACATCTTCACTGCTCAAAGGAAACAAGTTAAGATCAACTCAGTTGATACATAATGAAATTAAAAAACTTGATTGGAGTATCAAATGTGGATAAGCATATACATTTTGGACTAGAGGCATCAATAATATCTAAGAACAAGATAATTGATATTTTATTGACATATGCATCAATGTGAAAGACAGAGTTCTAGAAAGAAAAAAACCGGTTCACTTTGTTTCTTTCCTTCTGTCTCTCAATTTTTCTCTGCATTATGCTTTTTGTTTTTGTTTTAATTATTAAAAAAAAAGAAGATAATCTGGTTACATATTCAGATCTTCGCTTTCTTTGATAGTATTATAAGTTCATTAATCCCAAAATTCATAAATATAACCAAGGTTGGCCTGATATGGTTCACCTTAGAAATGCAAACAGGATATGCTATGGTAAGGTTAATATTTCAGCATGCAATGTGTCACCATATGATTTGCGACTTCACCGACTTTTCCTTCAAGGGAATATACACATACTAACCGATCCGTATGTATAGTTTTTGCATGTATGTTTGTATATACACATCATAAATCACCCAAATTTCTCAGTGTCTCATAAAGGTGGAAACCTCAATCCACATACATAGATTGGTTAAACTAGATAGCTGAACTTAGTCAAACGGTTTTCAAGTTGTAGAATAGGAGGTGAAATTTTTGTTCGAAAGAGTCATGATGAAGAAAAATCAGACATCTCTTCCATCACATTGCTTACATGTCTAGTTGATTTAAGGAAGTTTTCCATGGACTTAGTTTAGATAAATACAAAAGTTGACAAACAAACATAGACATTTTCTATATAGATTGTAAAGACAGAAGAAGACACTTACATTGAAGCCGATAATCGGTGGCTTGCTCGAGGAGAAGAACCCATGGATCCTCTCATATAGATTAAGTTAGGAATATAAAGTAGTGTAGCATATATGTGATCTGCAAAAAAAAGATGAATTTGAGAAGAAAAAAAGTTTAACAGTTCATCAGATAAAAGGCAGATGACAAAACAAGAATAAGCATCACATACAAGGGGCAAGATAAAGGAGTTGTTGACTTGGTTTTTTGATCAACTTTAGTGATGGAGAACAGTAGAGAAAGAAATTGTTACAGAATGAAAATGAAAAGAATAACACATATCTATAACACCGGTATAAACTAAACTAAGCAGGAAATACAGAAAAAAAGATGAGTGAAAGAATACATAAACTGAAAGAGAGAGAGAGATAGGCAAGAGAGCAGACCTGTAAAATATTATGAGTTGGCTTTGGGTGAAGATGAAGATGAGGATGGTGAGAGATGGACAGGTTGTGAGCATAATAAAGCAAGAGTCATATCACTATTGGAACAGAAACTTCTATTATAATTCTCTTCTGTTCCATTCTATCTTTTTACTTCTCAAATTCATTAAAACTTTCTGGTGTGACACCAACTTTCTTTTCTTTTTTCTTTTTCATTTCTTTACTGTTACATCTGATAATTGATTTGTTCATTTTTTTTCCTTTTTTTTTTTTTGGGTGAAAATTCAAATAGAGAGTCAATTGCCACAGCACCCCCACATTTTGCTGAGACATCACAAGGAAATTAAAGTTGAAGAAATAATTAGGTTTGTACTTGTTACATATAGGGGTAATGATTAACTTACTCTTCAAAATTCAGTGGAAAAAGGCGCTCACTTGGTCTTGCAAGAATATTAGATCCGTGAGCATAATTAATTATTGCATATCGAGTTTTTTTTTTTTTTTTCTTGGAAGTAGTCGTTTTTGGGTAATCTTGACTCTTAAGCATAGACCAAGTATGGCAGATGATCAAGAAGAACTTTGTGCGCTATGTTATGTTTCCATGTCACACGTATTTAACAAATTTTTAAACTTAATGGTGCTAAATGAGAGAGAAAAAGGTTCTACAACCCACAATATTAGTAGTTGCTCTTCTGAATATGCCAATATATATGTATATATATATATATATAAACGTTTAATTCAAAAAGAAAAAATAGCCCACATGAAGGTTCAAATTGACCAACCACTTGCAAGAACACAAGTTTAATGCATAAGGACTTTTTTTCTGTCTTTTTTTTTTTTTTAGTAACACTAAAAATTACTACTTAAAAACTAGCATGGACAAAGACAATAATGAAGACAAGAATCCTTTATTTATTTATTTTTAAATTTTGGAATGGAAAAGGAATAACTAGAGAATAATGTGACGGTAGTTGCGTGATTAGGTTAATGAAAGCATCACTTATACTGGTTTTATTGAATGGTTTAGGTGTGGGTTAAGAACAAAAATTTATGCTTAAATCTTCAAGTTCCATCTCACCAACAACAAAGGAAAACCCAATGATTATATTTGTTTAAATTGTTTTAATTTCCATGTCTTGTTATATATGTGGACCATTATTAGTTTTAATTTCTAGTAGTAGGTATGATTTTCTTTTCATTTTGACTAAATGTCTAGATGGTTTGTGTTAATGAAGAATGTGCAAAAACACATGGAGGAGAAACAAAGACTCATATTTCCTCACTTCCTTTTCTTTCAAATGACTGCCATAGATATCTAGATATGCTGATTTTATTATTATTATTATTATTATTATTATTATTACTTGTGTTTTTCACCTATCCTTTGTTTTTCTGATTTAATAAGCAATATCAATTAGTGAGAAGTGCTTTTGGTTTAAGGACATTTTCAAAGACTATTTCACCAAACACAAGGCAATAACAACAATAAATGCTCAGAATTACATCCTTAACGAGAAATAATAACTGAAAAAAAAAAAAAAAGGATTACCAATATTGATCAAAATCTTTTCAATTTCATGTTTTTTTAAAAGAACTCAATATGGCAATCTACGTTTTGGACTAAAAAAACAAAAGTAAAACAAACATCACAATCAAATACACAAACGATATGACAAATTTCCTACTTTTGGTTCTTCTCTGGAATCAAATTTAAGGGAAGGATGTTGAACAATCAGCACATCAAACAAAAAGTGTAATCTCATTAGAAAGGCTATAAGAGCCTAATTACAAAGCTTTATTATCACAGATACAATCATGAAGCTAGGAAGCTTTAACTTTAAATTGGCAGCACCAACAAAAATGCTGGATAAGCCTAGAGGGACACGTGGCAGTTGGATAACTGCATTGCAGAAATATTTGTGGTGACAAAGCAAAGTTAATATTATATATTGGGAAGGACTTGTTGTGTACTGTCACTGTCTTGATGGAAACCGTGCACCCATCGCCAAGTATCTCTTTCTTACTCCATCTCATGCAACTTTGTCACAACAATAATCTTACCTTAATATATCTACATATAGTTTGTAATATGTAGGACTTGTATATATAGTTTGTAATATGATATCATATAATAGTTGAGGTGTGACTTTTTTTTTAAAAAAAAAGGGACAAGAAAAAAAGAATTAAAAATATTGTAGGACTTGTATGTCCGGATATTTATTGCATTGGAAGCCAAGAAACCGAAAGGCGAGACTTTTTCTTGTTGGCTTATGTATGAGCCAAAGCTTCCCACATATATTTGTCATTATTCATGAGGAAGCAACCTTGACCCAAAACTTAGCATTGCTTTCTTCTTTTTGTGGTTTAGTTTCATTTTAACGATGTTTTGCGGTCCCTTTGAGGACCACGTTTGATAAGGGAATTGGCACTTAGAATTCTCTGAAATTTGTTTCTTCTTCAATACTTGATGACATGCTGTTTCAAGTGCTCAATTGTATAAGTATTCATTGTACAATTTAGAGTTGGTGAATAAAAAGAGGAAAAAAAAAGAGCATTAGAAGTAGAGTGTGTAACATCTATGTTGTCACGATAAAACGTGATAAATGCACCTAATTATAAAGAGAAGACATATAGTAAGTTTGGACGTGGACAAAAGTTGGTGAAATTGGTAAATTGGTGAGCACCAATAAGAAAGGGCTAAGCATCTATTCTAGGATAGTGATGGGGTATTACTTTGTGAGGGTATTCTGTTACATGGTTTGGAATTTGGATGGGTGAAAGAGCCCCATTTTATAACTCTCAAGGTAATGTCATTTTTCTTTTTTTGGTGGAAACCATCTCAAACACATGGACTAGAGGAGGTAACACATGGACTAGAGGAGGTTCACAAGAATCCACTCTCACAATTTAAAAATGCTAGTGTTTTCTTGGATTCCTTATTTGACATATGCAAACATTATAATTTAGCAATTGAAACACTCTCCCTGTCATGTGCCACATGGTGCAAGAATAAAATAGCAAACCACCTCTCCCGCCCAACCCACCATAGTTGGATGTCATTGGCAAAGCAAATTGATATATAGGCAGATAGTTGCGAGATGATTTTCTCTCGGCTCAACATGCCCTGCCCAACAAGTGTGATCTTTTATCGTGGTTGATTGAAGAGCCACGATTGTGACGGTTAGGAAATAGTCGACTTCTGGTTTTTGCATAATCAACCCATCAGTTGAAGAAAGGCCATTTTGCTCCTTGGGCATCACAAAGGGCAAGGCTTGACCAAGGCCTCGGCATTTGGAAGCACAACCGAAGCAAGCAAGTCTCGGTGCAAGGCCAAGGTCGAGAGAAATCGGTTTCCAAATTCAGGGAATACTCTTTGGTTCAAGTTGCAAGAGTAAGGAGTTTCATGCGAGGACATTTTGAGTAAAAATTTTCTTCAATCCAATCACCTTTTGTACAATTCAACTTTTACATGGTAAAAGTTTATTGTTGCCCTCTAACCGTGGACGTGGCCTACCAGCTGAACCGCGTCAAACCTTCGACTCCTTTTTCTGCCCACCGTAAATCATGTTTTATTATCCATTTAATTTTCTTTTCTATTGGCATCATGCACCATCATGTTTGACTGCTCATTCTAAGTCTATTAAAAATCTATTTAAATCCCCGCAAAGCATATAAGTAGCTTAGAAAAGTCTAATTTCAATGTTTCAAAAAGCATAGGTAACAAAAACCAAGCCGCCTAATGCAGGGGACAAGGAGGAGAAAAAGGTTCAGACCCTAACCTTTGTATGCAATGCCTGATAATGGCTTCTTTAGATAGACTCGGATCGGCACCGGTTTATCTTCGAAACAACAAGTGGAGCTTCAAACCTGTTATAAATTAATCTCTCTATATATTTCTGACCCTGAATCACAAAGAAGCAAAAACCAACAGGTCCAGCACCATGGTTAGGCCTTTCTGTTGCATTTAAATCCTTTATCCAACTTTAACCCCGAAGTTGCATGGAAATGGAATCAATATATGCACATATACATCATCAATTGAAATGCTTATTAAACATTGGAAAATGGAAGACAATTTCAGAATTACAATGTAACGCTTTTAATTGAGACTTTGTAGTTTATCGATTCCAAAAAAGGGAAGCTATTCCAGACAAGGTATGAAAAATGAACTCCAAAAACTTCTGGTCAATTCTCATCCTCGGAGCTTTTTTCTTCTTTCGGAGGAGCATACTGTTTGCACAGCTTGGACCTTGTCCAAGGATCCAGGGGAGCTCTTTGGGATGGTTGAGGTGCTGGGGGTTTCGATTGTCTTAGTTCATTTTCTCTGTCAATAAACCTACACAAGCAGAAGAATAGATATTTAAAATGCAGGCCAAACTCAGCCATGAAACAAAACAAACCAAAATCAGTCAATGAACTGTAGAGATAGAAGACACATCTAACGGGCTAAAGCAAACAACTACACCACTCAACATAACAAAAGAAAGAGAGAAATCCTTAAAGGAAGGATTTATCGACACCCAAAGAGGGCCCAAAAATTTGGCCTTATCCAAACAGTCACAAGTATCACAGTCCATTTGAAAGAAAAAAAAAGAAGAAACATAGCTATACCCAGATAAGATTGTAGAACACATATATGAATTAAACAAGAACATCAATGATGGATAATGGTCTTACTCAATATAAGCCATTGGTGCAGCATCACCAACTCTTATACGAGTCCGGAGCAATCTAGTGTATCCACCTGCTCTATCTCTGCAATGCAAAAACTAATCAGCATAATAATCATAAAGATAAGATGGTAAAAAACAAAAAGCATGACGTTTACTTGTATCGGTAGGCCAGTTCTGTAAATAGCTTGTGAAGGACATCATCTCCTCGCACAAAAGCAGCAGCACGCCTAGCAGCACACAAAGAGCCCTGTGATCATTTTGAAAGTCAACAGATTGATGTTAAGACAACTCCCCGTTTATTTAAGAAAAAAAAAATACTCTTTCCACTTGAATACTAACACATAAGTACTGGCATACCATCTTAATCATCATGAATAATATAACCACTGCTTATTTTGAATTTACATTCATCTGTAACTGTAAGGTAAAAAATGCTTCTGCGAAAGTTTCCCCAGTAAAAAGAGTGCGAAGTGAGGTTCCAAGCTTCATCGATTTTAATTTTTCAACACGAATGTATGTATCTGTTTTCAACTCTTAACAACGTTGATTCCTTGAAGCAAAAGACACATTATTTCCATTCTGGGTGTTGAATAAGTTGAGTGGTGCAGTCGAGTTTTGATGAGGAGGATAAGTTTTCAGTTAAAATTGTGTTTAAACTGTGATTACATTAAGGGTTGGTCATATGATTATGATACGAGGAAGAATGCTTTCAAAAGCAACATAAAATCACAAAATAAAATCAAAAAGCAAGTATTGAACCAAATATCAGAATATCATCTAATCACATACCTCTTTCCCAAGTTGGACCATATTATCAGCTAAGCGTCGAATCTCTTTCGCCTGCAAAATGCATAATACAGCAACAAACAATTTCAAGTCCTTCTTCACGACCAATTAGTGAATTAGTTTGCATACATTCTTGAATCACCTAAATAAAATAAAATAGAAGAAGAGTACCTTGGCAACAGTAGTTTCAATGCGCTCGTGCTTCACCAGCTGCGAAACCATTGTTCTAAACAAAAAGGAAAAAAAAAAAAAAGAAATTTTTTGTTTTTGTCAATCAAAAACCAAACCAAAAAAAGAGAGAAAGAAAAAGAAAAGGCAGAGCTGAGAAGAGCTGACCTGAGCATGGACATGCGATGACCAGTGGGCCGCCCTAGCTTCCTGAACTTGGTCATTCTCCTCTATTTCTCTATTCCGATCTCAACACTCACAAACAAAGAACAACCAAAAACCCTAGAACAACCAAGAACTAAGAAAGAAAGGTAATCTCCGATCGACGTGACACCTCGTTAAAGAATTAACCCTCTCATAGAGGGCAAAACAAATTTTCTTTGTCATTTATTTTACCCAAAACACTATTATTGTAAAAAGACTTCATTGTCCCCACATGAGACCTGAAAAAAAAAGAAGACCTTTTTATGACTTTGTTTTAAGTTAATTTAAAAACTATATATTTAATTTTCGATCTTATCGAATATATATATTTAGATTATATATATAATACATAAATTTATACTTTATTTTAGTTAATTTTAACCTTTAAAATGATAAAATTATCTTTAACATAAAAGAAAAACAAATTAAAACTTTCAAAAAATAAAAAGAAAACAAAAATAAAAACACACAAACCACTTTTTACGGTATTCTATAGATTTTTAAAAATAAAAACCCTAGTATAATTTTTTTAAGTTTTTATGTTATCCTTTTTTTTATTTAAAGATATTTTAAATAATTTTTTAAACCAAAAGCGAAGATTAATTAGAAAAATATATAATTTTATATATTAAATTTAATTTTAAAATATAAATTTGTCGACATATATGTTGCTTGTATAAATCTAAAATATAAGATATAAAAAAAAGGTAAATAACCAAAAAAGAAAAGCATACTCAATCAGATGAGTTCAAAAAAAAAAAAAAAACCACGACTGGTTAGTTGGTTGGTTGGTTGGTTGAAAAGAACAGTAACTTAGTTTGGCCTTATCCTTGTGAGAAAAATGATAACGATTTTTCAAACATTGAGGAAGATTGTGAAAAGGAGATTACTTAATATGCTTGTGTTAATCGATTCTTGGTTCCATAGATTCTTCCTTCCTTTCTCAATTTCGTAAAACTTATTCTAATTGATGGAATTTGGTTGCAGTACGTTTTTATAAATGATTGATTGTTAATTCTTTCGAGAAAATCATTGTCCTCTTCTTGGTTCATGGATAACAATGTTTTGCTCAAACATCTGCAATAGTGTTAAACTCTAAGACCTTGCGAACCACATTTACCGCATCTGATTCTGGAAGCTGCGATGTTGAACCAAAAGAACTCCTCGTGCAGCTATACATTCAGCTATGTGAGAAAAAATACCCCTGAACCTCTTAGCTACACACGCAAGAACTAACCCAAACTCATCTTCGATTACCACTCCTACGCCAATCAGCCGAGGCGCTCTATGAACACTAGCATCCACATTGATTTTGACCTTACCAGAACAGGGAGTAAGCCACCTGTGTTTTGGCAAAATCGGACTCCTAATTATGCTCAGTTCTGCCCTTTGGCAGCGTTGGTAATCGCCAAAATCCTGCCTGCTCTATTAACCGCCTCTACTGGCTCCGTTATTTTATTTTGAAAGACCAAACCATTTCTGTCCAGCCAAAGACTCCAGGCCCCCATACAAAAAACTTCTAGTTCTTGTGTATCACAACAAGCAGTTGCAAAAATACATAGACCAACAAAAGGCCCACCTCGGAATTTACTCAGTTTGTGCCACACACAACATCTCCTCCATATATCTTCCGCCGCCTGACGGTACCACAATGAATGACTTGTGGACTCTATTTCTTCTCTGCATCTGGGGCATCTAGGATTACACTTGACACCTCTCTTAATCAATTCAGCTCGAGACGGAATACCATTATTGAAGGCACGCCAAATATTAATTTTCACTTTACTGGGGACTTTGAGTTTCCACATTCGGGTCCACCATTTGTGATCAACTCCAATATTCGAACGGCTAACCACCATTTGATTTGCCATTTCCAGCTTATAACCTGATATAACCAAGTGCATGCCCCCTATCATCGTAATGGCCAAGAGGAATGCTAAAATAGCATCATGATCAATGCCCTAAAGACGATTGCAAATTTGACTTCATTCCAAGTACTATTCTTGAGCAAATCTGCCACTTTCAAAGCCTCTTTCTCTTGATTAGAAACCATAATTGAACGAAAGGACGAGGGGCAAGGTATCCATGTATCATGGAAGACACGAAAATTCTGACCATCTTTTATTCAACATCTCACACCTTTTTTTAGAAGCTCTCGACCCCACATGATACTACGCCATATAAAGGACGGGTTATGGGACATAGTGGACTTCAAGAAGGAAGAATTACTGAAATATTTCGCTTTTTAAAACCCAGGCCAAAAGGGAATTAGGACATGTCAAAATGTGCCATCCTTGTTTCACTACCAAGGCTTTATTGAAAGCCTCTATATCTCGAAATCCCTGGCTCACGCTTTCCTAGCACTCGAAAAAGAAGCTTTGTGTTTGTTTGTAACAAAGACAATACTTAATCTCAGGTTTTATGAGCTTGGTTAATACCATCTTAATTCTGATGGTTACAAACCATTGTATTATGAGTGTATACACAAACCCAGCACTCAAGTCGCCCATGTCGTGCGTGTACACATTAGGCTCTGCACCCCCTTGCGCCTGAGAGAGCCTCTGAGGTGCAACATCTTACCCAATCACAAAAATGTAACCTATTAAAAACCATATCAAGTTTTAATGCCTAACTAATATGGGACTCTACATTTAGGCTTTTTTCAATAAAATCCAAATGTTAATTAGTACACTTTGAGCATCAATTTTCCCATCACCTTTGTTATTATTTTGAACATATAAATATATGATTTCGATTTCCTCACGACAAAGTTAAGACCCGTTACTTTTACAAAATGGGTCCTACTAAAATTAGGCCTTAAAATGGTTGTTAACCATTTTTTTCCAACAATCCTTGCCACACCGCACTAAAACCTCAAGATGAGTAATTGGAGATCATCACATAAAGTGGAAGGAAGCTTGAAAACTCTCATGGCATAAGTGGAGTCGCTTGGGCCACTGCCTTAATGAGCACTTTTTTTCCTTCAATCGAAAACATTTTACTTTTCCGTATTTGTAATTTCTTCCAAACTCCTTCTTTAATAGAATTAAAGATCCTCCTCTTATTTTGGCCAATAAAAGAAGGCAATCCCAAGTAGGAATCATGAGAGGCATCCCGCGATATTTAAAGAAGATCAAGTATAAATTCCTGCATTGGCATATCAAAGTTAGGACTAAAACTTACAGCCAATTTTTAGAACTTGAAGACTTACCCCGGCTGAAGCCTTCTCATACTTTGCAAGGACCTCTTTAATGGAATTACAGCTATATTTATCTGCTTTACAAAAAATTATATTATTATTTGTAAAGAGGAGGTAATTAGAACGGGGACGCCTACAAGCACACACTACTCCTTCCAAGCTACAGAACTCATCTGCTTTACGGAGTAGGCCAAAAAAGCCTTTTGCACAAAGGAGGAATAAGTAAGGAGACAATGGACACCCTTGTCTTAATCCTTGATCGGGACCAACTATTTCTTTCGGGTGGCCATTTATTAAGAAAGAGAACCAAGCTGTAGAGACACAATCCAAAACCCGTTCTATCCATTTGTTTGGAAAAACCATCCTCGCCATGACAGCTTAAAGAAATGACCACCCCACTCGGTCATATGCTTTGCTTATATCCAGTTTCAATGCCATCAGCCATTTCTTAACTGCCATCTCCCTTATATAGAAGGGAGAGAGAGAAAGATAGCATAACTATACAGGAAAATTAATAGCATAACTTTTGAGATTGAAGTTAATAGCATATTTTGCAACAAAATTTTTAAAAAGCTAGAAATACCCCTGCTCTAATCTTCTCTCCTGATCTATAGCAATCTGAAGTCATATTCGATTCCTAGCAATAAAAGCTCTTCGTCGAGATCTCTCATATTCGATCTAAGCTTTTCCATTGCTCTAGTTGCAAGTTCATCGAAAAAAGCCATCTTTGTTGTAACACCCACTTAATATGAATTTAAAATACATAACATACTGATATAAAGTGTTATTACTCTTAATTATTTATAGTTATAATATTAAGTATATAAGGTTCATATAAAAATGCGAGAAAATTTGAACCTTTTAAATTCTTTATATAGCTAGACTATAACTTTACTTTACAAACTTAAACTGGCTGTTGTTATATTCACAATATAATTCAAATCTCAAAATAAAATCAATCATGTCAGGACTACAGCCTCTAAAAGCATTCAAAAAGAAGTTGTAGTAAAAAGACCCAAAACAAGTCGACTTTGTCCATATACACAAATCCATAGGTTTAGAGAAGAGTGCCAGCTAACTACCTAGCATCCTACTACTAATGTGTAACATGAATGACTATGCCATGAATGATCCCATATAAGTTATGCTTTTCTTTTCGTTGAAAACTTACATTGCATCTGTTTTGTATAAAACATAATGTGCACACGATTTTTCTTTAGGGCTTCCTGTAACAGTTAGGTTCCTTCCATCAATTCCTTTAGAACATTAATGTCATCGTGTGGCTTCCCACACCACAAGTCCCCATCGAGACAGTTTCCATAGAGATAATAATAGGGTCCATAAGTCTTTGTCAAGACAACATATCAAAATTGTAAGCCTTTATCGAGACAATACAGTGGAACAGCCTCCATCTAGACTAACTCCTTGAAATATATCATCTTGTCACAAGTAACCCATAAAACCTAATAAAAATTCTTCCTATATGCTTCAACTTTTAAATAACATTTTGGGTACAATGTCTCTAACATATAATGCATGCTTGCATAATGCTCAAAATCAAAGCATGCTCATGTTACTTATGCTCCATAAAGTCATAACCATAAATACAAACATATACAAAATATATGGTGATACAAGTGAAATTCTACTTACCCCATATTATGGAGTAATGTAAACTATTGTTAGGGTTTTCTTCTTCAGATCCGGTGTCAAATCCTTCTAAAAATAGGTGTTTATATTTCGTTATAACCCAATAAACATATACTAGTTACTTAAGTGTTAATGAGCTCATTCCAAGTTTAAAATCAATCTTAAACAAAAGAAAGACTAAGTCCCTACAAATATGTCATTTATAACCTTATAGTTGCAACCATATTAAACAATAGGAAAGGTAGTGAAAACTAGAACTAGATATTCTACTTTTAAACCCCTTAACACTTCCTTGTATGTTCTAATCAAAGTAAAGAACTTAGCTTATAAAAATATTACTAAGAATAACAATTTTAGTAAAACTCATAAATTCATGTAATGTAGAGGATAAAATATTAAACTCAATCCCAAAAGTCTATTAAAATATTAAAAAATATGAACACTGGTAACATAGCAAAACTAGTTAGTTTTAAGGTTAAAAGTGGACTTTCGGTTTCTAAATAGCTCAAAACATTTTCTTAGAATTTGGGTAGCATTTCCCTTAATTTTTAACGCTCCTTAAAGCTTAAAAATCATCAAAATAACCTACAAACAAAAATAAAAGTTTAGGGTATTCACAAAACCACAAATCAACCCCAAATTCTCTAAAAGTCATATAATTCCAAAACTTTTCATTCCAACAACCAAATTCCTTTTTATTAGATCATTTTTCTATGATTCCTATTCTTGAATAGCATTAAAATTATGCTCATATTATGTCCCAAAGTTTATTTATACAACCAAAGAAAGAAACCTTAAAATAGTTCACAAATTCTCTGTTGGAATTAAATATGAAATGCAGCGGAATGAACGGATCGTTGACAAACATAAATTTTATGAAAACTTTGTTCATCGAGAATACATATATAATTTTAATTATAGAAAGCTTTATGTAATTTTACAAACCTTTTTGAAAGACTATCAGGGTATCCTAGCTTTCCTCTTTGACACCACGATCTTCCAATCCAGGCCTCCACACCAATGGAAAGACGAGTAGGCGTTAAACTGCAAGAATAATTTTTCTCACACTTTTTTGAATCTGCTATGTACTCAACACATGAGATAGTAGACTCTTTTTTTTTCGGAGAAGAACTCTTAGTTTTTCTCTCTGAGTATTCTACAAAAGTTGTGTGAATGAAAAAAAAAAAACTGGAGAGATAACTGTTATCTCTCCCTTTTTATATCTGAGCTATTAGTAAATTTTTCAATTGATTTCCAATTTGAAATAACTACCATATTAGATATATGGGGAAATGATATATTTTGCATAATTGTAACCTTTTATTTTCCCCTTTCTTTTCCTTTCCTTTTTTTTTTCTTTCCCGAATCACTACAAAGTGATCCGTTTATCTCACACACACACAGATATAAATGTTAAAAAACGTGAAACGTAACAACCTGTTACGTTTGGCTTCTTTTTTTTAATATTATATTAATATATATATATAAATATTATATATATATAAAAAAGATTTGGTTCAAAACCATATATATATATATATTTCTAAATCTAAATTCAAAAATAAATCACATTTATTTAAGAATAGATTTTAAAATTAACCAATTAATTAATTAACTAATGCCTAGTTAAATGTGACAACATTTATCACATTACATTATATGTCACGGAGAACATTTTTCTATGTCACATTAATAATTTAAGTGTGAAATAATTAATTCAGAATTCAATAATTCCAAATCAAATATGTATAATTCATTCTATGCAAAAATCCAATATAGTATTACAGAGGTGGTATTGGGGACCTATGGACCTATAACCCAAGCTCCAATAAATTTGACAATTAATTAAACTCTTTGATTAATATGTCAAATTTATTAGTTTCAGTGTTACTCTACTAAAAACCTGAAACTGAACTCTTGAGATTATAGTAAAATTACTCAAAGAAAATTAGCGAGTAGTCCATTGATATAATCATTACATATAAGTTAGTCCTTCATAAATAGTTCATAATAAGAGCTAGGTTCAATTTTCGTTCACCTCTCTTATTACATCTTTATCCTTGAGTTCCAATAATTCTCTAATGAACAATTAATTCATAATCTTATTATAAACGAGCGCTCTACTGTTCAAACCTTGAATTATCACTCAAGAGAACTATTTTTCTAACTTCCATAAGGAAGGAATGGATTCCATATCTGTATAATATTATTCCTAGCTATTTATTACTTTATGTTTCCAAGATGCTAAGTTATAATCTAGTGCTTAGACAAATCTTATCATGCAAGTTAAAAAACATAATGTCATAAATAGGAGTCTAATAAATACTCAGGATTAAGACTGTCAAATATATGATCATCATAGTGATAAATTTGAATACTCTATTTGTAACGGATGATTATTAGAGATTCAAAATTTATTTGGTCCAATCCTATATAATCTCATTATATAAAGTACCTTCAATCCAATGTCTCTACATTAATAGTCTGGATAATGACTATTTCATTTTAGATGAGATTGGACCGTACTTGTAATTTTTAATTAAAGATCCCAAACTTTAATTAATTATTACGGACTATTTAGATTATTATCTATAAATTTTATCCCTAAGCAAATAACATTTATATGCTAAATTATAGTCACATAAATAATCATAGAATTTTCTTAATGTTTATAAATGTATCCATAATACATATAATCAACCAAAATAATAATAAATGTCACTTTATTTATTTATTAACAATATGTACAATGTCACAGCTTTTACGGCACCAAGCCCAACAATCTCCCACTTGCCCTAAAGCAGGTGAGACATGTCTCTAAGACCTAAGCCTTCCAAGTGTCCCTCAAAGCTCTTTGCATGTAACGTCTTAGTGAAAGGGTCGGCAAGGTTGTTTTCCGACGCTATCTTCATAACTTTCACATCGCCTCGATGCACTATCTCTCTAATCAAATGATATTTTCTTTCTATATGCTTTCCTCTTTTGTGGCTTCTAGGTTCTCTTGAATTTGCCACTGCACCACTGTTGTCACAATACAGTATGAGTGGTTTATCCATGCCTGGAACTACTTCCAAATCATTTAAGAACTTACGGAGCCAAACAGCTTCTTTAGCTGCTTCACAAGCAGCCACATATTCTGCTTCCATAGTTGAATCAGCAATACAAGATTGTTTGATGCTTCTCCAAACTATGGCTCCACCACCAAAAGTAAACACTGATCCAGATGTAGATTTACGTGTGTCTTTGTCTGATTGAAAATCAGAATCAGTGTATCCAATGGAAATCAAATTCTCACCAGAATATACTAGCATATAGTTTCTCGTTCTCCTAAGATACTTGAGAATATGTTTAACCGCTACCCAATGGATCTAATCTTAGGTTGGATTGATACCGACTGACTATACCCACCGCATAGCAAATGTCAGGTCTTGTACACAACATGGCATACATTAGACTTCCTACTGCAGATGCATAGGGTACCCGTCTCATATTTTCTTCCTCTTGAGGTGTCTTAGGACACTGCTTTTTTGAAAGATAAACTCCATGACATGTAGGCAAATTACCTTTCTTAGAGTTTTGCATCGAAAATCTGATAAGCACCTTATCAATATACGATGCCTAAGACAGGCCAACAATTTGTTCTTGCGATCTCTTATGAGTTGGATTCTAAGATCATAACTTGCTTCTCCTAAATCTTTCATTTGGAAATTGTTGGCGAGCCATTTCTTTACATCAAATAATACGCCTACATCATTCCCAATAAGTAGGATATCATCTACATAAAGAACCAAGAAGACCACCTTCTTATCTTTGATGTACTTGTAAACACAAGGTTCATCAATATTTTGATCGAAACCATAAGATTTGATCGCTTCATCAAATCTCAAGTTCTAAGATCTTGAAGCTTGCTTGAGTCCATAGATGGACCTCTACAACTTGCAAACCTTTTGCTCTTGACCTTTGACTACAAACCCTTATGGTTGCACCATATAGATGCTTTCCTCAAGATAGCTATTCAAAAATGCAGTCTTGACATCCATTTGTCATATCTCATAATCAAGACAAGCAGCAATGGATAAAAGAATCCGAATGGATTTAAGCATAGCTACAGGCGAGAAAGTTTCTTTATAGTCAACTCCCTCCTTTTGGGTATAACCCTTTGCCACAAGCCTAGCTTTGAAAGTCTCAACTTTCCCATCCACTCCTCTTTTCTTCTTGTAAATCCATTTGCACCCTATGGGTTTTATCCCTTCAGGTAGGTCTACAAGATCTCAGACTGAATTGGAGTACATGAACTCCATTTCAAGGTTCATAGCCCCCAGCCATTTTTCCTTCTCAGAAACTTCCATTGCATCATAATATGTTAATGGATCATCTTCACCATTATCAGAGATAGTAACATTTGCTTCTCTAAGTTCCCTGTAGAGAGCAGGTGGTCTCATAACCCTCCCATTACGTCGACGTGGTATGACATTCTGATCGGGAGATGTGGTCTCCTCATTTTGTCCTTCGACAACAGTTGTCGGTTGCGGTCTGATCTGATCAGAAAGTAACTCTTCAAGTACAACTTTGCTACGAGGTTTATAGTTTGTCATATAATCATTCTTGAGAAAAGTGGCATTTGTCGATACAAGTACTTTCTTTTCCTGTGGACTATAAAACAAACCTCCCCTCGTTCCCTTTGGGTATCCCACAAATAAGCATACTTCAGAATATGGTTCCAACTTCCCGGTCTTTCCTTTCAGCACATGTGCTGGACACCCCCATATATGGATATGTCGCATACTAGGTTTGCGACCATTCCATAACTCTAAAGGTGTTTTTGAAATAGACTTAGATGGAACTATGTTTAGAAGATATACTGCAGTTTGTAGTGCATATCCCCAAAATGAAGTGGGTAATGATGAGTAGCTGAGCATGGATCTCACCATATCAAGCGACGTTCTATTTCTTTTCTCTGCAACACCATTTTGTTGTGGTGTTCCAGGTGCGGTGAGTTGTGATAGAATATCATGTTCTATTATATAGTCCTTGAATTTAGTATCAAGGTATTCTCCTCCTCGATCAGATCGAAGACTCTTCATCGTCTTTCCTAATTGCTTTTTAGCTTCCGCTTGGAATTCTTTGAACTTTCCAAAACTTTCAGATTTCCTTTGCATTAAGTATATGTAACGATACTTTGAATAATCGTCAATAAATGTGATGAAATATTCGTAACCACCACGTACTTGTACATTCAATGGACCACAGACGTCTGAATGTATTAGCTCAAGTGGTTCCTTGGCCCTTTTGCCTTTTGCTGAGAAAGACCTCTTAGTCATTTTTCCTTCAAGACAAGATTCACAAACTGGTAGAAAACTAACTTTTAGCTCTTTTAAAGGACCTTCCTTTACCAGTGTGTTAATTCTGTTAAGGTTAACGTGACCTAATCTAAGGTGCCATAAGTATGTATCATTGTCAGAAGAAATCTTTTGCTTCTTGGGTTTTAGTTGTTCAACTTTGAACATTTCGGTATTGAGCAGTGATTTTTCATTGGGCCTGAAAGTGTACAATCCATTTTCCAGATGCGCAGAACAAATATTCAAACCATTTCTAGAAATACTAACATAATTATTATTAAAAGAAACATTAAACATTTGTTCAAATAACCTGAAAACAAAAATCAAATTTTTATGAAAATAAGGAATGTAATAGACATTGTCCAAAATTAAAAACTTATTTCTAAAATAAAGGTTAACAACTCCCACTGCTTTTGTCGAAACAACCTCTCTCGTTCCCACTCTCATCATTTGTTCCCCGTCGGTAAGCTCCCTTGATGAATAAGCATCGACAAAGAAGAATAAACATGGTTAGTTGCCCCTGAATCAATTATCCAAAGTGAAGTATCATCTTCAACTAAACAAGCTTCTAAAACGAGTAAATCTAATTTACCGTTGTTCTTCTTTTTTTTTTGAGCTCCTGAAGATACTTTTTGCAGTTTCTCTTCCAGTACCCAACTACGCCGCAGTGGAAACATTTTCCTTTAGGCTTTTTTTTTCTTTTGGTTTGAGCTCTTTTTGTTGTTGTTGCTTTTGTTCTTCTTAGGTTGCCCTCAATTCTTAGACTTACCACTTCTTTCAGTCCCCTTCCTCTTCTTATTCTTTTGAGCAGAAGAGGAGGGTTGAGCTTCTACAACATTTGCCTCAGTTTCTTTAGTCTTTTCTTTCGAAATAGACTCGAAGGTTTGATGCTCATTAAGCAGTTCAGTCATGTTATATTTCAGCTTGTTCATGAAATAGTTGCTTTTGAACTGAAGGAATGCAGGGGAGAGGCTTTCCAAAATCATCCCCACCTGTGTGGCTTCATCTATCACAACCCCATTGACCTCGGCCTCATGGAGATAGTTAACCATGTTGAGAACATATTCTCTGACCAAAATCCCTGCCTTCAGTTTTGCATTCATTACTGCCTTAAAGGCTTTGTGGCGTGCCTTTTCAGAAGGTTTACCAAACATGTCTTACAGAGACTGCATTATCTCATAAGCGGTCTCCATGCTTTCATGCTTCATCCTAAGCACGTCAGACATGCCAGCCAAAAGAAAACAGCGGGCCTTATTATTCACCTCGATCCAACAATCATATGCTTCCCGTACATTACGATGAGCATTAGTAGCAGGCTCTGGAGGACATTCCTCCGTTAGGACAAACTTGTAACTTTCACAAATTAGTATAATGTTCATGTTACTCTTCCACTTAACAAAATTATCTCCGGTTAATTTTTCATTTGAGAGAATAGCGATGATTAGATTATACATTGTTGTTGTAATAAATAAATAAAATAGCATAAATTAAAATGGTTGCATAAACATCATAAATATATGTTTTGGAATAGTAAACGTGATGCATATGAAAAACACAAAAAATATTTTACTAATTCCACGATTATTCAATTTTAATAAATAAAGTGTCGCCGTAGGGTAGGTCAAATTATTTATGAATTGAATTGAGACTTCTCAATTAATAAATATATTCAAAATATCTCATATTTTCTATATTTATTAATAACCGTTTATTTTGGTCAAGATATAATTAACAATTTAATTATGTCTTTATGAGTGTAACCCACTATTTTGGATTTTAACAACTTAACTCAAAATTGCCGCCGTAGGGTAGGTCAATTTTGAAATACATTATAAAATCTTATCTCAAGGAAGCCAACCTTGATATTGATTTAAATGGACACCCTCCGTAGGGAGGACGAAATCAAAGCGTCGCGAGACGCCACCTAAATTCTCACGGTGTTGTGCTAATAGTGGAGACCGTAGGTTATATTGTCATATTACCTTCTCCCACTCAATATTTTAAAAGATGTGTTTTATATTATAAAACATCATATGTTTCATAATTCTAGTAGATAACAAAAATTTTTAATTACTAGATTATATTATGTGTTAATAGAATCCCATTCTATTTACACTTAAATAAATTACCAGATTTTTTAAAAATCTAAATTTATTATGAATTGTTTAAGTTACCGAATATTAAACAATTTAAAATTAGATAACTTAGAATTTATGTGAATTTTACCAAGTCTTAACTATTAAAACTAAATTCACATTATTTGGTTGATTAATAAATTAAGATTCTATAAAACCAACCCAATTAATTTAATCTCATTAAATTAATGCTAACACATATTAAATCATTTTATAAACTCCTTTATAAAAAATAATATGCTAAGTGTATGCATGTCATGTTACAATAACTATAAGTGGGCACTTTCCTAGATGACATGTTATCATGCATGAACATGTTATCACAATCATCACATGAAAATAAACAATGAATTTTTGACTGGGTCCTTTTGGATAATTAAAATTACAACACAAAAAATTAAAAATTACAGGGGTCTTCTTGTAATTTATACATAATTCCCTGCTCCAATTTTGCAGTCTTCATTAGGTGGTTTATTGTGCAACAATCTATTGGATTACCTTTGAAATTTGATAGGCCCAAAGTTCTCAATTGGGCCAAAAAAATCCAATGGATATTTTTTTCTTCATCGCTCCACGTGTAGCAAGTGAATGAGAAGAGAGAAGAAAAAATAATAATAATAAATTACAAAAAGCCTATACCCCTTTATGGGTTTACACAGATTGATCTAATCAAACTAAAAATAAAATTATTAATCCAAAAGGACGATATAATTAACGACCAGAAATCCCTTCATTAAACAACCACTCATCACATGAATAAAAATTAACAAAGATGCAAAGTGCCCACAAACATGCATCAAAAACATAATATCATCAAATAAAATCATGCTTAATTAAAATTATATATGCTATAACCCGCTCTGATGCCATTTGTTGGAATTAAATATGAAATGCAGCGGAAGGAACGGATCGTTGACAAACAAAAATTTTATGAAAACTTTGTTCATCGGGAATAGATATATAATTTTAATTATAGAAAGCTTTATGTAATTTTACAAACCTTTTTGAAGGCTATCAGGGATCCTAGCTTTCCTCTTTGACACCACGATCTTCCAATCCAGGCCTCCACACCAATGGAAAGACGAGTGGGCGTCAAACTGCAAGAATGAATTTTCCTCACACTTTTCTGAATCTGCTATGTACTCAACACATGAGATAGCAGACCTTTTTTTTTTTTCAGAGAAGAACTCTCAGTTTTTCTCTCTGAGTATTCTGCAAAAGTTGCGTGAATGAAAAAAAACTCTTGAGATAACTATTATCTCTCCCTTTTTATATCTGAGCTATTAGTAAATTTTTCAATTGATTTCCAATTTGAAATAACCACCATATCAGATATATGGGGAAATGATATATTCTGTATAATTGTGACCTTTTACTTTCTCCTTTCTTTTCCTTTCCTTTTTTTTTCTTTCCCGAATCACTACAAAGTGATCCGTTTATCTCACACACACACACATATATATATGTTAAAAAACGTGAAACGTAACAACCTGTTACGTTTGGCTTCTCTTTTTTTAATATTATATTAATATATATATTAATATATTATAAAATCTTATATATTTATAAAAAAGATTTGGTTCAAAACCATATATATATATTAATAAATCTAAATTCAAAAATAAATCACATTTATTTAAGAATAGATTTTAAAATTAATCAATTAATTAATTAACTAATGCTCAGTTAAATGTGACAATATTTATCACATTACATTATGTGTCACGGAGAACATTTTTCTGTGTCACATTAATAATTCAAGTATGAAATAATTAATTCAGAATTCAATAATTCCAAATTAAACATGTATAATTCATTCTATGCAAAAATCCAATATAGTGTTACAGAGGTGGTATTGGGGACCTATGGACCTATAACCCAAGCTCCAATAAATTTGACAATTAATTAAACTCTTTGATTAATATGTCAAATTTATTAGTTTCAGTGTTACTCCACTAAAAACCTGAAACTGAACTCTTGAGATTATAGTAAAATTACTCAAAGAAAATTAGCGAGTAGTCCATTGATATAATCATTACATATAAGTCAGTCATCCATAAATAGTTCATAATAAGAGCTAGGTTCAATTTTCGTTCACCTCTCTTATTGCATCTTTATCCTGAGTTCCAATAATTCTCTAATGAACAATTAATTCATAATCTTATTATAAACGAGCGCTCTACTGTTCAAACCTTGAATTATCACTCAAGAGAACTATTTTTCTAACTTCCATAGGGAAGGAATGGATTCCATATCTGTATAATATTATTCCCAGCCATTTATTACTTTATGTTTCTAAGATGGTAAGTTATAATCTGTGCTTAGACAAATCTTACCATGCAAGTCAAAAAACATAATGTCATAAATAAGAGTCTAATAAATACTCAGGATTAAGACTGTCAAATATATGATCATCATAGTGATAAATTTGAATACTCTATTTGTAACGGATGATTATTAGAGATTCATAATTTATCTGGTCCAGTCCTATATAATCTTATTATATAAAGTACCTCTAATCTAATGTCTCTACATTAATAGTCCGGATAATGACTATTTCATTTTAGATGAGATTGGACCGTACTTGTAATTTTTAATTAAAGATCCCAAACTTTAATTAATTATTACGGACTATTTAGATTATTATCTATAAATTTTATCCCTAAGCAAATAACATTTATATGCTAAATTTATAGTCACATAAATAATCATGAAATTTTCTTGATGTTTATAAATGTATTCATAATAGATATAATCAACCAAAATAATAATAAATGTCACTTTATTTATTTATTAACAATATGTACAATGTCATAGCTTTTAGGGCACCAAACCCAACATTCTCACCTTAGTAAAGTAACTTGTACTCTTCACCTCCAATTTTACTTTTCCCACTTCAAAAGGATGAAACCAAGGCCTATGGTCTTGATAAGCACTTAAAATAAACCCTAGAATTGTCCAAAAGAATCAGATTGTAGGTTTATCCCCTGCCTTGAAAGATTGAAACTCAAAACCACAAAATCAAGCTTACCTTGACTAGTTTCGGTTTCTTTCTCTTATCACCACTCAAACCTTGATCAAGACACTTGGTGTAACACCCACCTATTTTATGTAACGGACCACGTTAAGTTAGTAACGTTAATAAGGAATTTTATTAATAAATTTTGTTATATGATATGATATGTGATGTGCATGTTACTAACTTTTATGTCAAGTTTTGTGACAGGTGACGACCGCATGGGATCATTGTGCTCTAGTGTTCATGTGAAATTTTAAGAATATGTTTATTTATGATGTAATAATGTATGAATGTTTTATTGTATGGCAATTAATGACAGATCGGTAGGCCGAATTATTAAGATCGGCAGGCCGAACATCTTGCCCGAGATCGGTAGGCCGAAGAAACCCATCGGCTGGCCGAACTTGCTGGAACCGGCAGGCCGAAGGGGAAAATCGGCAGGCCGAACACGGCTGACAAGCAGCCAGCAGAAATTCCTCCAAAATTATGGCTGAGTTAATTACATTAATTGGATGATTTAATGTGATTAATTGGCATAATTAAGGAATGATTTTATCAGTTAAGGAAATAAGGGGTTTGACTTAGTATTGATTTGTGTCAAATTAAATGGTTTCCAATTTTAAATGGGCAAAACATGGAAAGTTGTGAATGATTTGTTTAATTTCCTCTTTTCTCTCCTTCCTCCACTCCTCATGCCTCTCCTAACAGTTAGAAATTTCTGACTTAATGAAGAGTAATGACTCTTCATTATACACATTACTTTAGAAAAATTTTAACGCTCTTTCCTCAGATAATTTCTCTCTCGGTTCTAAGACGTTCTCTCATTATTTTCTCTTCCTCTTCTCTTCTCCACTAGTGCTTTTCTCTCTCTCACGAAAATTCTCTGCAAATATAGAAAGAAAAAGTCTTATTCGTTGGTTTAAAATTCAAGAATTTTGAGAAGAAACTTCAAGGTATGAATTCGGCTTTTCTGGGTATTTTTGAAAAGAAATTCTTCTCCTCATTTCGTCTACAATGTCTTTCTATAGGTATTGTGTTTTGTCTCAAATTTTTAAATGTGATGTTATGCATATATGTTACATGGTGTTTTTCTAATTTCATGTCATATGAATGTTATATGAAAAATGAATATTTCTGTCTTCTACTCTTCACAGTAATATTACTGTTTAATTTTGAAGTATGAAAAATGTAATGATCATTTAAAGGGTAAAGAATGATGTTTTCATGAAAAGTTGTTAAGAATATGCATATGTATGATGAATGTATTTTATTTTTATGATTATGAAATTTTTATGAGATTATAGTAAGAAAACTGTTTTGATAATGTTGTTTTTAGGGATTTTCGTTTTATTAAACGTTTTATATATTTACGTGATTTTATGATAATAAAATGATTTTATGCATGATAATATGAAGATTGTATGGAGTTTTAAATTAAAATATATGTATTTGTTCGAAAACGTTTTATTTAAAAGATAAATATGTTTAAAATGTATGGTTTGTTTTTATATGCTTAAGGTAATTTTTATAATTAAAGAAAAATCATAATAACATGTTTATGTGATGACAATGTTTATGGTTATGAATTATTGATTGTAATGGATGAGATGAATATATATATGTGATGATAATTTCATGTTTTACGATGATGGTTATGAATTATGAGATGAATGTTATATGCATGGATGTTTTATAATATGTATTAATGTTATTGCATCTTTAAATGGAAAATGGCATGAACACTCAAGGAACGAGCACTACGAGACCGCGGCGTCGTCACCAAATCACGTTAAGGTTAAGTAAGCTAACGATCAAGTAAGTACATTCTCACCTGCAACATGACACATGTTTTTTTCAGGGTTTGACGATATGTTCATAATGATATTCATGATGATTTTATGATGGTTTTCCTTAAAGAATTTCTTATGAAAGATTTTCATGATTTTAAGTAATGCATGATGTTTATGGCATGTTTAAAAGTATGAAAAGTATGTATATATGTATCACCTAATAAGTGTTGCACACCCAATGTTATGAAATGTTATGTTATGATGTCATGTTTGGTTTGGGATTAGCTACCCTTCTCCTCTCATGACGATGCGCCTATGATGATATTTATGGTGCAACACTTGGGCCCTTAGATAAATATGGAATAAGTTTTAAAATTATCAATGTAATAAAAGATATGTTTCTATGAAATTGTGCTTAAGGCACTTTTATGACATGATGATGATGATGATGATGATGTTTATGAAATGTTTTAAATTGTGAGAATTATATATACTTACTAAGCATTAGCTTAATCATGTTTTACGTCATGTTGAAGATAAGGGTAAGAAAATCATGGACTAGGCGGAGGACATGGGAAGGCGTGTGAGCATATGCACGATGGATTGTAACCGGAAGCACGCCAAGAAGAATGATTTTATGATTTGATCAAGTTATATATTTCCATATATTTTTATGTTAAGCTTTAAGAATAATTATATTATGGTTTTATAAGTTATTTTATCATTTTTCATGAATTATGGACTTCCGCTATGTTTTACGAAAAGTTGGTTGGTTTTAAAATTTTGGATTTCACAAAGATTGGTCTCGGATGGCCTGCTAAACGTTTTGGCCGGCCTGCCGAAGTCCAGGAGTTCGGCCTACCGATCACATTTCTCGGCCTATCGAACATGGATGAATTTTTGGTCCGAATTGCAAAGCCTCAGCCGGCCTGCCGGTTGAGGGAACTCTGGCCTACCGATGATGTTCGGCCTGCCAAAGTCCCAAGTTCGGCCTGCCGAACTGTGGGAGTATATGAGTTTTAAACGATTTGATGTTTAATGAGTTATGTTGTGATATTTTTATATAAGTCCTGATTTTACAATTTGATAAACCTATATTATTAACTAAGTTCATGATTAATTTAAGTATAATTGAATAAATTATGATATGGAATAAGTTAAACATGTAAATCTAAACAATGTTAAGTTTAAAAAAAAAATGTGAAGGAATGAATGGATCCTGGTTATGTAAGTTAAGTACTACTGTTTAAGTTTGATATTATTTATATGTTTAAAGTTTAAGCAAGTACGAACGTATGTATGTAACGTCATCTGTGACATCCGAATTAAGGGGCGTTTCAGGCTTCAATTGGTACTCATGAAGGAAATAAGAACCTCTTAAGGGAGGTTTAAGATTCGAACCATGAGGGACGTGAAAGAAAATCCTGAGGGACCTGTGGGACCCAGAGGGGACAGTACGGATGAGTGGGCCCGATTACGCCGCAATAAGAGCCAATTATGCTGGGGGCCAACCTACGGGCCTCATGGGGGCTTAAGTGGGGCCGAGTACGCCACAATAAAACGTCTAAGGGCCCTAGAGGGGACAGTACAGATGAGTGGGCCCGGTTACGCCGCAATAAGAGCCAATTATGCCGGGGGCCGACCTACGGGCCTCATGGGGGCTTGAGTGGAGCCCGGGTACGCCACAATAAAATGCGAGTTTTATTATGGCATACCCGGCCCCACTCAAGCCCCCATGAGGCCCGTAGGTCGGCCCCCGGCATAATTGGCTCTTATTGCGGCTTATCCGGGCCCACTCATCCATACTGTCCCCTCTGGGGCCCTCAGGACCCCTCAGGGTTTTTCTTTCGCGTCCCTCACGTTCGAACCTCAAACCTCCTGTAAGAGGTTCTTATTTCCTTCATGAGTATCAATTGAGCTACTAGCTCAATTGCTACTAGCTCAATTGGTACTCATGAAGGAAATAAGAACCTCTTAAGGGAGGTTTGAGGTTCGAACGTGAGGGACGTGAAAGAAAAAGCCTGAGGGGTCCAAGGGGACAGTACGGATGAGTGGGCCCGGATAAGTCGCAATAAGAGCCAATTATGCCCGGGGCCGACCTACGGGCCTCATGGGGGCTTGAGTGGGGCCAGGGTACTGCCACACTTGGAGATGGCTTATCTTCTTGAACCGTAGTTGGAAATGGAGTATTTCTCCATAAAAGGGTCAGATTTAGGAGAAAGTGAGCTAAATTGAACTCACTTGCTTGCTTGGTTCCTTTTAAAGTACCACACACACACACCTTAAATTACTTAACATTTAAGTACTCTTTTATTTGCTTGATTAGTGTCCCTCTTTTGCAACTTATACATTAGCCATTTAGTGTCTAAAACACTCATACACAACCCTAATTAATAGCTAAACCACAGCCACTCATTTAGTTTACTAACTTAGGTCTACTCGCTCACACCGTATTTTTAATAATCGAAAATACTAGTTTATAAACTTTGATAGTTTTTCATCAAAACGAAACCAAAATTTCTAAATCTATTTCAATTACGCTCAAATATTGGATAATATGATTCCTTACTTAATTCCTAACTTGTTGAAACCCTAATCAAGTCTGTATACTGAATACGGAAACGATCACTTATTTAGGGTTTCAAGGTAAACTTACCACTAAAATACAAATCATGCTCTTATAAGAGACCTTGTATCATTCTTAATAATATTCTAAGAGATTTCTTACTTGTCATAAGGTCTCCTTTAAACATTATTGTGACACCCATTATTTTCTTAATAGGATATATGGTAATCAAATTAATTATTAGTATGCTAACTAAAATTTATTTCATCTAAAATCTATTTCATCCTATTTATTTATATCTATTTCAAAATTTTCGATGTATATTTGTCAAAAGGTCTATAGTTGTGTCAAGAGGGTTTTCTGTCAAACCATTCTCAATTGTCAAAAGGTATATCATTGGAGTCTAATCTTTTTCAAAAAGTGAATCAGATTTTCTGTAAACTATCAATCACCTTATCTTACTTTCTTACCCGCACAAGATTTTGTTTAAATTTCTGGATTACCTTTTCATTTTCTATTCGTCTATCTCTTTAGTTCTTTTTGTGTATTCTTCATCCTTAAAATCTCAGGTAGAACCTGGAGTCTAAGTGGAGCAGACATAAAGCAATCACTTATATAAACCAAATATGTCTACCTCCCAGTCCACCAAGAAAATAAAGAATGTTTGTGTCTTTTGTGGTTCCAGTTTTGAAAAAGATAAAGCCTATTTAGAAACTGCAAAACTCTTAGGGCAAGTCCTAGCACGTAGGAAGATTAACATAATTTATGGGGGTGGTAGTATAAAAATGATGGAAAATATGATGCTAGCAGCTAGGTCTAGTGACGCTACAGTTGTAGGAATTTGGCCTCATATTCTAGCTGAAGGAAACCTTTATAAGGAAACCATAGGTAAGGGAAAAGGAGTTAGGAGCATCCCTAGAAATTTTAAAGCCATAATCAATAATTCTGATGCTTTTATAGCATTACCTGGTGGTCTAGGTACTCTTGAGGAAATATTCGTAGTTGCTTGTGAGCAATTATTGGGCTTTCATTCCAAACCCTTGGGACTACTGAATGTAAATGGTTTTTATAATGGTCTTTTGAAATTTCTAGATTACGTTGTGGAAGAAAACATCATTGCAGAATCGAAGAGACAAATCTTTTTTACTGCTTTAGCAGCTGAGGAATTGATAGATAAGATGCAAATCATACATCCAGAATCCGACACTGCAACATCCAAGCTTGAATGGGAAAGGAAAAGCCAAGAGCAACCAATTGATTTGAATCTCCATCTGTAATCTTTTGGTTTTATCCATGGCATGTAGGCATGTGTGTCTATATTTCGTGTGTCACGAATAACCGTTAACCTTGTATTCTGTATTTCTTGTGGTATGTCGTTATTCAATCTTTTAGATTCATTGAGCCTAATGCCGGGATGGCTGGATACGGAGTACTTGATGCTCTCGAAACGCATCCTACTTAAGGTTCGATCTTTTATTTATCGATGTTTTTGTTAGACATGTATGCTCTAAGGAGTAAAAATGTAATACGTTTTTGGAGACATTTTTATCAATAAAGAATTTATTCATTTATATATACCAAATATTGTCCTCTTTACGTTAATATTGTTGAATGTATGATAGGCAAACAGTAGTCTGAGACTGTCAGTCTAAACCTTAAGAATTGGGCATATGATGGGATGATTATGCGGAAGACACAATTCTTAGGGTGACGGTCTAAAACATATGATCCGCAATCGAGGGAATAAAGTTGGGCGCTTTATTCATGTAAAGATTGTTATGTTGTCTTTATCCCTTTTGGGAGATGGTTTGTCTTGACCATCGGAGTTGGACTCCATGAATAGAAACATTGGCACGTTGTCAAAGGTGACGATGTGTTGGATCGGGACATAAAGTGAATTGATTTGGATTAATAATTCTGTCTTGGCAAATCGATTCACTTTAGACAATCATTTGTATTGTATCTTAATCCTGAGATGAATAATGGGCCCGTTGTCTCGACTTGTGTCTTTTGATGTACCAATGGGTGACTCCCACATTTCTATAGTGGCATGCATGCCGGTACGTTGGAGGCATGACTCTTGATAGTGTAGACTTGTTATTCATAGATATGGAATCCATAGCTCCTCTTTAGGAGTAATGATATCCTCTTATATGCGTTGTCCTGTAATTGGAAAACTGGAGCGCTCAACCATTTGGATACATAGGTGTAACTGAATGGTATACTATCTTTGGATGGTAAGTTTTCTGATGGTGAGACAATGGAACGTAAGATAAAAATAATCGGGAAGGTAAGACAGAATTTGTCCTTAAGCCGATTATGGATGATCATATGGGGATGCGATACACTATGATATGTCATGGAGACTTAGCTACACGAGCTTCGTAATTCTATAAAGTTCGAGAGTGCAGCTTCAAGCTTTTAGTGGAGTAGCGTCGGAGTTGATAATTGTGAAATGTATATCTGGGATATTGGGTTTCATAATTATCATGAGCTTGAACTTTATAGGTCCATTTTGGTCCCCTTTGCTAGCTCACAAAATCCTGTAACGACACGGTGTGCTTTTCCAATAATTGGTGACTTATGTCGGATTTATCATATTGGTTTAAAATTTATAAGAATCAAATAATTCATGTCTGTTTATCGGTTGAATTAATTATGTAAGAAAATTAGTTCAAGATGAACTTGTTGAATTATTGTGTTCGGGTAATTCTTGTCTATTTATCGGTTGTTTTAATTTTGGACAATTAGAACAAGATAAACTTGTAGAATTATTGTGAATTGATTTATTTTCTTAGAGATTATCTTGATAAAGTTTGTTTTGATCAGATATCTTTTCTATTGGGCTATTTGAATCAAAACTGAGACTTTATCCTTTAGAATCTCGGGTGGAAAATAAAAGATTCGCGGAGATTTTTTCCCGGCAGTTCGGCCTGCCGGATGACGTGTTCGGCTTGCCGAACTGGCCTGTTCGGCCTGCCTATCAGAAAGTTCGGCCTGCCGACCGACGACAGTTAAGATTACGTGTTTTCACGCGGATCTTATCAGATATTGATCCGAACTTGATTCTGTTTCGATTTTTTGAGACCTAATCTGATATGGACTGACCCTAGGACCAATAGGTATAAAAAGGGAGTGAGTCTAATGATTTACTCAGATCAATTTGAGAGATTAAGAGTGATACTCTTCGAGTGAGCATCTGAAAACTCCCTGAGAGCTTTTGTTCACAAATCACGAACACTAGCTTTGGGTTCTCTCTGTTGGTTGGATGGAGAGTCACCGGTGGAAGAGCTGTACGTGTGAGCCTACACTCACTCCGGTTGTGGATAGAGAATAGCAAAGAAGACCAGTTGGTTGAGGCTCTTCTGGAACGTTACTTCTCTACACAAGTCGCGGAGGTTCTTCGGCACACTGAGGTTAGTAAGATCTGTTTAATTTATACATATAACATGTCAAACTTATGTTTTGGAAAATACTCTGACGAAAATTTTTAAAATTCCGTTGCGCACTTTGTTTCCAACAATTGGTATCAGAGCCAAGGTTTTTACATAAATTTGCAAGTTTGTGATCATGTTATATGCATAAATTTTGTGATCTTAGTCTCTCCTATGCTTGAATTGAATTTTATAGAGAGATGGCACTCTAGGTTTCTATATAATATATAAATGTTGTCATGGATTATGTGGTGAATATTTATTAATTAATTATGGTTGATTAAATTGTTGTTTAATTATTTATTAATTAATTAATACCGGTTATGGTTCCTTAGAGGTTAGAATGTGTATCTAGGTTTTTCATGTAATTAGATGGCGGACTATCATTTCTGTCTATGAATTGTTATTTAATTTTTAATTTGTAAGAATTTTGTAATTAAATAATTATTCGGAGAAGACGGAACGAGAAGTCGGATCTTAAAGATTGATGATGGCGCCTCCAAGTATTTCCTGAGTCTCTAATTTTATGTTTTTGAATTGTTGAAAATAAAATTGATGAATTGCATTAAAATTGTATTTTTTGGAATGTGCGTTTTCTGCTCGGTCGGCATGCCGGACCTCACAGTTCGGCAGGCCGACAGTGGGACAGAAATTTTGGTGCTCTGCCGGCAGGCCGAACCTCCATGATCGGTAGGCCGATCACCTAGATCGGCCTGCCGACCGAGAGCTACCAAATGTCCAGAAAAGGTGCAATTTTTTTTCCGTTGCAGTTTTAATTTTATTTTTGGGACAATTCTGAGAAACATTAAATTTGGATATGACCGGAAATATGAAGTGTTCGATTCATACGGGATTGAGGACTTGAAGATGGATATTACATGAAGAAGGATACAGCTTGAGGATTCAAAGATGAAGAATCGATAAATGTCTCGATTATTCTCTTGTAATCTTAGTTTTCTATTCTCTAGGGTGGAACCATAATATTATTATTATTATTATGCTTGTAGCTTTGCTTGATTGCTTTGCTTGTCTGCATTATAATATGATTTACCATGTATATTGATAACATGCCATATAGAATAGGGAGTGCCGCTCATATTAAAATTGTTCATGCACAATTTTAAAATAAAACCTTGACTTCAAAAGATTGAGTGGGAGAAGGTTTTCGAAGAGAGAACCTAAGGCCTCCATCGTTGGTCCATAGGAAGAACATGGTGGTCCTGACCCCTAGGAAGGGATTTCTATCATGTACCAGATTGGATCTCTGAAAGGATAAGGTATTTTAGTATGATTTATGGTTGCACACCCCTAGGTGGTGATTATAAATCGTGGATAAAATATTGAAACAGTGGTTATACACTCACGTTAATTTTATTATTAATCTCCCCTAGGAGCTCTGTTAATAAAATTAATGGCCAAAGAAACGATTATTAGTATATGCTGGATCATACGGGTCCTGGATGGCATATATTAATCAGGAGGGGATCCGTATTCCTGATTGAATTTGGCGTGACTCCCCTAGGAGCTTGTTGAATTATGAGTTGGGAATTATCGTTGTAAGGTTGTGATATTTTCAAGGTTTTGACACATAAACACATTTGTATGATTTTACATGATTGTGTTATCTTACTAAATTATTATATATGTTTGCTTATGTTTGGTATATGATTCTTTATTGTAGATTGAAAATGTCTAAAAACGCTTTATCATCGATACTTGACAAAAACCAATTAACAGGTGAGAACTATAACGATTGGAAACGGAACCTGGACATCGTCCTTTCCTTTGAGAAACTGAAATATGTTCTGACAACTCCTTGTCCTCCTGAGCCTACGGGAGACTCAAGTAATGAGCAATTCCAAGCGTACGACCGCTGGAAAGATGCTAATGATCAGGCCCGCTGCTATGTTATGGCTAGCATGAACAATGTGCTGCAGGCTCAACATCAGGATTATGAGACTGCGAAGCAGATCTTGGATAATCTTGAGGACATGTTTGGAGGCCAAGCCATAAGAAAGCGGCAATGGGCGCTTCGGAAACTCTTAAACTGTAGACAGAGACCGGGGACATCTGTAAAGGAGCATATGATGTTGGTCATGGGTTACCTCGCTGAGGCTCAAACCAATGGAGCCGACATCGATGCTGAAACTCAGATGACTATGGTCTTTGAGACTCTGTCTAAGGAATTTATTCCGTTTAGAGCTACTTTTAATCTGAGCAATAGACGGGATATGACCTTGACAGAACTGATGAAACAGTTATAGGAGTTTGAACTGCTGATCAGGGAGTCTCCTGCTGGTGGAGAGGCCAACATGGTAGCTGCTTCTGGTTTCAATTCTAACTCTGGGAATGGAAAGAAGCAACGGGCCAAAAGTGGGAAGTCTTCTATTCCTGTTGCTACCAAGAGCAAGAAGAAGAAGAAGAAGAACCCAAAGAAGCTTAAGTGCTTCTTCTGTGGTAAGATCGGGCATATAAAGAAGCATTGCAAGGACTTCCTTTCCAGGAGAGGTAGGTGTGATCTTCTATATTTAGAAACTTGTTTGGTTGAGGAATCCAGTGACATCTGGGTCATAGATTCCAGTGGAACTAATCATGTTTGTGTTTCTCTGCAGGGATTCAAAGAAACGAGAAGTCTACTTCGTGAAGACTTAACGCTTCGGATGGGCGATGGATCCTTGGTCTCAGCGGAAGCAGTGGGAGATGTCCATCTTTATTTTGATAATTATAGGAGTTTAATTTTGCGAGACTGTTTTTATGTTCCTAAATTTAAAAGGAATTTAATTTATGTATCTTCTTTATTTAAAGACTCCTGCGTGGTATCTTTTAATGAAAAAGTGGTGATTCGTAAAAACAAATCTTTTATCTGTTCTTGATGGATGCAAAATAATCTATATTTTATCAAACCTAAGATGGACCTATTGCTTAATGCTGAGATAAATGATAATGACTCAAAAAGACTTAAAACTTCTCACTCTAATAAGACTTATCTTTGGCATTTGCGCCTTGGCCATATTAACCTGAATAGGATTCAAAGGTTGGTAAGGGATGGACCTTTAAGTCACTTAAAGGTGGAATCTATACCTCAATGTGAGTCTTGTTTGGAGGGTAAAATGACCAAAAGACCATACGGGTCTAAGGGCAATAGGGCCGAAAGGGTTCTAGAACTTGTGCATAGTGATGTTTGCGGACCGATGAACATCCGGGCACGAGGAAGGTATGAGTACTTCGTCACTTTTATTGACGATTACTCAAGATATGGGTATGTGTACCTGATGCACCACAAAAGCGAAACTTATGATAAGTTCAAGGAGTTTCGGGCTGAAGTGGAAAAGCAATTGGGTAAACCCATAAAGGCACTTCGATCTGATCGAGGTGGGGAATACCTTTCTGAAGAGTTCTTAGGACACTTGTTAGAGAATGAGATTTTATCCCATTTGACTACGCCAGGCACTCTGCAGCAGAATGGCGTAGCAGAAAGAAGAAATTGGACTTTGTTGGACATGATTCGGTCCATGATGAGTTATTCATCATTGCCTTTATCTTTTTGGGGATATGCACTACAAACCGCATGTTATCTTTTGAACAATGTGCCTTCAAAATCGGTCCCTAAAACTCCTCACGAGTTGTGGACAAGACGGAAGACATCCTTAAACCATATTCGCATATGGGGATGTCCAGTTCATGTCCTGTTTAAGGATCTGAATAAGTTGGAAGCACGTTCAGAAGTTTACGTGTTTGTAGGATATCCAAAAGGGACTAAAGGGGGTTATTTTTATAACCCAAAGGAAAATAAAGTCGTGGTTTCAACTAATGCAACTTTCCTTGAGGAGAGTTACATGAACGACTATAAACCTTGAAGCAAAGTGGTGCTTGAGGAGTTGAGGGGTGATCCGTTTACTTCGGAGGTTCCGAATGAAACCATTCCGATCAGTGTAGAAAAACCAAACAAACCTGAACAACAACCTCAGGGGCTTCGGCGTAGTGGGAGGATCGGGCGTCAACCTGAAAGTTATATGTTCAATGGGGAAGTCTTTTTGGCTGAACCGGATGAACATGACAGGGATCCTTATACTTACGCAGAAGCCATGGAGGATGTTGATTCAAGACTCTGGACAGAGGCAATGAACATAGAGATGAAGTCTATGGAGACTAATCGGGTCTGGGAGCTTGTGGATCTTCCCGAAGGGGTAAAACCCATAGGATGTAAGTGGATCTACAAGAGGAAAAGAGGAGTGGATGGAAAGGTCGAAACCTTTAAGGCTAGACTGGTAGCTAAGGGTTATACGCAAAAGGAAGGAATCGATTATTAGGAAACCTTTTCGCCTGTAGCCATGCTTAAGTCCATCCGGATTCTCTTGTCCATAGCTGCCGCTCTCGACTACGAGATTTGGCAGATGGATGTCAAGACGGCTTTTCTAAATGGCTATCTTGATGAGTCCATTTATATTGAACAACCAGACGGGTTCAAGGTCGTAGGTCAAGAGGGTAAGGTTTGTAAGCTGCTAAAGTCAATTTATAGACTTAAGCAGGCTTCTCGTTCTTGGAACATAAGATTTGATCAAGTGATCAAAACTTATGGGTTCTCACAAAATGTGGATGAACCATGTGTTTACAAACACATTAAGGATGGGAAGGTGGTTTTTCTACTACTCTATGTAGATGACATTTGGCTTATTGGCAATGACGTTGAGGCGTTGTCATCGGTCAAATTTTGGTTGACCAAGCAGTTTGACATGAAGGACTTAGGTGAGGCTAATTTTGTTCTCGGTATCCATATCTTTCGGGATAGGAAGAACAAAATGATAGCTTTATCACAGGCCGGCTACATAGATAAAATTCTCAGGAGGTTTGCATTGCAGGATTCCAAGAAAGGTGGGCAACCATCTAGGTCTAGAATTACTCTTTCTAAGAAAGACTCTCCAAAGTCTTATGAAGAAAGAGAATACATGAAGAAGGTACCTTATGCTTCTGCAGTGGGTAGTCTCATGTATGCCATGCTTTGCACTCGAGCGGATATTTGCTATGCGGTCGGGATTGTGAGTCGATTTCAGGCGAATCCAGGACCGAACCATTGGGTTGCGGTAAAGCATGTTTTTAAGTACCTGAGAAGGACTCGAGGGTATATGCTTGTGTATTCGGGTGAGGATTTAACTCCTCTAGGATACACTGATTTGGATTTTCAATCCTGCCTGGATTCTAGGAAATCGACTTCGGGGTTTGTGTTTACTCTAGGTGGCGGTGCCATCAGTTGGAGAAGTGCGAAGCAAGATTGCACTTTGGATTCAACGATGGAGGCCGAGTATGTGGCGGCTAGTGATGCTTCGAAAGAAGCAGTGTGGCTCTGCAAGTTCCTTGGGGATCTTGAGGTAGTTCCTGGTATGGATAAGGCGGTATCACTGTACTGTGATAACAGTGCGGTGGTAGCTAATGCTAAGGAACCAAGATTTCACAAGAAGAGTAAGCATATTGATCGGAAGTATCATGTGATAAAGGACTTCGTTGAGAGCGGGCATGTCACGGTGTGCAAGATCGCGTCAGAGGACAATTTAGCTGATCCATTTACGAAGACACTTACTGGGAGAGTCTTCGAGAGGCATGTGGAAGCTATGGGGATGCAAAATTTGCAGTATTTACTCACTTAGTGCAAGTGGGAGATTGTTAGGCATTTATGCTCTAAGGAGTAAAAATGTAATACGTTTTTGGAGACATTTTTGTCAATAAAGAATTTATTCATTTATATATACCAAATATTGTCCTCTTTACGTTCATATTTGTTGAATGTATGATATGCAAACAGTAGTCTGAGACTGTCAGTCTAAACCTTAAGAATTGGGCATATGATGGGATGATTATGCGGAAGACACAATTCTTAGGGTGACGGTCTAAAACATATGATCCGCAATCGAGGGAATAAAGTTGGGCGCTTTATTCATGTAAAGATTGTTATGTTGTCTATATCCCTTTGGGAGATGGTTTGTCTTGACCATCGGAGTTGGACTCCATGAATAGAAACATTGGCACGTTGTCAAAGGTGACGATGTGTTAGATCGGGACATAAAGTGAATTGATTTGGATTAATACTTTTGTCTTGGCAAATCGATTCACTTTAGACAATTATTTGTATTGTATCTTAATCCTGAGATGGATAGTGGGCCCGTTGTCTCGACTTGTGTCTTTTGATGTACCAAAGGGTGACTCCCACATTTCTATAGTGGCATGCATGCCGGTACGTTGGAGGCATGACTCTTGATAGCGTAGACTTGTTATTCATAGATATGGAATCCATAGCTCCTCTTTAGGAGTAATGATATCCTCTTATATGCGTTGTCCTATAATTGGAAAACTGGAGCGCTCAACCATTTGGATACATAGGTGTAACCGAATAGTATACTATCTTTGGATGGTAAGTTTTCTAATGGTGAGACAATGGAACGTAAGATAAAAATAATCGGGAAGGTAAGACAGAATTTGTCCTTAAGCCGATTATGGATGATCATATGGGGATGCGATACACTATGATATGTCATGGAGACTTAGCTACACGAGCTTCGTAATTCTATAAAGTTCGAGAGTGCAGCTCCAAGCTTTTAGTGGAGTAGCGTTGGAGTTGATAATTGTGAAATGTATATCTGGGATATTGGGTTTCATAATTATCATGAGCTTGAACTTTATAGGTCCATTTTGGTCCCCTTTGCTAGCTCACAAAATCCTGTAACGACACGGTGTGCTTTTCCAATAATTGGTGACTTATGTCGGATTTATCATATTGGTTTAAAATTTATAAGAATCAAATAATTCATGTCTGTTTATCGGTTGAATTAATTATGTAAGAAAATTAGTTCAAGATGAACTTGTTGAATTATTACGTTCGGGTAATTCTTGTCTATTTATCGGTTGTTTTAATTTTGGACAATTAGAACAAGATAAACTTGTAGAATTATTGTGAATTGATTTATTTTCTTAGAGATTATCTTGATAAAGTTTGTTTTGATCAAATATCTTTTCTATTGGGCTATTTGAATCAAAACTGAGACTTTATCCTTTAGAATCTCGGGTGGAAAATAAAATATTCGCGAAGATTTTTTCCCGGCAGTTTGACCTGCCGGATGATGTGTTCGGCCTACCAAACTGGCCTGTTCGGCCTGCCTATCAGAAAGTTCGGCCTGCCGACCAACGACAGTTAAGATTACGCGTTTTCACACGGATCTTATCAGATATTGATCCGAACTTGATTCTGTTTCGATTTTTGAGACCTAATCTAGTATGGACTGACCCTAGGACCAATAGGTATAAAAAGGGAGTGAGTCTAATGATTTACTCAGATCAATTTGAGAGATTAAGAGTGATACTCTTCGAGTGAGCATCTGAAAACTCCCTGAGAGCTTTTGTTCACAAATCACGAACACTAGCTTTGGGTTCTCTCTGTTGGTTGGAAGGAGAGTCACCGGTGGAAGAGCTGTACGTGTGAGCCCACACTCACTCCGGTTGTGGATAGAGAATAGCAAAGAAGACCAGTTGGTTGAGGCTCTTCTAGAACGTTACTTCTCTACACAGGTCGCGGAGGTTCTTCGGCATACTGAGGTTAGTAAGATCTGTTTAATTTATACATATAACATGTCAAACTTGTGTTTTGAAAATACTCTGACGAAAATTTTTAAAATTCCGTTGCGCACTTTGTTTCCAACAGTTTTTGTATTCTCTAAGCGTGCATGATATTGATAATTGGTATACAGAGTGCTTTGTACTCTCGAAACGTATCTGTATCATGTTTGTAATGTGTAATATTCTATTAATATTATGTGGAAGTACCAAAGTCAGTTATGGGGATATTCCATAGGAAATATAAGTATATTATTTAGGTTGAATGTTTGTGTCATGAGAATAGCCGTTTAATGAAAAATATGTCGAGTTTGTCTACAACTACGAGATTCTGTCTAATATCTCTAAAAATAAATTCAATGTATGGTTTTGAGTAGATGTGTTTGTATTATATGTTTCATGATTATGTTTTAGTTTATTAGTTGAAATATAAGAATCAACTATCCTTGACTTTTCCTTACTCAAAAAGAAAAGGAAACCAAAAATAAAGTATGTAGAAGTTCTCAAATAATATCCTGAATGTAATTGTAAATCACAGTCCAAGGATAGTGAAGGACTGAAAAATGGTATGATTAGCATGTGTATTCTCTGATCAAAATGTTAAACCATAATACGGTGTTGTGAATTTGGAACAAGTCAGAAATACTCTTGTTGAAGTATTTAGTATTGAAATAAGGTTAATACCCCACGCAAATAAAGGGAGATACAATAAAATACACTTAGGGACAAACAACATTGACGGTTTAGAGTCAGAAGTAGATATCATTACGGAATTGTGATTCTTACTAGTATTGTTAGATTTAAAATTTTGAGGACGAAATTTCTTTAAGGAGGGTAGAGTTGTGAAACCCATTTTTTTCTCAATAGGTAATATGGTAATTAAATTAATTATTAGTGTGCTAACTAAAATTTATTTCATCTAAAATCTATTTCATCCTATTTATTTATATCTATTTCAAAATTTTCTAAAATTTTTCTATATCTATTTAGTAAATTTACTAAAACGCTCTTGAAACATCAAATTAATTATTAAAATGCTATTTGGCATTATATGAACTAAAGTCTCTGAAGGAGACATAATGCACTTAATGCTCCACCTACTTGTCTCCCACTTCCCGTTATTTTCCTTCAATCAGGCCCTTCAACAAAGAAAACCATACATTCATTTTCTTTTCTCTGTGCAATACTTATCTTTCCCTTCTTCCTTGAAATGTCTTCCTTTCATTCTCTTCTTCTTCTTCCTTCTTCTGCTCTCTAAGCCTGAGAAACCCAGCTCCATGTCATTCAAAAGTCCCAATGCTAAAGTTGAACTTGAGCTTTAATCTCTTGAATTGATGACTTAAAGTTTTCAATGAGATTTTAAGGTAAGATTTTAGAAAATTAATCTAGTCTTATCTACCATCTTTACTTTGAAATTGCTCATTTATTTTGCTGCATAATTTAGATTTTATGGTTTTGAATGAGAAAGTTTGACATAAGCATGTTTTCACCCTTATTTGTAAAAAAAGGCTAGAAATATGGTTTGATGATGATTTTGGTATAAAACTCATGAAAATATGTTTATTGTGATTATATAATGCAAGCTGCATATTTTGGAATGGTTTTAAGATTTTGAACAAGGATAATATGTTTTGGGTTAAAGAAAAATTTGACATTCCATAAACTTTATAATACCTCTATGCCAGTGGCTATTTCTTAAAATTCTGGGATTAAATTAAAATGAATTTTATAAATTGGTTTGCATATTTAAAAAGTAGACATCCTAAGCTTTCTAACGAGCTATCATAAACCTAAATCGGAGTTGTATTTTATTTTCTATGAATTTTCAATTTTTAGATTGAAAACTAGTAAACCTGCCAGTTTGTCATGGTATACCAGCTGCTAACCTGAACCAAGAACCCATCTTTGCTCACCACCTAATTCATTAAGGTCTTGCAACCTTTCCAATATTATCCTAAGTGATTGATGAATCTTATTAGGGACTAAAACATATAGATTACTTGTTTAATTTTATATTGTGTTAAGACAAAAATTGTTTACTGTGGTATTTAAAAAAAAGATTTGCATAAAGGCTTTAATGACACACTAATAAGATGGATTTACACATGATTTATTTATGAATGTGGTTGTATGTTGTGCTTTAGTTTTAATTGTCCTTATGCACGCCTTAGGATCAAGGGAGTGTGGAGCTAACGTTAATTGATTCTGGGATTTAAAGATTGTTGATAAGCTTGGAAGATAGAGATTCTATTACTCATCTTTTATGAGGTTTTCTGGAATTAAAATTGATTGTTTTACGGCAAGATATATATATATATATATATATATATATATATATGTTGAACTGCTATTATATGAGTATCACATATGAAACTATGACATGGACTCGTCTTGTATTGTACGGCGAGGAACATAATGAATTGACACATGTTATAAATTGAGAAGCATGGTTAGGAAAACTAACTCTATTAATAATGATTGAATATAGAGAAATGGTGAGACGTGAAGAGGATGGCGGTTACGTCCTTGGGCATGAATACCCTAAAAGGTAAAATAGGGGGAAGGTGATGACGCTTCCTTGGGTTAAAAGTCCCAGAACACACTATACAGGAATCGACTTGGGTCCTCGGGGCTTGATGTCCCCTCACTGGAACTCCCTTGGAATATTTAGAGGGTGATCAAGCGTGCCCATTTAGGTTTCGATGAGTTGAGTGATACTCTATTGAATGTAAGTATTTAGGAATAATGATGAACTGTAACATTTGTATATATATATATGTATGAAATTTGGTAATGATTAACTATGGTATCCACGGAATATGATTATAATAAATCTCATAATCTGGATAATGATGAGTATTAACTAACCATGCAGGTTTTAATGTGGTAATGATAAAAACCTAATGGTGAGTAATGGTTTTCTCTACTGAGCATATTGTCGCTCATTCCTTTATATTTTTATCTTTTCAAGACTCACTAAGTGTGAGGTGGCTACGAGAAAAATAGTTGAGGAAGCTATGTAGCTATATTACGTTGGGACTGCTTCAATTGCTAAGAATGTTCTTCATGATAATGTAAGCATTAATTGTTACTTTCTGTGACTGTATTAAAATGCGTTGAGGGTTGAAATGATGATGACAGTTTTATATTATTAAATTTAAGGTGCTACATTAAACTGTGGTTTAATCGTCATTTATATTTTTATTTTTGATTTGAGAGTTTTCATTTAAGTCCCGAGCAACTTTATTTTTAAGGTTTTACTTTTATTTCTGATTTTTATTTTATTTCATTAAAAACTGTTAACCCCCATATAGAGGCGTTATAATTATTCCAAACACATTCATGATTTCACTTCACATAAAATGGCATTTTTAGCATAAATAGCGTTAAAACCATCACTAAACTCTTAATTTCAACTCATCCATTATAATTGTATATCAAACACCATTAGAATTCACTTTTCATTTTTTTCTAAATCATATCTATTTTTAGGAAATTCTAAGTCATTTAGCTATACATTCAAATAAAATTATATGAAACAAGCTTTTGAAAATGACATATGCTATTAATATAATCAAACACATCTCAAATGATCATGAAACATTATATAATGCAATTAATGTCATGAAATCATGCAATGCATTGGTCAACAAGTATGTGAGAATATCGAACATCACATTTATCGCGAGCATGAGTTCACTGGTGTCTTCAACATCTTCTCCGTAGTAAGCATGAGATTTTAGTTGCAAGTTCATCAATACGACGACAGCTCCACTAAGGTTGGATAGAGTAGAGAGCAAGAGAAAGAACATGCATTCATCAATGCCTGTCACTAGAGAAACATGTAAATTTGCCATAGGAGATCGAAAGGCGATGTTGTTGTGAAAAGCGTGGAGAAGACAACAGCCATCAGTGAGATTGTGATGCCAAACTCACAAATAAGACAAAGTCCACAATCGTGAAGCTGTCGATCGTGAAAGAGAGTCGATCGCCTATACAACTCCACTGAAATTGAGAGACTCATCTTTTCCAATGCCTCTACAACTTTTGTTGAGGGGTAGAATCAAGAGTTTGAAAAAGTTTTCTTTAATTATTTTTAAATATGATATCTATATTTTTTTTTTCACAAAATTTACTATTTGTTGTAAATCAAAGTAAATGTTATATCAAGGTTTAAATTACAACTAATGGCATAATTAGGATTTAAATTAGTAAATATAATATATGTTTTCAAAATATGTAGTCAATAACATATCACGAGATATTAGATTCACATCATGACAAATTGAGTTTAGAACCCTAAAATACCCCCACATCTGTTTCATCTCTACTTTTCACTCTAACTCTCCCTAGCAATATTGTCAGAGCCAATGGCTAGTAAATACTCATGCAACAAAGTAACATAGATGAATAAGTAGAGTTCAAAAGTGGTACCTAGAAGGAAACTACATACAAATTCCCGCTCACTTGCCATATGACAAGCTACAACAAGTATAACAATCAAATTATAAGGACCGCCATTGTATACACGTTCATGGAAACACTTTTTAAATTAAAAAAATGCAAATTTATAGCAACAAAAGCATAAATGATGGCACCAGAATACTATTCTTTTCTATAATAGAGTATTTAGAGAGTGTAGTCTGAACCAATATTGGTTAAAATCACTGCAAAATGTGAGAGCTTTGTATTGTAGCAACAAAGAATTTTGATTGAAACTAACATTGCTAAAACACACTATTAGAACTGTCAATTTGGGCCTAGCTAAATAGGTCAGCCTATGGCCTGTCTCTTTTGGCTTGGGCTGGGCTGGCCTGGCCCAATCCTCGAGCCTGGCTAGGCTGAAAAATTAGGCCTAAACTAGGATCGAGTCTACCCGGCCCAGCCCAATGAGATATTTTTTTTATTTTTTAATTCCTTTATGAACATTCGTGTGGCCCGAGCCATAGGCCCTTGTGGGCTTTGAGCAAGGCTGGGACTTCCTTTTCATTAACCAATTGACCCAATTTTTTCTTTTGCCCTGTATGGGCCGGGCAACCCAAATTGACACCTCTATACAATATACATTAGAAAATGGGTCTGCAAATACCATTCTTATTTACCAAAGAGACAATAAAAAAATCGATAATAAATATAGAAGTTACAGTTGATAGTGTAAAGGATCATCAAAACACCAAACATAAGCCATGAGAAAACACTAACCTCCATTTGGAAGAACAATTTGAACTATCAATTAGAACCAATAATGCTTGAAAACGAAAATATAAGTTAGAACAATAAGTTGTAGTTGTAACCATTGTTTAGGAAATATGTATAATTGTTGGTTAGAATTAAAATTAGTTGAAACCATTGTTTGGAGTTTAAACAAAAAATATGAGTTTGACCCATAATTTGTATAGGGTATTTGGAAGACCCAGTTAGAACCGATCAGTCAGGGTCCAAATTGAAGTAAACCGAGATCAATGTTTAGCCCAATCTCAATCCAAACTGAGATTTGAGGCCCAACGGTCAAATTAGCTAATCTCTAATATATTCGGTTCCAACCCTAGTTTCAAACTCGACTCTCCTCCTCATGCCTCCTATCTCTTTAGCCTCTCCACCTCAACCAGCTTCTCCATGGGTATTCCTCTGTCGAATCAAATCACACCACTCATCAATGGTACATTATCATGAACCTGTAACACTAGTTTTTTTTTATCTTTGATCAAACCCTGGATCGAGCCATAATTCCTTTGTCCTTAATCCATGGGAAAAAATCATAATTCCTCTTTTTGCTCACTATTGTAACCGTAATGCTCATATCTTTCTCTCTGTTGCTCCTCTTGTCGATCTGATCTCTTTGCTCTGTCGCTCCTCCTTCTTAGCCATTAACCCATTATTGGCTACGATTGATGAGATGGCGCCTGTTTTAACGCCTCGTGCTCGAGCCTCAAAAACTACATCTCCTTCGTTGTTGCAATCTTCAGCATGTAGATCCCCTAATTTCATCAAAATATGTACTGGCAAGGAGGATAGGGATGACAAATTAGAGAGGGAAGATGACAGGCTTTTACGGCATTTCAATGAGGCTGGTGTTCTGGTGTTAGTGTTACAACAAGGGAACAACGAGTTTGATGACGATGGTGGTGATGATATAAAAAATGAAATAGTGGGAGAGCATTTATCTCCTAATGACGCTTGAGGTTAAGAGATGATGCAAGAATACATGGATACCTTGGTTTAGTTAATATGGGAATATTGCCAAAGGAGGCGGAGAAGTACGCACCATGATGAGTTGGTGATGCCTACGTTCCATAAAGGGTGAATTGCTACGTTAGTTCTCTAACCTTTCATGAAAGTGTGATTTTAGTCCCCAATATTATATTTTTGATTTATTAGTCCTAACCTTTCATTTTAGTTGCTGATGAACCAATTTAATGTTAAACCGTTAATTTTGGGAACCAATTGTCATATTTTTGATAACTTTGGGATCAATTTGTCATTTTTTTGATAACTTTGAAGACCAATTTGTACCTATTTACGGTCCAAAATTAATTGTTTTACCGTTACATTGGTCCCTCAGCAACTAAAATCAAAGGTTGAGGATTGATAAAATAAAAATAAAAGTGATAAAACAAAAATAAAAGGTTAGAACCAAATGTTCACTTTCATGAAGATTGGGACTATTAGAGCAATTCACCCTAAAGTAAAAAACTTGGATTTCTAGCATTGAAAAACAAATTTATGAAATACTATATTGAAAAGTGAATAAAAATAACTTGAATTTTATATTTTAAAGTAATTTAAAAATTACGTATAAAGTTTGAATATTTTATTGATTTTTTTCCAATATTTTTGTAAAAATTTTCATAAAATTTTTGGATATTTTGTCATTTTATACTACAATATTTATAGAAATCAATAATTTTTGTCAAAATATCAATATCCGCATAAATTTGTATGGAAATTTCTGAATATTTTAAGGAAAGAGTTATCTTGTTAGTCCACTCCTTTATAAACCCATCATAGCTCTCATTTATTGCTAATGTGAGACTTTATTTTCACCTCTAACAATCAAAATAATTCTTCACAGAATATTGTACAACATAATACAACAGCTGCTGAAGCTCATGCTCCAAAGAATATCACCAACCAACGGTGTGATCATCACTGTTGGTTTTTTAGCCAATTAGAAATGAGCATGGGTAAGAACCGTAGTGCACCCTCATGCCAATATTAATGGCCAATGGCATAGTTGACACGTGAATTCATTATTGGTTGATATTGTGTAATAATAATCACCTGTAATGACATACACTATTACTCCCTGGAAATCATTTTACCAATATCTAATTTAGTATGTTGTTTGTCAAAACAAGCAAGTATTAGATTAAATGATCAGACCTCGTGATATAATATACTGGTACTTGCTAAATAAGCAAATACATTTAGTACAGTCCCAAATTCACAGAATTCTATTCGGTACTGGTGAAACATGAGCGTCTGTTGTTGCTGGTATCAAAATCGAACACGTTACTTAAGATGCCTGCCAAAACGAGCATCTGTTTCTGAGCAGTGTACTGGCAAGATATAAAAATCTGTTTCTGAGCATATCTATGTAGTAGATTTTCAGAATCGCATATGTTAGATACCAATGTTTGCCCAATGAGGAACCATATAAAGTAGCACACTTGGCAAATGCCGCATGAGTGTTGGGTCACTTTTTTTCAACTTCAGTCCACTATAAAGTTTGCTCACTTATTCCTCTCTCTCTCTCTCTCTTAAAGTTTGCTGTAGCACTGGCACTACAGTGCACCCCATCGTCTGCTCAGCTTGCAAAAATCTTGTTCCTTTTTAATGGCGATGTTGACAACACCAAAAGAGGAAAACAACAATTGCTTGACGATCTTTTTTCAGAATTGATAAAAGCAGAGCATTAGAGGGTGCAGTTTGGTCTCTCCACTTAGGAAAACAAATCAACGCGAGAATGACGACCAAAATAACTGCATTACTTCTTCCTTTCAGACACACTCGGAATGAAAGTAAGGAATAAAATATTAGATAATAGGAATTTAAGATTATGCTTATCTATATCTTGTTCCTTTCGGTGCCATTCTCCTCTAATATTTTTAGAACTCAAGATATTTCCCAAGACCTTCCTGTGTAACAGTGTATTGTGACCACAACAACAACTATACACTCAACCATAAATCTTTTCTAGATATGCATACCAACAAATTGATACGAAGGTTATAGGTGTTTTTTGGGGCAAAAATGTTTGAAATATTAAATTCAATGATATAAAAATACAGAATAATACTAAGAATACCAACTTTAATCTCATTTTTTATCCGAAGTCATGAGTTATCATTAATTTATTGATAGATACAATTTATTAATGTGACAATCTTTTAAACATTACTGATAAAAACATGACAACTCATAATTTAGTAGGCATTTTAAAATTAAAATTGGTATTCCTAACATTTTTCAAAAATACAACATGCATCACATAAGTGTCTATAAAGATTAAAAAAAAAACACACACACACACACGCACACACGGTAATTGTATGTTAAGGGTATGTTTATTTCGTGAATTTAATGGATTCTTTGGATTCAAAATTTTATATTGGGGTTGAATAAGCGTTTGATGGCATCAATATAAAAATAAAAAATAAAAACATTAAAAAGGTAACCAACTAGATTTTTTTTCACATTTGACAAGATTGAAAATGTCTCAACTTTTTTTCTTTTTTATTTTAAGGATATTTTGAGTCTTTTTTTATTCTTGTTAAAATTATAATGTGTTGTTATAGGCAAAGATTGAAAAATCTACATATCCACTACATTTCTGGTGATATTTTCGTATTTTCGAAGTACTGATATGGAAATAGGGGTGTCGTATTCTTTTCACAAAATATCTAAAAATTTCCATGAAAATTCCTACGGGTATTGATCTTTTGATATTTCCCTAAAAATTATAATATAAAATGACAAAATATTCAAAAATTTTACAAATTTTTTTGTGAAAATATTGGCAAAAAAATCAACAAAATATTCAAACTTTATGTATAATTTTTTAAATTACTTTGAAATGTAAAATTCAAGTTATTCTTATTCACTTTTTTTTAATGTAGTCTTTCATAAATTTATTTTTTATAGCTGTAATCTAATTTTTAATTTATTTTGTATACTGGGATAAATGATTCAAAATATCAACTTCAATCTTAGAGTCACTAGCAATCATGATTGACCTCTAATTTCTTTCAATAACGACCTCTAAAGATTCTTTGGTATTATTTCTTCTTTGTCTTTAACTTTATTATTCGTTTCCTTAGAAGCTCCTAGAATCTCCTCAAAGCTCTTTTTGATATTAAGATTTTCTTATCTTGTATGAAATTATAGGTATAAAAGTACTTATATTAGTTAACTTTTAACTAATTTTACTCAATTTGAGATCATATGGTTATCATTTATCATATTATGATTATTTTTTACTATTTATATTCATCACATACTTAGTAATTTGGTTAAAAAATTTATTTAAATTATGTATTATAAACAATTTTAAAGTTTCTTAAAATCTCATTTAAAAATAAAATGGTTTAAAATAACTTTTTATATTTTACACTAATTTTTATCAATATTAATACTTTTATAGATATTTTTAAAAAATTTAAGTGTTGATATTTTTTTTGATATTGATATTTTTACCCTTTGCTTTGCTGTAGGATAATATAGAATTGTATACGTAATTTGTTTATCAAATGTAAGTACAAAATATATAACGCAAGTTTGATGAACGGCTGAAAAAAAAGAAGAAGAAACCTTTAAAAATAATTATAATAATAATAAGAAAAAGATTTCTAAATGTCGGTTTCAATAAAATCATGTCAGAAAAACGACGTCAAAGTTGTAAACTTTAGCGAATAAATAAAGAAAAGAAAAGAGACGCTAAAACCTAAAACCCTAAACCCGAAGGCCCCATTTTGTTGTGTGCCCCGCAAGTCGCAACCAAAGGGAAGGAAGCCATGTCCGCCATATCCAGAGGGTTGGGATCTCGCCTCCGCCTTCTCTCTCTTAATCCAACTACTAATAATCATGATTTCTCATTACTCCGGCGAGTCAGCAGTGCTGCCGAGACGGCGTTGGTCGACGGCGGCTACATCGACACGAGTCATCGAGTCATCGAAGCGAAGGCGGGCGTTATGACTCCGAATTCGAGGCGGACTGGTCTCATCGCCATGAAATGCGGAATGACAGCTCTCTGGGACAAGTGGGGTGAGCGGATTCCAATCACCATCGTTTGGGTCGACGACAATGTCGTTTCTCAGGTCAAGACTCCTGAAAAGGAAGGCATTACCGCTTTGCAGGTTTATTTTCATTCATTCATTCTTACCTTCTTTCTATGGTATGTTTGGCTAATTTATAGGAATTTTTACAAATTTGTTTGAATTTGTTATGTTGTGTTGGGTAGTTAGATCGGTTATGGGCAGAAGAAGGAGAAACATTTGACGAAACCCGAAGTGGGTCATTTCAGAGCTCAAGGTGTTCCTTTGAAAAGGAAATTGAGGGAATTCCCTGTCACTGAAGACGCACTTCTTCCTGTCGGTACTTCCTTAGATGTTCGCCATTTTGTTCCTGGTCAATACGTTGATGTCACTGGAATTACCAAGGGAAAAGGTTTTCAGGTTAATCTCTTTTTCTTTAATTACCTATTCCTTATCAATAACTTTATGTTGCACTCTGAGTTTGGAACGTTCGACTTTTAGAAATTCTATAAAAAATTGTTATGAAAAGGATTATGCTCTTCGGTCGTACCAATATCTCTTTTCTGTGTTAAGGGTGTGATGAAAAAATACGGATTCAGCGGAGGACCGGCTTCTCACGGTGCATCACTATCACATCGAAGTCCTGGTTCTACCGGTCAGAGAGATGCTCCTGGAAAGGTCAGTTCAACTTCTAAGTTCATTGCTGCTAAATGTTCGTGTTACTTTCATATCTTTGATTCTTGAGTCATTCACAGAAACTGATACATGGTTTTATAATGCCTGTATGGGATAATTGATGAATGGGATGTTTAATGATGTATTTGGAGTTAGCTTATATAAACAAGAAGGTTTTTGTTTTTTCTATTGGCCATTGTTTCTGTGCTTCTTTTCTGTTGGGTTTTATCTTCAATTACTTTGTGTTCGAACAGGTTTTTAAAGGGAAAAAGATGCCTGGAAGAATGGGCGGGGATCAAAGAACGGTTAAAAATGTGTGGGTTTACAAGATTGATCCTGCAAGGAATATGATGTGGTTGAAAGGCCAGGTATCTTTCTCTTGCTCATGTAGTTAGTGCTTCAAAACGTAACAAATCAATAGAGGAAGCTTTCCCTGCCCCTACTTACATTGTTGAACTTAACTGGACAAAGAATTGTGCCTACATCCAACTGTCTGAAATACTTGTGTGGTAGCTAGTATGATTTTTTCTTCTTTTTGCCATTGGAGGTTTATTTGGTTATGAGAGCAAATGTACACCGTGGAAATTTTATTATGCATGTGTTAAATTTCTGTGTATTATATTAAACTATAGTATTGCTTTATTCCAGCTTATTTACCTCTAGCAAGTCCTATTTTAGTTACATGACGAATCATATTTTGTTTTGCAAAGTTTTGGGGGCTAAAGTTTTCTTTTTTCCATAGATTCCTGGTGCCCAAGGAAACTTTGTCTTCGTAAAAGACTCTGTCTATAAGAAACCCGACATATCGCTGCTTCCATTCCCCACGTACTTCCCTGAAGAAGACGAGGACACAGAAAAATTCGAACCCCTGATTGCTGATCTTGGGGAAGTGGATCCATTCATGGCAGCAGATTAGTAGCAGCTAAGATGGAAAACCTTAGAATTGGTCCAGTTTTGCCAGTTTGGTTTTGCTTCCAGGCATGACTTAAGCGAAGAGAGATTGTTTTGGCAGCTTTGTGTGAGAGAACAACCGTATGAGTAAGGCAGTTGATAACATTCTATATTTATGATTTTGTTAAGAAACCAATATGGAAAGGCAACTGGAGAAGCATGTAATATTACCATTCAGCTTGATCATCAACACAATTTCATTGTCCAATTAATAAATTTAAGACAGGAGACGTCTTGGATTTTGGTTTGTTGATCAGACCTGCCAACTTTGGCATATCAACATGCCATAGAAGTTTGCTTAAATTCGTAACATTACTTTTAAGGGTGTGTTTATTTTGTATGAAAGTGAAAGGAAAAGGCAAAGGGAAAGCAAGGAGTTGCATCTCTATCTTTTTAATAATGTATTTACTTACAAAATCAGTAATGTGAGTTTTGTCGGTCCCATACAACGTAGAAAGTAAGAAAAAGAGAATGTCAATTTCTTGCATACATGCAATATTAATCCCCCTACCAAAGGAAATCATTGCCATATTTTGATAATTGCGTTTAACAGATTATCATTTTTAAGTTTATTAACACTAGAAAAGGAATGAGATTGTTTTTCATTACACCATTAAATAGATCAGTAAACGCTAGAAAATAAATGAATAATCATCATTCTTATTCCTTTATTTACCTTGCATGCCCCAAAGTAGTTTTATTTATGTTTGTTCAAGTCTTTACCATGCCTTGTCTTTACCTTGGGTCATAATCAAAGGTAATCAACCTATGGTACTCGGGGCTACTTTCTAAGATTTAAATGCCTGAGCTTCTTATTCAAACTCATTGTAGAGATGTAAGATTTGGGATTGTATAAAAATGTTTATGAAGGTTATCCCATTCAAATGGAAAATTTTGGTCCTTGTGACATGATATATCATTCATCATGTTTATTAAGTTTCTTGAAATCAGAAGGGAAACCTTTTTTTTATTAAGTTTTACAAAAGTGTGATTTTTAGTCCTTAACTTTTTATTTGTAATTTATCAATCTTCAACCTTTTATTTTAGTTGGTGAGGAATCAATTTAACGGTTAAATCATTAATTTTGGAGACAAGTTTGTCACCTTTTTTTATAACGTTAGAGACTAATTTGTCACTTTTTTAATCCAAAAATAACTATTTGACCGTTAAATTGGTCTTTTAATAATTAAAATAAAATGTTGAGGATTAATAAATTAAAAATAAAAGGTTAAGACCAAATATTCACTTTCGTTAAAAAGTTGAGGACTACTAAAATAATTTACCCTTTTTTGACATAAGGAGTGAAACTGTTAAATATAAAGAGGCCTATTTCTTATAGATACCAACAACTTTAATAAAAGCTTATATACAATAAAAGGAATCAAATAAGATATATTGCACCCAATAACAAAGATAAATAACCCTAAGACGTGTTTACCCAATAAAAGGAATCAAATAAGATATATTGTACCCAATAACAAAGATAAATAAATCTAAGACGTGTTTACTAAACCGTAAAAGAATGTAATAAAAAAGGTAATGAAATTAAAAAGAAAAATAGAGTAATAATAATTGGGTTCATTTATTTTTTATTTTTAGTATTTGGTGTAATAAAAAATAATCTCATTTTCTTTCCAATATTTACTTACTTAAAAATAAAGGTCTTATTTAATATGTTTACTAAATCCTTTTAACATAACTAATAACTATTAAAAAATAACATTTCGACTTAAACGTTCAAATAAATATAGATTTAATTCTCCTTAATAGGGAATCAATGCTGAAGATATAGGAGAATTAGTATTTTTGTAGCATTACCTATATTGTCTGGTGTCTACAAAACTCTCGTTATTGAATTTTTAAGTAAACAACATTATTTGAGAAAAACGAGAAATTATTCCTTACTTTCTCTTTCCTGTCTGATAGAATAACCTCAATTCCCTAATCAGCACAATTAATTACCACTTTTTCTCATATTATATCAGTCAGTCTTTCACACTGGAATAACAATATCAACATCAGTGCTTAAAGATAAACACGTCCACTCATAAATAGACAATATCAAGTTTCAATACATCTTCCGTTGAAGAAAATAAATAAATGTGTAGTAGCAAATAAAGTAATTCAGGCAGTAAATTCTTCTGCAGGCTATTGGAAAGAGTTGAACCAGAAACCTGTCATTAAAAACAGAAAACTGTACTGCAAAATACTCTCTTTAAATTATATATCTTGGATCTTTAAAATTTCCCGTTTGGTTAAATTCAAATAAAAATTTCTCTTTGCCTACTCTATTTCTCTCATGGCCACAAGGTACCCGCTCTACACCGGAAGCTACAACTAATTAGCCATGAGTATAATTCAATGAAGAATGTTGACTCTGCAACAATGATGATGAGTAAGCCTTGATTTAAAAAAAAAATGCTTAAAATGGCCAAAACAAGGGATCTATCTGGAATGGAATTACATCCAATCACCCACTAATTGGTAGGCAGTAACTTAGCTTCTACAATTTCTCAGACAAAATGCTGGGTAGGATATTCATGCTCATATCCATTATAGTCGTAGTACAGCCTCTCTCCCTTAGCAATATCGCGAGTAGCAACCAAAAACACCCGGCATTCACCATTAACGCTGTATCTCACACATTTGCAATTCTGCTTCTTCTTACCATCCCTGCACAATATTGAATATGTATATTTTAGGCATTATGGACACAAATGTTCTCAGTAAACAGAAAACATGCTGAAAAACTTGCGTTCAAGGGTATCGAAAACAATGGGCTTCTGCAGTGGGTGTGAAAAGAAACCTTACTGGTTGTGCATATTTTTAAATGGTCAGATCATCGTATTTGTATGCTGTTTGGTTTTGAAAAGATTTTAATGTTATTTGACGCTCCAAAACTAATATACACTACGGAAGCCCCTAGAGAATATGGCTCTAAACGATCAAAATAATAGTAGAAACATTAAAAAGATAAACAAATATACTATTTTGTTTTATTTTCCTCCCCCACTTGGAAGTCAGAATATGCATTACCAAGAGAAAGGTTGTATGGGCTCACATTGTATGATTGTTAATGCCATTGACAAAACGAGCAATGTTTCCACGTTTATCAGGGCAGATGACGAGACTCTTAGATGGATCTGTTGCTAAGAGAAGAGTCATCATACCATCACAGTCGTCATGTTCCCGGTTCTTAATGTAATCCACATCGCCCGTGTATTCAGCAATAAATGTCATATCCTTAATAGGGCCTTCAGCCTCTACAGTAAATCTAAAAAAAAAAATTCAACAGAAACCTAGTCTAATATGAAGGTACCACATACAATTGCTAGCATAGCATTATAGAATAAGTTGAAGATTAAGGGTACCCTTCACATGAATCAAAAACTACTACAAGCGGAGCACATTCTCCTCTCCTACACATAGCTCTGCATTGTTCCAAGGTCTCGGTATCTTCTTTAGAAAGAACCTATAAGGAAAAAAGGCATACATGAACCACAAATTACGCAATCGACAAAGAAGTAACTGGGGAGAAATCAGCTGCATTAGGGAACATCTGCCCCCAGTGTCAAATTATATCATAATCAAACAAGATGCAAAAATTTGATGACAATCTGATTGTTTAGCAACATTGGCGTTCCCTATAATTAGAAATATTAAGATGAAAAGATAGAAGGAGAGAATGAGATTCTGAATGAAAACCTGCATCCCGCCGTCTTCAAATACTGATCGATTGGCAGACTTAGAAGCCATGGCAGGTGCGTAAGTGAGGTCGTCACTGAATTCCATTTTCAAAGTTGTTAAAGCGGAAGCAAGAGATCCCATTTGTTTCAACCTCTGAGCACGATCCTCCGAAGGAATGAAGGGCAGGAGTCTCCTCCTCCTCTTTTGCAACACTAGTGATCCCGAACGCCTACGGCGCTTTCTAGCATCTAAAAAAATTTCAATCCGGAACTATAGAACATGATTACTACGCCCGTAATCTCTAATGTATGCAAGAATGGGTTCACGCTCACACCTACTAGTAGCCACATTATTCACATATTCTTTAATCCATCCTTTTTAAAAGCTAAAGAAAGACAATTGTTCGTTCGTGTGTTTAGACATACAAACATGCATACATTAACATATATGGAACTAGCAGAAACTAAGTTATGTTCCACTGAATTCAAAGAATATAATAGAAGTGTTTTGGAAAGTCCTTTTAAGCCAATTATTAAACAGCACACAAAAAACAAACCTTGAGGAGAGGAGCATTTATCTTTGAGGGTCGTGTTGGCGCATTTCTGAATTCGGAAAAAATCAATGATCCTCTTCTGAGAAAAGCCTGAGAAAAAACGAAAACAAAAATCATTCATCAGCATTGTGACTCATTGTATCATGTCTGATCCAAAATAGAAGAAATACTTTTTCCAAGTGTTGTTCTAGCTGTAGTGAGGGCGGAGCAGGAAGGGCAGAGCCATGATCCGCTGGGAACTCTGGCGACAATGGGCCTGAGGCAGTGGAGGTGGAATCCTCTGTCGCATTTGTCGCAAAGCAGCAGCTCCTCTTCCTTCTCTCCTGACCCGCATTCCACGCACCTCGTCTCTCCGTATTCATCTCCATCGCCATCCTCCGCCACCACCGCGTACTCCGCCCTCGCCATCACCTCCGCCAGCGGCTTGAACTTCTTCACCGGCGACTCCGGCCTGAAAGGCGCCGAAGTGCGCTGCCGCCGGGACCCGCCGAATCGGATCAGCCGCTCACACGACGGTGGAGCCATTCGTAAATTGGGGGAAACTATGGGGTAGAATTGGAATTGAGGAAGAGAGGAGACTCTCTGAGAAGGAAAAGAAACCAAGGAAAGAAAGAGATGGAGATGGTGGTGCTCTCTCTCTCTCTCTCTCTCTCTCTCTCTCTCTCTCTCTCTTTCGCGTCGCGGGGAAAAGGGAAAAACGACGTGCTGACGTGGACTTATTTTATTGGTTTCCATCTGATGTGCGCACGGAAATTAATGTGCGCACCTCCACCCACTTTCATGGTAGCCGTTTGGGAGCCTGAGGACGGAATTGCCCTTTCGATGGTCGGATTGTTGAAAAGGGTTTATGTTTGGTTGGAAATATGGATGATGCAATAGAAGATGTGAAACCTCGAAAAAGAACTGTGGGTTTAAGTTTAACTAACTAGTTTGAAGTGAAAAAAAAACTCAATTAAAAAATCTATAATATGTACAAACGTGATTTTACAATACTCTTTTTATTTTATGTTATAGCATCTTACACTTCATACTATTGTTTGTTTATATCAATTTGTCAAAAAAAAAAAAAAAACACTTTCTATTGATCGACTATAGTTATTTATTAAATTAATATATTGTTAATTTTATCATTTAATAATTTTTAGGGTGAAATACTCTTTTACAAATTATCTAAGGGTAGAGATGGTAATTTAAATCACTTATTCATTTATTCAGGGGAATCACATAAAAAAGCAAGAAAAACACAGTTTAAAATAAGTTGGTGTTGTAGAGGGCTAAAATTTTAACTAGATTATAATTTAGGGATGAGTTTAAAGGTCTTCGATTCTTTTTTTGTTTATTCATCCTATTTAATTATATTTTATTTTTAAATTTAAAATTTATTATATATAATGTGCTATAATATACATAATTTTAATATAATGTTATATCACATAATATTTATAAAAATTTAAATCTATAGTTTTCATTTATTTTTTGTTATGTATTTCCTTTTAGGGTTATTTTCATTTTTATACCCGGTATTTTGAAGTTGCCAAAACTTTATGCATTGTATTTTAAACTTTAATACTATTATATCTTCACATTTTAAATTCATGATAAATTCTAAGCTTTTTTAGTTTAAAGTTTGATTTTAACTTTATAAAATACTTAAATGTCCTTCACGTTTTGAAAATTTTAGCTTTATATTAAAATTTTTAATGTATTTTTTAGTTTTTCGTTAAGCGTGTTTAAGTCTTTTATAGTCAAATTTAACTGTTGACCGAAAAAAAGATAAGAATTTGACATGAATTTAAAATGTAAAAGTATACAGTATATAATTTTTCAATAACCTTAAAATACATAGTATGAAAATGAAAATATCCCTTTCTTTTATAGTTAACCATCAATGTATATAACATGCAAAAATAAAAAATAAAAAATAAAGAAGGAGGGATGTTTCTCGATTTAGATACCATTGTTTGCTTTTGACATGCAAGGGGATTCGGCTTAAGGCACTTACTACCTTCATCAACTAAGACGTGAATAGTGAAACACTCGTTAGCAATTTGCATACATTAAAAAAAAACAGCGTGGAAATTAGGATTAAAAAAGTATCTATTTAAGCCATGGAAAAAATGTTTATTCGAGAAACTATATATTTTTTAATAGAAAAGTTTAGAGAAAATAAATTCAATGAGAAACAGTTTTTTTTTTTTTTGTAAAAAGGAAATAAATTTGATAATTAGAAGTGAACGTTTTCTTAATACAAGAAAATTAAAGGAAAAAAAAAGGAAGAAAAAGAAAAAAGAAAAAAAAAAAGAGAAAAAACCATCATAGTGTAAGACATAAAACCAATTCAAGCATGCTATAAACTGTATGCATATCAAGAATTGAAACCGAAAACGGAAGCGTGAAAAAAATATTACCTCCTGCCATTGCTGTCCAAACGGTGTGCTGTGACTACCTGCACTTGGGATGCTTCCAAGTTCTCACAAAAACTCAATTGATGGTGTAAGATTCTTAATGGAATTTTCGGAACTTGGGGACCCAATTTTGTTTCACAAAAAAAAAAAAACTGTACGTGAAAAATTTCTTTTCTGGATTTCTCTCCCTCTGCTCTCATTTCCTCCCATCAAGGAAATAAATAGCACCAGAAAAAATAGTTACCAAGGAGTTGATAATTGCAGTTTAATGATAATGAATATGTGACCAATTATGAAAAACCGTTACACAATGAATTGGTTTCAATTTTGTTTGAAACCGTTAGAAAGAATTGAAACGGTTACATTCTCCCACTTGGTCTCCATATTTATCTTTATATTCATTAAACCCAAACTTTCAGGAAACAAATACATGAATCATGGCGATAATTTCTCTGAATTGTGAGTATTATCTTCCATGTATTACAATGTATTATTTCTCAGACTTTATTCCTTATATGGTAACTAAACTTTATGAATAAACCCAATGTTTATTCTTGGTCCTACTATATGTGAATTTTCTCCAATAACTTAATGCGCAAAACAAATATGAGAAAACATCACAACTGAATAAGAGTTTCATTAAAACTGTAAATTGTATGTACAAACAAATTTACATTATGGAACCAAGTCCCATCTGTACAACATGATCCTTAAATGACTTCGGTGGCATTCCTTTTGTCAGAGGATCTGCGATCATCAATTTAGTGCTTATATGCTCAATGACCACTTTATTTTCCTTAATGCGTTCCCTTATGGCTAAGTACTTAATGTCGATATGTTTACTTCGACTGCCACTCTTATTATTCTTAGCCATAAAGACAACAGCTGAATTGTCACAATATATCCTTAATGGCCTAGATACAGAATCTACAATTCTGAGGCCTGACATGAAACTCTTCAACCATACACCATGCGAAGTAGCCTCAAAACAAGAAACGAACTTTGCCTCCATCGTGGAAGTAGCAACCAACGTTTGCTTTCCACTCCTCCAAGATACAGCTCCTCCAGCTAGCATGAAAATATAACCTGAAGTTGATTTTCTCGAATCAACACAGCCAGCAAAATCTGAATCGGAGTAGCCAATCACCTCTAGAATGTCAGTTCGTCTATACATAAGCATGTAATCCTTTGTACCTTGAAGATACCTCATCACTTTCTTTGCAGCCCTCCAGTGGTCAATGCCTGGGTTACTCTGATATCTTTCCAACATTCCCACAGCAAATGCAATGTCAGGTCTTGTGCAGACCTGAGCATACATAAGGCTTCCAACAACTGAAGCATAAGGAATGTTGCTCATTTGAACTTTCTCGAAATCATTCTTTGGACATTGGTTCAAATTGAACTTATCACCCTTCACAATGGGTGCTACACTTGGTGAACAATCTTTCATCCGAAATCTGTCTAAGACTTTATTGATATAGGTTTCCTGCGATAGTCCCAAAATGCATCGAGATCTATCCCTATGGATCTTTATGCCAATGACATAAGATGCCTCACCCATATCCTTCATATCAAAGTTCTTAGAAAGGAATTGTTTCACCTCATATAGAAACCCCTTGTCATTGGTTGCAAGAAAGATATCATCCACATATAAAACAAGGAAACAAATCTTGCTCCCACTGACCTTCTGGTATATTCATTGATCCATGATGTTCTCTTCAAAACCAAATGAAGTGATGACATCATGGAATTTCAAATACCATTGACGGGAAGCCTGTTTCAAACCATATATGGATTTCTTGAGTTTGCACACCAATTGCTCACCATCACTAGAGGAGAATCCTTCAGGTTGTTTCATATAAACCTCTTCCTCTAGATCACCATTGAGGAATGCCGTTTTCACATCCATCTGATGTAACTCAAAATCAAAATGAGCTACTAATGCCATGATCACACGAAGGGAGTCATTTTTAGATACAGGAGAAAAAGTCTCTGTGTAATCTATACCTTCCCTTTGAGTGAATCCTTTAGCAACGAGTCTTGCTTTATGTCTCTCAATGTTGCCTAATGAGTCTTTCTTTGTCTTGAAGACCCATTTGCATCCAATGGCTTTTACACCATCAGGCAACTTGACAAGATCCCAAACTCCATTAGATGACATAGAGTTCATCTCTTCTTTCCTGGCATCATACCACAAGTTAGATTCCTTACAACTCATGGCTTGTGAAAATGTTTCTGGATCATTTTCGGCTCCTATGTTGTAGTCGGACTCTTGTAGATACACAATATAGTCACTAGGAATGGCTGATCGCCTTACTCTAGTAGATCTCCTTAATGCTGGTTCAACATTCTCTTGAGGAGCATGTTGATCAGCTGGCTGTTCAACTGGATCTACTACTTCTTGATCAGCAATCTGTGGAACTTGAATGACTGGCTGTTGTTTAACACGCGTTTGAACTGTAGGCGTGTCATGTATAACAATCACTCTATCATATGAAGTGGAAGCTTGAGCATCTGTATGATCTTTCTCTGGAACGGTGTTCCAGGATCGATCGCTCCCACTGATCAAGTCATTCTCAAGAAATTTTGCATTCCTTGATTCCACAAACCTAGTGGTATGTGATGGACAATAAAATCTATATCCCTTAGACCGTTCAGCATATCCAACGAAATACCCACTAATGGTCCTTGGGTCTAGCTTCTTTTCTTGTGGATTATAGACTCTTACTTCAGACGGGCATCCCCAAACGAGTATATGTCGCAAACTCGGTTTCCAACCTTTCCATAACTCGAACGGTGTCTTTGAGACAGCCTTGGTTGGAACTCGGTTTAATATATACACAGCCATCTTGAGAGCTTCAGTCCACAAAGACCTAGGAAGCTTGGAGCTGCTAAGCATGCTCCGCACCATATCCAACAATGTTCGGTTTCTTCTTTCTACCACACCATTTTGATATGGAGAACCGGGCATAGTATATTGGGCAACTATCCCATGTTCTTGAAGAAACTTCGCAAATGGACCAGGCGCTTGTCCATCTTCGGTGTATCTACCATAGTATTCACCACCTCTATCAGATCTCACTATCTTTATTTGCTTACCACATTGTTTCTCTACTTCTGCCTTAAACACCTTAAAGGCATCTATGGCTTCATTTTTGTTATGAAGCAAGTAGAGATACATATATCGTGAGTAATCATCAATAAAAGTAATGAAATACTTTTGACCATACGCGTCTATGTCTGGACTACAAATATCTGTATGTATGATCTCTAATATGTCTGAACTCCTCTTGGCACCTTTCTTTGACATATTGGTCTGCTTTCCCTTTATGCAGTCCACACAAGTGTCAAAGTCAGTAAAATCTAGAGTACTAAGTACCCCATCATTCACTAGTCTCTTTATTATCTCAATAGAGATATGACATAATCTACGGTGCCACAACATAGAGGAATCTTCATTCATAACACATCTCTTAATGCCAGCATTATCTTGAACATGCATAGAAGTATAAGAAGTTTTATCTTTTAAATTAATTTTGAAAAGACCATTTGACAATATACCATTTCCAATAAGTTCAGATCTATAAAACAAACTAAATATAGTGTCTGAAAAATTAAAGAAAAATCCCAATGGTACAAGCCTTGAAACTGAAATTAAATTCCTAGAAAAACTAGGAATATAAAATGTCTTTTCTAATTTTAAAACAAAACCACTAGATAAAACTAAATTGCATGTTCCGACAGCCTCTACATGTGAGCGCATCTTGTTGCCTGTATAGATGCACTGCTCACTTCCCACTGGCTTCCTTAGGCCTTGCAATCCCTGCAAGGAATTAGTGACATGGATTGAAGAACCAGAATCAATCCACCATGTGTTATGTTCAACGTCAACCATATTAGATTCATAACAGACAAGTGAGAATTGAGTACCTTTTTTGTCAAGCCATCTCTGATATTTAGGACAATCCTTCTTTATGTGCCCCTTCTTTTTACAAAAGAAGCACCTGGATTCCTTCTTAATATCAGCCTGAGCAGACAGTTTGCCTTTTCCCTTATTATTGGCTTGGCCCTTGTTCTTCCTTTGAGTTGCCAGATGCACACTCTCTTCCGCTTCCATAGCAAGCCTTCCTTCTTCCTGGACACACATGGTCATCAATTCATTGATGGACCACTTATCCTTATGTGTGTTGTAGGATATCTTGAAAGGTCCATATTGATGTGGGAGAGTGTTGAGGATGTAGTGCACAAGGAAGGTTTCAGACATCTCAACCTCAAGTGTCTTCAGCTGAGCCGCTATATCCCTCATTTGCATAATGTGCTCACGCACACCATGAATTCCAGTGAGCTTCATGGATGAAAATTTCATTATCAGAGTGCTAGCCAAGGCTTTGTCTGATGTAGCAAACTGCTCATCAATTGCCTTCATCAGAGCTCGCACTTTGTCATATTGCTCTAATGAACCACGTATGCCAGCCGAGATTTTCGTCTTAATGAACATTACGCAGAGGCGATTAGATTGCTCCCACTTTTCATAACGGTCCACGTCATCTGGCTGGCTGGTCTCCGTAATGGCAGGTGGTTCATTCTTACGGATAGCCAAGTCAATGTCCATGACACCTAAATGAAGAAGAATTCTCTCCTTCCACACTTCATAGTTGTCTCCCTTAAGTTCGAGAATGTCACACTGGAAATCAGAGTAACTCACAGTTTGCATAGCTGCATAATAAAACATACATGCTTATGTTACTAAATTGAGGCTACAATACTTTATGACATGTTTACCAATGTAAATCATGCATTAAAATATGAATCAAATGACATAAAAATTGTCTGTGGGCTAAATTTTTAACTCAAACAGATTCATACATCCTTATGATGACGCTATTAAATTATATGCCCTTTTCTTAATTCCTGTGGGTAAATTAAGAAAGATAATTTGATACATCATCCTAACTAATCATATTAAATATAATAAAAATTACTATGGGATAAAATTTATCATATTACATATGATTAATCACAATTTAATGTCTTTTTACCATATGTGATTTAAACATCTTACATAATTTTTGCATAATTAAAGATGCTGTGGCTACTCTTTAATTATTCAAAAATTAAATACATATATCACAAGACATTTATTCTTAAATTTTTGCTCATAAAATAAATTGCAATTACCTTAAGCAATAAATAAATATGAACAAAGAACCATAATTTATATACTAATTTTCATTATGTATATATTAAAATTATACATTCAAAAATATAATTTAGCACATTATTGCACAAAATTAAATGTACCAAATTATTTAACTTAATATTGCAGGCATAATTTTAAATCACAAATTATGCATAATGAACACTATATGCACATAAATTTACAAAATTATATCCACACAATTACTGTATAATATTCATAACAAATACCAAAAATTATGAATATTCAAAATTATGAATTTTTCATAAATTATTCAATAATATGAAAAATTCCATAAATATTAAAATTCTGGATATTATGAAAATTTCATAAAAATTATAAAAACTGAAAATTTTAAGAAATTTTACCCAAAAATATCACTTTATAAAATCTGGAAAAAATCAATTTTTTTTTTTTAATTTTCAGGTTTTTTTTTTTAAAAAATTTTCTGCTCAGCCAAAAACGGCGTCGTTTGGAGAGCCCCCCCCGGCGTAAACGACACGTCGTTTACAGAGAGGGGCAACCTGTCAACATACCAAACGACATGTCGTTTTGGTAATTAATGTCCAAAACGATTTGTCGTTTTTTACCCTGAAACGAGCCCCTCAATGCCCGAAACGACATGTCATTTTTGGCTGACCCAAGCCAAACGACATGTCATTTTCATCATCTTCAACCTTGAATCCGGGTCTTCTTCACCCGAACGACCCAGTTTTAACCTGGTTTTGACCCGTTTCAGACCTGGCTCGTTTTTCACCCTTCGGACACCAATTTTGACGTTTCAAATTGTAGAATTCATAGAAATCTAATGTCTAAATGATTTCTAATCTTAGTTTCAATTAAGAAACGTTAAAAATCAAAACCCAAAAATCAAAAAAAGTTTTCGCCCGTGCGTCCAAAACACAGGAAATTTTTTCCAATTTTTCATGCAAGGCAGAGGTCAAATTACGGCTCTGATGCCAAATGTAAAACATAAAACCAATTCAAGCATGCTATAAACTGTATGCATATCAAGAATTGAAACCGAAAATGGAAGCGTGAAAAAAATATTACCTCCTGCCATTGCTGTCCAAACGGTGTGCTGTGACTGCCTGCACTTGGGATGCTTCCAAGTTCTCACAAAAACTCAATTGATGGTGTAAGATTCTTAATGGAATTTTCGAAACTTGGGGACCCAATTTTGTTTCACAAAAAAAAAAAAAAAACTGTACGTGAAAAATTTCTTTTCTGGATTTCTCTCCCTCTGCTCTCATTTCCTCCCATCAAGGAAATAAATAGCACCAGAAAAAACAGTTACCAGGGAGTTGATAATTGCAGTTTAATGATAATGAATATGTGACCAATTATGAAAAACCGTTACACAATGAATTGGTTTCAATTTTGTTTGAAACCGTTAGAAAGAATTGAAACGGTTACACATAAGACATTTGAAAAATAAATTAAAACTAAAAATTATAACATATAAATAAAAACACAATTAAAATAGTAGTTAGTACCACTAACTACAATTCTAATGACGCTGCCAAATAGCCTACAAAGCGCCTACCGACATTGACACTGTATATAAGAGATATATAAGTTTCCAAGTAGAAAAAGTTAATCAACTCTTTAAAAAAAAAAAGAAGCTCATCTGAAAAAGAAAAAAAAAAGGGCATTGAAAGCAATAAAAAGAGGAGTCATCATCCTATCATGTTACCATCGTTATCATTATTATGACGAACATTCAAAATTTGCTCTGATTCAAAAAAAAAAAAAATAGTGACTAACTGTTAGGCTTAGAATCCTAAAGATTAAAAAATGTTACTGTTTTGTAAGACATTTGATTAATAAAGAGTTTATTATTTATGTCATTTATCAATATGGACTTTTTCATATTCATTAATATTGAATATATAATAAACAAATTAAACTTTAAGATTGTTATTCTAAACCTTTAAGGTTGTAAATATGATGAATAGATTATACGAAAGACATAGAGTTTAAAGTAATGGTTTTAACATAAAAGCTCCACAAATGAGGGAATAAAGTTGGGTGTTTTATTCATAATAATATTATTATATTGTCTATAACCATAATGGAAGATGACTTGTCTTAGTTATCGAGCGACACTCCACAAGTAAAGACATTAGTATATTGTCATTAATGATGATAAATTGGATCGGGACTAAAGAGGAAATAATTTGATCAATAATTCCATTTTGAATAAATCAATTCACTTTAAAAAATCGTGTGTTTTTTTCTTAATCTTGAAATAATTTAATAAGTCTATATTCTTGACTTGTGTCTTTTAATGTACCAAATGGCAAAATCTTAAATTAAATAAAAGTATGTATACCGGTACATTAGAGATATTGGACGATATAGACTCGTTATTTATAAATATAGAATCTATTGCTCTTTTGTAAAGTTAATGATATTATTTTATAGGCATTATCTTGTAATTGAAATACTGGAGTGCTCAACCATTTTGATACATTTATGTAACGAAATGGTATAGTATTTGTATTGGTAGTAAGTGTTCTAATGGTAAAATAATGAAACATAAGATAAACATAATTATAAAAGTGAAACATAATTTATCATTAAGCCAATTATGGATATCTTTTGGGGATGTTTCTATTATGATATGTCATGGACAAATAACTTATAGGAGTTTTGTAATTTATATATAGGTCGAGAATGTACCCCTAAGCTTCTAGTGAAATAGTTTTAGAGTTGATAATTATAAAATATACGTGTTAGGGACATATCATTTTATAATTATAAGAGCTTGATCTATATATATCCATCGATTCATTTTTGCTGGTTCACATATTTTCTTGTAATAATACGACGTGTTTTTCTTACAGATTAATAAATTATATTAATTATAAAGATATGCTAAAATTTGGTTGATTGGATTGTAATAATTCATATTAGTTTATTGATTGAATTAATTATACATATTTAATTCAAAATAAACGTGTTGAAATATTTGTATCTATTTTCTTTGATATGGGATCATAGGTGTATGACTTTTTTATTCAGGTGACTTCTGCATTGGGTTATTTTAATTAAAAATGATGCTCTATGAATGATTCTCGTGTTGAATAAAATAGGAGACTTTCCAAAACTAGGCAGAATTGACAAGCCGGTGAATAGGTTTGCTCGGCCTGTTCAAGATAGACCAGTAGAGCGGTTGTGTGGACCAGCAGGTCGGTGCACATGATCACGGTTACGCGTTTTGATGCATTTTTTATGCAGATTTTGACCCACCTATAAATTTAGAAGTCTTATCTGAGTAAAATTGAAAACCTACCAACCATTATAAATAGGATACTTGTTCTTATTGTCAATTATATCACTAGAGAAATTTAGAGAGAGAAACTTTGTAACTCCCATAGAATTATTGTTCAACATCAATAACTATAATTCTTGGTTTTCTATTGTTGTTGAAAAGAGACATTATCAAGAGAAAAATTAAACGACGTGTGTCCACTCGTATTCTAATCATGAAAAAAAAGTAAAGAAAACCAATTGGTTGAGACTCGTCATGACATGATTCTCGTAAAGCAATTATGCCAAATAAATTCTATTGGAAATGTGGTTATCAATTTATCAAGATGCGGGAGATCTTTTATTAATTTATGATACATAGCATGTCTAAGTTGTTTTATAAAAAAAAGTTCTTATTAATTTTTTTAAAAAAATTTTATTGTGTACTCGTTTTTCAACACTACTAACAAAAAAAAGAGTTGCAACGATGGGCTTGACATTCCGATTGACTGATTTAACGAGGTGTTCTTTCCGAGACTAGAAGATAATCAAGTCGTGAACATCAATTGTCGCCAGAGAGAATGCTAGTAGAGCTTAAAGTGAAATGGTACAACTAAAAGTTTAAGGTTTTCTCCTTAGAATAGAGGGCTTCATTTTTAGGTATCTTTTCTAGTCATAGAATCACCATTGATGAATTCAGATCCTCGATTTCATTACGAAATACAACATCAAGGGTGAGAGATTTCTTGCTAGAAATTGGGCAGAGATTTAAGAGTGTTAGCGTAATATAATAGTGAGAATTTAATGTGTGCCCCTCCACCCTCTTACATGGTAGGCGTTTGGGAGTTTGAGGATGGAATTGCTCTGCAAAATTCGGAAACGAGAAAAATGGTTGGGAATTTTCGTACATATTATCTTTTGAGACTTTTTTTTAATAAATATTACATATTTAAGTGTGACACAACTTATATATATAATATGAGTAATAATATAGCATGATTTTTTAAAATACAACATAAATAAAAATGTTTTTTAAAAATGTAGCATAACAGGTAATTTTCTCATATAAAATAATTTTGTTATTGTTGTTGTTGTTGTTGTCGTCGTCTTTTCTTTTCTTTTCTTTTTCCTTTTTGATGGTGTTTATTAGTAGTTGACGACGTTGCCGATGTTGGTAATGTTTGATGACACTGTCGATAAGTTTTTATATTACATTGGAATATGGTATTTTGATGTAAATAGAGTATTTTTTTAATTGTTGGCAACATCGTCGGTATTGGTTATCTACAAGGCGTTGTTTGTAATTTTTTTATTTACATAAAAATATGGTATTTCCCGACTGCCAGTGTCTATGATGTCTGGTGACATCATCGGTAAATTTTTATCTTTACATGAAAATATAGTATTTTTTATATAAATAGGTAACACCTAATTGTCAACGGCATCGTTGGTAACTTTTTCTATTCATTCTAGGCCACCGATAGTGCCAGTGATGTCCAACAACGTCGCCGATAAATTTTTATATTTACATGAAAATAAGGTATTTCCATATAAATATGATAATGCCTGATCATTGGCAGTGCTGGTGTTGTTTGGTAACATCGCTGGTAAATTTTTGTATTTGCATAGAAATATAATATTTTTCTTCCATTGATGTCGTTGTCTATACCAATGAGCTAGTAAATTTTTGTATTTTTTTTCCATATAAATAGGGTATTTCTTGGCTACAGTCAGTGTCAGTGAAGGAGGAGAGAGAAAGGTGAGCGAGGAGAAAGAGGCGAGAGTATTTTATTCTCAATTTCTCATGATATGACTCCAATTTCTCATGACATGCTATTTACAATACATTTTAAAAATATATGCCATAATTTACTAATTTTAACCATAATTATTCCCTCCTCATCCCTTAAAATTTTAGTTAGGCTACAAGGTAGGGATGAGTTTAAACCTGCCTTCATTTATCCATTCCAAGTAATTATATTCTACTTTTTGATTAGAGATGTATTATGTATAATGTGCTACAATATACATAATCTCAATTATAATTATATATCACATAACTTATTTAAAACTTCAAAACTATAGTTTTTTTATACATTGTTTTTTGTTATTTTTAATCATCAACGCATATAAAAATAAAAAAGGAGTTATATTCATCAAAAGTCCTTGAACTTATTCTTTTACTAAAATTAGTTTATGTACTAAAAATTGTTTTAGCTTAAACCTCAATCTCCTTTCATATCTCAAATTTAGTCCTTCAGTTCAAAAAAGTTAACATATTTGTAGTTAAATTATAAACATATAAGTGAATTATTGTGGTATGACTTGGACAGGTCCAAATTAAACTAAAAGAGCAAGGCCCAGTGATAGTACAACACAATGTGGTAAATCTAGCGAGCCAATTTCTTGTGTTTATGTTCTATGTGCTCGTCATCAATGGGCTGGGATGACCTGACTCAAGCTGTTCGCTTTGTGTTCGACATGCCTAATCTGGACAATATTATATGGTAGGATATCTAACTCTATACCCGTTTTATTCGATATGCTCGATTTGTAGTTAGAGGAGCTGATAAAGATTAAGACGCATTAACTCACGATAGAGAACTAAAAAAGGTGGCCCAAAACTTGTGCCCAATGAGCAAGTGACATGTGTCCCATTCATCATATACTGCTTAGACCCACTTCCCACTTACAAAATTCCATGATCTTAAGGAAAGTCTCTAAAAATAAGCTAGAGACACCATTTAAAGGATCCAACTCTGGATTCCCGCTAGAAGCTCTTGCTAATGATTTCTCTCATTTCTTATTACAAATGTCTCCATTTCTTATTTATTTACATTTTTCTTGAAGGAACTATTGTAATCAATACCAAGTTCAATATATATAGTGAAGCACACATCAACAATAGACGTCGCTCAATTTTGAGGGGACTACTATAAATCGCTTGTGGGTATTTTTATTTTGTTTTGTTATTATCATTTCATTATTTGCATGTTACTAAAATTTTGATTATTATCTTAGATCTAACCTAGTTTGTAAGTTTGCTAGGACCTAATAACAATAATCAAAGAGCCCAATCAAGTTCAATAAGTTTTAGATTTTTCACTAACCTATTTTATTTTAATTGTAAATCCAACGGCTATAGTTTACCACTCATCGTAATGATATCCTGTTGTTGTAGAATGGCATAGGGATGCAAATTGGATATTTGATATGAAAGACAAATTCAACCAGTGGATATGTATTCAGATTGGGAGGTGTAACTATATCGTAGAAATCCTCTAAACAAATTGTTATAGCTAGGTCCACAATGTAATCTAAATTTATTACCTTAGATAAATGTGATGAAGAAACAGAGTGACTATGCCATTTCTTAGAGGATATTCCAAGATGGCCAAAGCTTGTTCTAGTAATATGCATATATAATGATAGTCAATTTGCGATTGGAAGGACACAGAGCAACATGTGCAATAGTAAGTCTAGACACATAAATCATAGACACAATACCATTAGACAACTGCTTTCAATTGGGTTTATCTTTGTTGGCTATGTGATGTCAAAGGTTAATATTTCGGATTCGCTAACCAAATGGATAAATGGAGAGTTGGTTGATAAGTTATCAAAGGGAATATGACTAAAGCCTATGTAATAAGTAGATACAATGGAAACCCAACCTAGTTGACTAAAGATTCCAAGATCTAGGTTCCAAGATCACTGTGGAGGGTTATCCATATGTCCATTCCTATGATAAAAACAATGATACTCACAAGGATAACATTAAAATATTCTTTTAATGATTCTCAGGCATCCGAATCGTAATTTCGAGCACAATATTGTGGTTTACTCTTGGATAAGAAATCACTTATATGAGAAAAAAGTGTTGTTGCTTCAAAAGAGAATTATTTAGGGTTCAATTCTTTAGAAACTCTTATAGAACTAGGAAGATGTTTATGACCAAAATGAACAATGTTAACTAAATTGTCTCAGAAAAGATTCATGTATAAGGAATATCATTGTTTATGCAAACAACAAAACAGTTGAAGGACTTCGAGCATACTAATTAACTACTAAAGTGAATATATTTTCACAAAGGAAGGTTCAAAAGATGACACCTATCTATCTTGTGTAGGATTTAACTATTGAATTCTATCACTAGGATCAAACTTCATTGTTTGTCGTGCTACCTCCATCAATTTTCACTCATGTGGGGGATTGTTAAAAGATGGCTCAGATAAGGCATTTTGAAGTACCATTTGAGTGGGACTTACTTTGTGTTTATGACAAGTCAAGACCAATACTTGTTCTCTTCTATATGGAGATCGAAATGGTAAATTCATATGCTTAAAATGATGAATGGATGAATAAGAAATTAACACCAAAGTGCACACATTCACATATGAAATTTCAAAGCTAAAGTGAAAAATTCCCTTGTATCACAACAGAAAGAGAATGAAGCAATGGTCTCCTCTGAACTTTATGGAAGGGACCCCTTATTCGTTTTACGACACATTGAAAAATTTGAAGTCTTCTCTACTTTCAAAAATTCTCTATAGAGTCTTTAGATTTCAATATGGTAGAGTTCAGACAAATTTAGTTCGAGTTGGAGTAGCTTTGATGTGCACCGTAGTTACTCATTCATTGCCTTTGTATCCTAAGAGGTAGATGCCAATTGTACATCTAGTGAGAGGCGACTGTCTTAAGAACACCATATGATACATGAGCCTCGGTGATTTTAAGTTTTTCAATTTCTATGGAATTGTTGTTATTCTTTTTCTAATTTTGTGATATTTTTATTGTAATTTATGTTTCATTGATAATATAATTTCATTTTTTGTTCGTTATTTTGTGACATTTTTCTAACAAGTAATTGGTACAGCAAGCATCCCACTCCACTAGGCTGGTTTGATGAGGAAGAATTTTTTCCAAAACCAGAAGGACATAATAACGTGAACATAAATCGTACCTCTGGAGAACGCCAGTGGAACTTTAGAGTGACATGTTACAAATAGATTTTCCAGGTTCTTTAATATGGAAAGATCGGTCCGTTTAATAAATAGATTCGAATTATGTTGATTTGAATTATTTTGATTTGAGTTATGTGATTTGAATTGATGATTTAAATTTCTATCTAAATTAATGTTTGGATGTGCATTTAAAGTGTTAATTTGAATATAGAATAAAATTGAAATTTGTGTTTCAATTGATAGTAGAAAAAGTTTTTTATTTATTAACAAATTTAACAAAATGTTAATGTTCATGATCCTAAAAAAATGCAATATGGATATTGATTTATTTATCTCTTTATTAAGAACACAATGAAAGGAGAACTATCTCAATCGGATATCAAATGAAAAAGTTATGTTCCTTTTCTCAAATATAGGAGAGAGAATTTTAGATTTTATTGTACCAAGCAAATCCGAGTCCAAAGAGTCCAAGGGGGGATATAGCTCTAAAAACTTGTATTAAAATGATTTACTTGATTTGATTTTGAGAGAAAGCAAACATGTATCTAAAGAAATTTAAATATTTAAATACAAAGAGTTAGCTGAATATATGAAACAAACAGTCCCAATTTTATTACCTATTCAGATTAACACTTTAAATACACATCCAATATCAATTCGAATGACAATTTAAATCATCAATTTAAATCACACAACTTAAATCAAAATAATCTAAATTAACACATTCGAATCCATTTATCAAACAAATATCATTACTCATAAAGGTCTTTCTCCATGTCACAGAATAATCATCGATCAGTTTGAACCCGTGATGTAAATAAACCAATGCCTGCCTTCATTACAGAATACACCATCAGGGGCGAGAACTTTATTGATGGAACTGGATGACGATTAATTTGTTGGGTTTGGTGCCCTAAAAGCTGTGACATTGTACATATTGTTAATAAATAAATAAAATGACATTTATTATTATTTTGGTTGATTATATGTATTATGAATACATTTATAAACATCAAGAAAATTCCATGATTATTTATGTGACTATAAATTTAGCATATAAGTGTTATTTGCTTAGGGATAAAATTTATAGATAATAATCTAAATAGTCCGTAATAATTAATTAAAGTTTGGGATCTTTAATTAAAAATTACAAGTACAGTCCAATCTCATCTAAAATGAAATAGTCATTATCTGGACTATTAATGTAGAGACATTGGATTGGAGGTACTTTATATAATGAGATTATATAGGACTGGACCAGATAAATTATGAATCTCTAATAATCATCCTGTTACAAATAGAGTATTCAAATTTATCACTATGATGATCATATATTTGACAGTCTTAATCCTGAGTATTTATTAGACTCCTATTTATTACATTATGTTTTTTAACTTGCATGGTAAGATTTGTCTAAGCACAGATTATAACTTAGCATCTTGGAAACATAAAGTAATAAATGGCTGGGAATAATATTATACATATATGAATCCATTCCTTCCCTATGGAAGTTAGAAAAATAGTTCTCTTGAGTGATAATTCAAGGTTTGAACAGTAGAGCACTCATTCATAATAAGATTATGAATTAATTGTTCATTAGAGAATTATTGGAACTCAAGGATAAAGATGTAATAAGAGAGGTGAACGGAAATTGAACCTAGCTCTTATTATGAACTATTTATGGAGGACTGACTTATATGTAATGATTATATCAATGGACTACTCGCTAATTTTCTTTGAGTAATTTCACTATAATCTCAAGAGTTCAGTTTCAGGTTTTTAGTGGAGTAACACTGAAACTAATAAATTTGGCACATTAATTAAAGAGTTTGATTAAATGTCAAATTTATTGGAGCTTGGGTTATAGGTCCATAGGTCCCCAATACCACCTCTGTAACACTATATTGGATTTTGCATAGAATGAATCATACATGTTTAATTCAGAATTTTTGAATTCTGACTTAATTTTTCACACTTGAATTATTAACGTGACACAGAAAAATGTTCTCTGTGACACATAATGTAATGTGATAAATGTTATCACATTTAACTAAGCATTAGTTAATTAATTAATTGGTTAATTTTAAAATCTATTGTTAAATAAATGTGATTTATTTTTGAATTTAGATTTAGATATATATATATGGTTTTGAACCAAATCGTTTTATATATATATAAGATTTTATAATATATTAATATATATATATATTAATATAATATTATAAAAAAAACAAAAAGGAAAAGGAAAAGGAAGAAACGTCACTTACGTTTCACCTTTTTTGCCTTTATATATATGTACTGAATCATTATGTGATTAGGTCAAATAAAAAAAAAAAAGAAGGTAAGTTTCTTTTTACTTCACGGATGTCTTATATATACATATGCATATGTGTGTGAAGACCGGATAAGGATTCGGGAAACATTCGGAAAAGAAAAAGAAGAAAAAGGAAAGAAAAAGAAATGGGAATATAAAATTACTAATGGCTCAGTTATAAAAAGGGAGAGATAACAGTTATCTCAGTAATTTTTGATTCACATAATTTTAGAGAGAAAAAAACTGAGAGTTCTTCTCTAAAGAAAAAGGTCTGCTATCTCATGTGTTGAGTACATAGCAGATTCAGAAAAGTGTGAGGAAAATTCATTCTTGCAGTTTGACCCACTCGTCTTTCCATTGGTGTGGAGGCCTGGTTTGGAAGATCGTGGTGTCAAAGAGGAAAGCTAGGATACCCTGATAGTCTTCAAAAGGTTAGTAAAAATTCCTAAAGCTTTCTGTAATTAAAATTATATATCTATTCCCGATGAACAAAGTTTTCAGAAAATTTTTGTTTGTCAACGATCCGTTCCTTCTACTGCGTTTCATGTTTTAATTCCAACATAATTGGCACTACTCAAAAAATTATGTTTTATTAATATTAATATCAGTATTAGTTTTAATATTAATACTAATATTATTTGCTGAAAATGTGATTTCTTCGCAAAATTCCTTATTTTCTTTTAATTTTTTTCTTTGTTTCGATGTTCTGATGAATTTCTTTAGTTAACATATAGTGTAGGATACGGTCAATTATGTACAAAGGCATTAATATGTAATTTCCATATCTTTTTCTCAGTATTTTCTTCAGTCAATAGTTCTTTAGATCGTTTAAAGCAGATGGTGTATTTTGTACAAAGATTCCAAATTAATGGAATTTATATATAATTTCAATATTCTTTTCTTAGTTCTTTCTTCTTTCAGTTCAAGGTTTATATAATATAAAGGTTCGATATTCATCAGTTATTTATTTACATTTAAAATTACAGAAAAAGAAGAAGGAACATAAATGTGTTCTTGTTTGTAACCTCTTCTTCTTCTTCTTCTTTTTCTTTTTCTTTTTTTGAGTGTTGTCATTTAGAGAAACGACATCATCAAGATGAGTTTCTTTCATCGAGATCTTCTAAAGGATACCCACCTCCAAGTCGAGCAAATGGTCTATTGATTGATGCATTTAACTAGTGAACGGTCAAGATTAACAATTCAAAATTTCAATATTCATTATCAAACAACTTCATTTTTGTCAAAGCAAAGCAAAAAAAAAAAAAAAAAAAAGCTTCATTTTTGTCAAAGCAAAGCAAAAAAAAGCTTCATTTTTGTCAAAGAAAAAAAAAACGGCTTCATCTTTGCGAACTGAAGTTGCTGTGCTGCCTAACTAATTGGTGGGAACTCTATTACTTTTTTTTTTTTTGAAATTTTGATCAAATTCATTGGTAAATTTTAAAAGAAAATAAAACTTTTAATAATTGCTTTTTATGATTTATTATGACATATGTAGTATGTATCATTACCTATCTTAAAATATTTTTTTTCAAATGTGTTCTTTATTATTATACAATCTAATTTTGTATGCGCTTTTTTTGAAATATTTTTTTCTTATCACTTGTCCTTATTAAAGTATATTTTAGTGTTTTTCTAATTGACCTACTATAATATTTTTTTATCCTTTCAATTATTGTTTTTTAATAAATGCAATCTTTCTAGTTTTGTTATAGTTAGCGTAATTTTGAAATAAGCTTTTTCCTTTGCTTTTATCTTGTTAACATAATCTATTTTTTATGTGTCCACATTTAATTTTTTTCAGTTCTTCATTTTCATTTTAACAAAAGATCATCTATAGTGTAAACCTTTTATAATATGCTCTTTTAAATATATATTTTTTCTGCATTTTTTTAAATATATTTGTTCGAATGTGTCTCTTTTTATTTTTTCTATCTAATCCTTTCTATTTTAAAGGAATACTCATAAGGATGTTTTGTGTTAGTTGTATGTTATCTAACAACTTACTAAGATCTTTATTATTAAATAAATTAAAAACACTTATATGTTAGTTGTATATTATCTAACAACTTACTAAGATCTTTATTATTAAATAAATTAAAAACACAACAACACGGTAATAAAATTTAACACCCAAGGTTCAACTAGCATATTTAAAAGTCGCTTTATTGATGTTTCTCAAAATACATATATATATATATACACATTGTAAACTATATTTTTGTTTCTGTTTTTTTAATTAAAATTTGATATTAATAGGTGAAAATTAGGGATGTTTACAAAATCTATGGAACAAAGAGATCCACCCTACTCAATACAATTCAAAGGTTTTGGATTAATTCCAGAAGAACTTTGGATTGGTTCCGGATTAAGAAAATCTCAATCCAAAGATTTTTGATCGGATTATAGATTAAGGAATTCTCAATCCGTTCAATCTGTGAATTCAAAACCCCATATATATTTATATATTATATAATTTTTAATGATATATATTTAAATAAATTTTTTCTTTTTTGTAAAAAAGCAAAAACTTTTTTTTACATGTTTTACCAAGCAAAAATATTCACTGATAGTAACACAATTTGTTTTTATAAAGCCCAGCTCTCCCTTAAAAAAGAAAAGAAAAAGCCCAGCCTAATTCTCTCAAAACACAATTCTGAAATAGACGAAATGCAATTCTTTCAATAATTTATTTTGAGTTAGCAGCTTTCTATGATGTTTTCAGGTATATTGACTATAGTTCCTTATCTAAGGATGATATTCAGAACGTTACGGAATGGTTTTTCTGGCTAACTATTTTGGCAGCCTTTTTTGTTTTTCTTGGATTATTGTCTTTGTTGTTGTTTCTTTCTTCTTCTTTTTTTTTTTGGTTGCTGCTTTTGGCTCTTTTAGAAGTTCTTGTTGCTGTTGTTGTTTTGTTATTTTGTTGTACTTGGCCATTTTTGGCTTTTTTAATAAAGTTCTTGTTTAGCAAAAACAAAAGACAAAGTAAATAATTTATTTTAAGTTTTTTTTATTAAAGGTCATAGCTCAATCTTCAAATTCATATATCTAATTTGAAGATTTTGGATCAGATTGTAGATTGGGAATTTTCTAATCTAAAAGTTTGATTGCGGATTGGGATTTTTTCAATCCTAAGGTTTTGTATTAAATTGCAGATTAACCATAAATTTTCAAAATCTAATCTGTGAACAACCCTAGTAGAGATATGATGAATGTTGGAGACTGGTAGATTTGCGGGGTATGACTTGTTGGGGGAGCACCATTTACGTGAGTTCATATGGCAGGACTTCCAACAGGTGGTGGGGATGGTTAGGCCTAGATTTGATCGAAGAAGATGGTTTTTAGGACCCGCTCTGTTGCTAAACAACCAAAGTAAACCTGTGACCAAAGACAATAAAACACAAAAAATAAAAGATAAAATAAGCAGTGAAGGAGGAACTATCATAAGTGGTGATGGTGGGAAGAGTAGTCAATAGTTGATGGAGGAATATGTTTGGAAAATGGAGACAAGGTGTGACACCTATTATTTTCCTAACGGGTATTAAAGTAATTAAATTAATTATTAGCGTGTCAATTAAAAATTTGTTTAATTTAAAATCTATTTCACAATATTTATTTCTACTTATTTTTAGAATTTTCTAAAATTTCCTATACTTATTTAGTATATTTACCCAAATGCCCTCGAAACTTTTAATTAATTATGAAAATGCCATTTGGCATTATTTGAGCTAAAAGTCTTTAGAGGAGACTCAATTTCACCTACTCCTCAATCATTCATTTCTTCTTTTCAATTCTGACCAATTCATTTTCTCTCACATCTCTCCCTGCTTCTCTCATTTCTTTCTTTTCTTTTTCTTTTCTTTCTTCTTCTTCATTTCATCTCCCACGGTGAGATAAACCAGAGAGAATCAAAGGAAACCTCAAGCTGTCCTTCACAAAAATCTTCACAAACAACTACCCACAAGCTCAAGAATCAAGAAAACTTGAGGATTTTCAAGATCAAACAAACTAAGTTTTGAGGTTAGATTTTCTAAACTTAAACTTTGATTTAAATTTGTGTTTTAGTATAAAATTTGTGAGAAATATGTTTTTGATGTCTGTGAATGATAATACATCATTTTTAAGCTTAAAACATGTTACAACCTTAATTTTGATTGAGAATGCGTGAAGAACAATTAAGAACTCATCTGTGCATTTTTCTAGTTTTTATGTCGTTTTTTTTTTTTTTGCTTTCTGTTGTTTTTCCCTATAAAGGGAAAATGACATGTCGTTTTTCCAAAAACAGAGATTTAATAATAAAAAAGAGGGCCAAGTTCTAAACTTTAGGTGGGGTTTGAACCTCCAACCTCATGAGCAAATAAAGGAGACTAAACCACTAAGATAAGGGTAGTTTTTTGTTAACTTATGTTTTAGAAATAATAAATAATTTCCTATAAAGTTTGTGATTTCAAATAATTTTATTTTAATAAATATCAAACTTTTTAATTATTTTATTTTTAAATATTTTATAATCGTATTATTTATTTTAAAAATTCATTTAACATATTTCATTCCAAAATAAAATTCGTATATTTTATTGTTATTTTACAATTTACTAAAATTAAGTTGAAAAAATTAATATTCACAATTTTAGTATGTTAATGATTATGGCACACTAATAAGAATAGATGGTAAATCGATATGATTATGGATTAGGGATTTAGTTAACGTATAGCTATTTTATATGTCGTAGGATAACAAAATGCTTGAGGCTTACATGATAAACTTGGTATTGTGAATTGAAAGTTATCAGCATGGTATTTGCCAAGAGGTAGAGAATTTATTACTCATCCTGTGACGACTTGTCTTTTCGGACAGTCACTTTACTTACTTAAATGTCATTACTTAAACAATAATCTTACTTACTTAGTAAGAAAAATACTAAAATAATTTTTTTAAAAAACATTCTTTAAAACTGATGCGACCTCTGTCGTATTTTAAGTTAAGACCTCGCTCAACACTTGCTCTTAAAATCATTTCAAATCGTTTCTTAAAACTTAATAAAAAACATTTATTAAATCATAGCTTAGAACTTTATTTTATAATTACATAAAACAGATCATAAACTGTATCTTAAAACTTTGGATACAATTCTTAAAACTCTGATTTTCTTAAAACTTTAAAAACACTATATTAAATAGTGCAAAACATTTTCTTTGCGTATTAGAAGCAAAACCATTGTGGTATCCATATCTAAATCTTCGCATCTGTCCTCCGCAGCACCCCGCTCTTTTAGCGGGTCCTGTTGGTCACCCATAAATTACCTACAGTATGAAGAAACTTTTAATAAGCTTTCGCTCAGTAAGTTCAAACATAAACTCATAAATCATTTAATCATGCTTTAAAACTTTTCTCATAAAAACATTTCTCTTGAAACATTTTTCATAAACGTTTTCCATAAACATTTCTAAAAATGTTTTTCATAAACGTTTTCTATAAAACATTTCTGAAACGTTTTTCGTAAAACATTTCTTGAACGTTTTGCTTAAAACGTCATTTATAAATCTCTTCTTGAAAACATGAAAATGTTTTTCATAAACATTTAACGTAAATCATTTCTCAAAATGTCTTTCATAATATAACATATAAATATTTCATAAAAAGGAATTGAAGCAAAATTAGAATGCATAATTCCATTTATGCTCAAATAGGAACTTTCATTTATGAGTGTCTTATAAACGTTTTTCTCTTACTTTAAATTTCTATCTTCGTTCCTTATCTTACTTTAACTTTCTATCCATATTCCTTCTCTTTCCTTATCTTACCTTCATTTTCCTTACTTCACTTTAGTGTTCGTACTAACTCATTAATCATGAGATCATAAACATGATGCTTCCCCTGTGGAAGACTTGAGACCATCAAACATTGAGGTCTTGTACCTCACATCTAGGAGGTCAAACTTTAATTTTACTTTCATTACCTCATAACAAAGAGGTTGGTACGATACATTCTTTTTATCTTTACGTTACCTTCTTATTAACTTTAGTGAGCATTTCAAATGCAATCACATCATATGCAAACACACTTGCAATTCATAGCTTGTACTATAAAACCTATTGCATAACAAATGCAACACATTGCTTAACAAATACATCATAAAACGCAAACACATTTTGCAAATCATAACTTGTATTCTAATACTTATTACATAACAAATGCAACATATAACGAAATCACATTTTATAAATTATAACTTTTATTCTAAAACTTATTGCACACAACAAATGCAACTTATTGCATAACCAATGCATCATATAACTTATAACTTAAATTATAAAACATCATGCATTGTCATAATGCAAAACATACTTTAAATACTTTGAAAATCATAACTTGAACTTTTAAAAAACGTTATGCATATCAATATGCAAATAGACTTTAAATATAACAATTGTAAATTCATTGCAAATCTTTTTCTTGAACTTTAAATTTTTTTTGCATAATAAATGCAAACATTCTTTAAAAGAAACTTGCATAATAATTGCAAACTCATTTGCAAATTATATAAATAAGCATTTAAAAATCATTTACTTCATGTTGTAGGTGAGATTTGAACTTACCTGAACTATGCTCTAGCGTTCTCTATTCCGTTCCTTTTCCTTCCATTAGTCGGTCTTTGTGTCCTGATCAAACGACAGCCAACTTATTAGTTAACTTTCTTTATTATCAATCCACTCGATTGATAATAAAACGTAAACATTAACCATTCTTTCGTTTTAACTTGACTAGTATACTTTCGTTTACTGTAGTCTTTACTTAACCTTAGAAACCATCAGTTTACCTTTCGTTTACTTAAACATCCCTTATTAAATCTCCCGTCTTATTGACGATTTCATTACTTAACGTATTACGGAACACTTTTCGTCTAATAATGTTATGCTAAATCAGAGTGTTCGACTCCATTCTAGCCGTTTCCTTGATAATTACAATTTTACCCTTAACGAGTTTTTTGTCACCCTTGTAACCTTATAAAACTCGTTCTCACATAAAACAGTGTTACAATTACTGATCATGCATTTCATAAATTTTTATAAAAGCATCTAAAACAATTTATTTTAAAACGGTTCATACTGTAGGCGAGATTTCTACTTACTTGGACTCTGAGCTAAGCAGATCCAGTTGTATCTCGCTGCATCTACAGTATGCGAAGCATCCTCTACAGTGCTCCTCGAGCAACCATGAATAGCTAAGAATGCTTCCTGGAGATCATATATTACTAGAACTGTCATTCTGAACTCCATTACTGTAGTTTGAATCGCCTCGATCTGCGTACAGAGTGGAATTAGCTTGAACGGAGGTCACCGTTACGTTCAGAGCATCAAAACGAGTCAGAAGGAGGTCTCGAATCTTCGATAGGAGGTCCGGATCACAAAAATCCAAAGCCGCCGTTGACCGATATTGACCAATAATTGACCGACTTTGACCGTGCGTTGACCAGTGTCAATCGGACTCCGTTGGCAGCTGGGCTTGGGTCTACCCCCCCTAAATTGACCCTTCTGAGTCCAATGGTGGTGTCAATTTCACCTAATTCTGCCTCTAACATAGCAGATCATGAAGTACAACGTCGGTAAAAATAGATGAGCTCCGATCTTGATTCTCTGACGGTGGTGGACCAAAATTGGTCGAGGAATTTGGCTACCCATCCTCCTATGAGCATTTCCCCTCATCCAATTTAAAGCAACGTGGCTAGGAAGAGCAAAAACGAAGGCTCCCGCGGCAGTTGACGGCGGTGTTGGCCGTTCTCTGATGAAACAGGCTCCTTTGATGCAATTGATCGAGGGGTTTTATTCCTCGTGATCCTCTGAATCCATTGGGAGAGGTGGTGTCGGCCGCCTCCTCTGGCAAGGCGAAGTTCCACCTTAGTGTGGCAGCTCACGGTGGCGGTAGATGGGCGGAGCAATCCGACGGTTGTTGAGATGCCACCAAGGGTGGGTTTTGTTCCTCTCATCACGGTGGTCGTGTAGGAACAAGAATCAAGTCGATTAGGCGTCAGACGATGAAGATCTCGCCAAAAAGTTTGGGTTTCTCCACCGCTTTGGGCTACGCATGTGGCTTCCTCCAGTAGCTTTTTGGGCGACACGGCACCTCGTTGAACTCAGCTCGATGAGAGCTTTCCATTGGTGCAGGAGGTGTCGAAAACAAACGCTGGAATCTTGGACTGATTTTTGAGTAGAGAGAGAAAATCTAGAGAGAGAAAGTAGAGAGAGAAAGAGCCGATTTTGTGAGATTTTTCTTTTGTTTTTTTTTTTGCACTTTTATAAAAAAATTTATGGTCTACACAGTCCAATTCTGTACTGCATGACCTTAAACAATCCAATTCCTATACTGCTTTACTTTAGCAGTGAAATTTTCATGCTGCATAACTTTATCAGTGTACTTCTTTACACTGTATTATTCTAATACTGTATAATTTTCCATGTTATTATACAATAATTTTTTCTTAAACTGTATTTTTCATCTTAATATAATCCTTAACTTAATGCATTTTTAATGCATTAAAATTCTCGGGTGTTACAATCTACCCTCCTTAAAAATTTTCGTCCTCGAAAATTAGCACCTTCATAGGTAGTTCATCTTCCTTATCCTCTTTTTTGTTCTTAACATGATTCCTTAATCACTACTTTCTCACTAAAACTACGCTTCCCTCTTGGAACTCCAACAATTTTCATCATGTTACTGACATATTTCTTTAAATTGTACACCACACTTCTGCTGCGCAACTCTGATCTTTTAACATTTGAGCGCAGTTTCCATTCATTTAAAGGTTTAACATTCTACCATTGAATGCTATTCTTGAAAATAGGGTTTATTTTTACTCTAATATCATCATTTCTATCTAAAGATCAGGGTCATCCGATCACAAAATCCATAATTTCTGATTCTATATCCATTCTAGAATGACATTTTGTTGTAATTTTCCTCATAACGTATAAATTTCTAGCTTCCATCCTCCAATTTGTGAGGTTTCTACTGCCAGATTGGGCATCATTGTTTTGATCGTATTTCCCATCCGGGCAATTACGAGCTCATTTGCATGTCTCAGCTCAACGAAGGAGTGCTTAAGCTCGATAAAATCACATAATTAGTCATCTAACGTCTGGTTGCTCTCAGGCACTCTCGTTCCATAGAGCACTAAAAATCACTTTAGACCTTCATTATTCCGTTATCTTGATCCACTTTTCCTCGTTATACGTGTAGCCAATACAAAATAACTCCAACAGAGTAATATTTGCTCCTACGGAGACACCATTGTACGCCTAAACATCATAACGTGTCACAAGCTTATCTTCTTGATTTTGAGCCATCGGCCATCTGTTGACCATCATTGACCACGTTTTGTCATCATTGACTGGACATCACTAATAGACGACAATTACTGTCGACTTGCAAGGACATTCTAGCATATATCATCACATTCATCCTTTGACCCTTACCTTCTCGTTGCTCATCTAGGTGTGCCAATATCAAAGGCTACGCCCAACAATAACATGTATTCTAAATTCTAACTTTTCTTCCTACTTAACTTAACTTACTTACTTGAGCTATGGTGTAGCGGACTTATGACAGCGTGAGATAGGATGGCAGGATACTGCTTTGATACCACCTGTGACGACCAGCCTTTTCGGGCAGTCACTTTATTTACTTAAATGTCATTATTTAAACAGTAATCTTACTTACTTAGTAAGAAAAATACTAAAATATTTTTTTTTAAACATTCTTTAAAACTGATGCGACCTCTGTCGCATTTCAAGTTGAGACCTCACTCAACACTTGCCCTTAAAATCATTTCAAATCGTTTCTTAAAACTTAATAAGAAACATTTATTAAATCATAACTTAGAACTTTATTTTATAATTACATAAAACAGATCGTAAACTGTATCTTAAAACTCTGAATATAATTCTTAGAACTTTGATTTTCTTAAAACTTTGAAAACACTATATTAAATAGTGCAAAACCTTTTCTTTGCGTAGCGGAAGCAAAACCATGGTGGTATCCATACCCAAATCTTCGCATATGTCCTCCGCAGCATCCCGCTCTTTTAGCGGGTCCTGTTGGTCACCCATAAATTACCTACAGCATAAAGAAACTTTTAATAAGCTTTCGCTCAGTAAGTTCAAACATAAACTCACAAATCATTTAATCATGCTTTAAAACTTTTCTCATAAAAACCTTTCTCTTGAAACATTTTTCATGAACGTTTTCCATAAACATTTCTGAAAATGTTTTTCATAAATATTTTTCATAAAACATTTCTGAAACGTTTTGCATAAACGTTTTTCGTAAAACATTTCTTGAACGTTTTGCTTAAAACGTCATTTATAAATCTCTTCTTGAAAACATGAAAATGTTTTTCATAAACATTTGACGTAAATCATTTCTCAAAATGTCTTTCATAACATAACATATAAATATTTCATAAAAATGAATTGAAGCAAAATCAGAATGCATAATTCCATTTATGCTCAATTAGGAACTTTCATTTATGAGTGTCTTATAAACGTTCTTTTCTTACTTTAACTTTCTATCTTTGTTCCTTAACTTTCCTTATCTTACTTTAACTTTCTATCCTTATTCATTCTCTTTCCTTATCTTACCTTCATTTTCCTTACTTTACTTTAGTGTTCGTACCAACTCATTAATCATGAGATCATAAACATGATGCTTCCCTTGTGGAAGACTTGAGACCATCAAACATTGAGGTCTTGTACGTCACATCTAGGAGGTCAAACTTTAATTTTACTTTCATTACTTCATAACAAAGAGGCTGGTGCGATACATTTTTTTTATCTTTACGTTACCTTCTTATTAACTTTAGTGAGCATTTCAAATGCAATCACATCATATGCAAACACACTTACAATTTATAGCTTGTACTATAAAACCTATTGCATAACAAATGCAACACATTGCTTAACAAATACATCATAAAACGCAAACACATTTTGCAAATCATAACTTGTATTCTAATACTTTTTGCATAACAAATGCAACATATAACGAAATCACATTTTGCAAATTATAACTTTTATTCTAAAACTTATTGCATAACCAATGCATCATATAACTTATAACTTAAATTATAAAACATCATGCATTGTCATAATGCAAAACATACTTTAAGTATTTTGAAAATCATAACTTGAACTTTTAAAAAAGTTATGCATATCAATATGTAACTAGACTTTAAACATAACAATTGCAAATTCATTGCAAATCTTTTCTTGAACTTTAAATTTTTTTTGCATAATAAATGCAAACATACTTTAAAAGAAACTTGCATAATAATTGCAAACTCATTTGCAAATTATATAAATAAGCATTTAAAAATCATTTATTTCATGCTGTTGGTGAGATTTGAACTTACCTGAACTATGCTCTAGCGTTCTCTATTCTGTTATTTTTCCTTCCATTAGTCGGCCTTTGTGTCTTGATCAAATGACAGCCGACTTATTAGTTAACTTTCTTTATTATCAATCCACTAAATTGATAATAAAACGTAAACATTAACCATTCTTCCGTTTTAACTTAACTAGTATACTTTCGTTTACCGTTGTCTTTACTTAACCTTATAAACCATTGGTTTACCTTTCGTTTACTTAAACATCCCTTATTAAATCTCTTGTCTTACTGGCGATTTCATTACTTAACGTATTATGGAACATTTTTCATCTAATAATGTTATGCTAAATCGGAGTGTTTGACTCCATTCTAGCCGTCTCCTTGATAATTACGATTTTACCTTTAACGGGTTTTTGGTCACCCTTATAACCTTATAAAACCCATTCTCACATAAAACAGTGTCACAATCACTGATTATGCATTTCATAAATTTTTATGAAAGCATCTAAAACAATTTATTTTAAAATGGTTCATACTGTAGGCGAGATTCCTATTTATTTGGACTCCGAGCTAAGCGGATCCAATTGTATCTCGCTGCATCTACAGTATGCGAAGCATCCTCTACAGTGCTCATCGAGCAACCATGAATAGCTAAGAATGCTTCATGGAGATCATAAATTACTAGAACTGTCATTCTGAACTCCGTTACTATAGTTTGAATCATCTCGATCTGTGTACAGTCGGTACCGAATGATTTTTACCAGAGTGGAATTAGCTCTAACGGAGGTCACTGTTGCGTTCAGAGCATCAAAATGAGTCAAGAGGCAGTCTCGGATCTTTGATCGGAGGTCCGGATCATAAAAATCCAAAGTCATCGTTGACCGACCATTGACCCACGTTGACTGACCGTTGACCAACTTTGACCGGCTTCAATCGGACTCCGTTGACAGCTGGGCTCGGGTCTACCCCCCTTAAATCGCCCCTTTTGAGTCCAATGGTGGTGTCAATTTCACCTAATTCTGCCTCTAACATAGCAGATTGTAAAGTACAACGTCGATAGAAATGGATGAGCTCTAATCTTGATTCTTCGACGGTGGTGGACCAAAATTGGTCAGGGGCTTTTGCTACCCATCCTCCTATGAGCATTTCCCCTCATCCAATTTGAAGTAACATGGCTAGGAAGAGCAAAAACGAAGGCTCCCGCGGCGGTTGACGGCGGCATTGGCCGTTCTCCGATGAAACAGGCTCCTTCGGTGCAATTGATCGAGGGGTTTTATTCCCCTTGATCCTCTGAATCCATTGGGAGGGGTGGTGTCGGCCACCTCCTCCGGCAAGGCGGAGTTCCACCTTGGTGTGGCGGTGCAAGGTGGCGATAGACGGGCGGAGCAATCCGACAGTTGTTGAGCTGCCACCAAGGATGGGTTTTGTTCCTCTCATCACTGTGGTCATGTAGGAATAAGAATCACGTCGATCGGACGTCGAACGATGAAAATATCTCACCGGAAAGTTTGGGTTTCCCTGCCACTTTGGGCGGCGAGTGTGTCTTCCTCTGGCGGCTTTTTGGGCGGCACGACACCTAGTTAGACTCAGCTCGGCGAGAGCTTTCCATTGGTGCTGGAGGTGTCGAAAACAAACGCTGGAATCTTGGACTGATTTTTGAGGAGAGAGAGAAATTAGAGAGAGAAAGAGTCGATTTTGTGAGATTTTTCTTTTTTTTTGCACTTTTATAAAAAAATTTGTGGTCTACACAGTCCAATTCTGTACTACATGACCTTAAACAGTCTAATTCCTACACTGCTTTACTTTAGCTGTGAAATTTTTATGTTGCATAACTTTATCAGTATACTTCTTTACATGTTATTATATAGTATTTTTTTCTTAAACTGTATTTTTTATCTTAATATAATCCTTAACTTAATGCATTTTTAATACATTAAAAATTCTTGGATGTTACACATCCTTTGTGAGATTTTTATGGAATTAAAATTGGTTGTTTTATTGTAAGATATTTATGTATATTGAACTGCTATTATATAAGTATTACATATGAGATAATGATATGAACTCTTCCTGTATTGTACAATGAGAAATATATTGATTTAACATATGTTGTTGTAAATTGAAAAGCATGGTTAGGAATATCAACTCTATAAATAATGAATGATTATAGAGGAATGGTGAGACGTGAAGAATGCAGCGGTTATGTCCTTGGGTACGAATACCCTAAACGGTAAAATAGGGGGAGGCAGAATCTACTTAGTGAGGATCCAGGGCTTAGTGTCCCCTCACCGGAACACCCTTGGAATGATTGTAGGGTGGTTAAGTGCGCCTATTTGGGTTTCGTTGAGTTGAGTGATATCATATTCTATTGCACGGTGGATATAGATGAGCATAATTTAATTCTGAATTAATATGTTTATATATATACATGAAACTTGGTAAGAATGATCATAAGATACTACTAAAATTGAACATAAGAATATTGATGAATAATATTCAAAACTAACATCCATGCCGGTTTTAATGTGTCAAAGATAAAAACATAAATGTGAGTAATGTTTTCCCTACTAAGCATGTTGTCGCTCATTCCCCTATGTTCTATCTTTTTAGGACTCAGAGTGTGTGAGGTGGTGACAAGAAACATAGTTGAGGAAGCTATGTAGCGGTATAACATTGGTTTTGCTTCATTGTTAAAAATGTCCATCATAATAATGTAAGCATCAAATGTTACTTTATGTGACTGTATTAAGATTGTGTGACTGTATTAAGATTGTGTTGAAGGTTGGAATGATGATGATGACAGTTTTATATCATTAAATTTAAAATGCTATATTAAACTATGGTTTAATTGTTGTTTATATTTTTACTTTGTTTTAAGAGTTTTCATTTAAGTCCTAGGCAAATTCCTTTGATGTTTTATTTATATTTTATGATCTTTATTTTATCTATTAAAAACCATTAAACCCCACTTAAGGGCATTACACAAGGCTGCCTTCGTTGTCAGATTTGGGCTACTTTTGTGAGTGAAAGAGCTAATATACGAAGTTTTTAGAACACTTCGAGTTATTGCTCGGCTTGTCCTCGAACTACTTAAAAGTGACTCATTAGTCCTTGTTCTTTATTTTTTTAGCTAACTGACCTTGAACCCAAAAAAAAAAAAGGTGCAAAAGGACGAAGATGCCTAAAGGTTGTTAATTTTTGCTGAATTGGCGACCACATGCCTTTTATATGACGAATAGGATGTTTGGAAGAGTGGTAGGAACCAGTGGTGAGAACCACTTTTACTGTAACATATGAGAGTTTTATACTGTAACATATTTTTTTATTGTTACTATAACATATAAGAGCTTTACACTGTTTATAACTGAGATTATGATGGGAACTGAGTGGTTCCTACCACTGCCAAACACCCCCTAAATATCAAGGGTATTGTAGTAAAATAACAATTTTCTACAAAGTATAACCGTAAAAACAAGATCGCATCCCAACCCCCCTTCGGCCTTCTTCGGCGTTGGCCAACCCCACCCCGTCCCCCCATGCCATCTCTTTCCTCTTTCTTCTTCTTCTTCTTCTTCTTCTTCTTGCCACCCACCCCGTTATCGCCACACCAGCATAGGCCTTCTTCTTCTTCTCCTCCTCCTCCTCCTCCTAGATCGTGCCACCCACCCTGCTGTTGCCACACAAGTGTCGGCCTTTTTCTTTCTCCTCGGCTTCTCCGTCACTTTCCCAGGAAATTTCTAGAGGATTTGGTGGAGAGAGCTTACTGGTGAGCTAAAGCTTCTCTGTCACACGATTTTGGTTCTTTTATGGAACTACTTTTGTCTTTGCTTCTTGTTTTTCATCGCTATTGAATTTGAGATTTTTATTTTTATTTTATTGTTTTTGAGAGATCGATTATTATATAAATATAAGGGGCTAGAGTTTGGATCTTTCGCTATAAAACACACTGCCTTAAAGATGAATGCAGCTCTTAAGAGAAATCTCTCATCCTCGCCTATTTTTGCTATGAATTTTTTAGCAAATTTTTGGCTAGGCTGATAGATTTTAATTTTTTTCCTAAACAAAATTTATTTTTTGTTATTATGCCATTTGATTTGTTCATAATTTTTTTTTTTCCCTGTAGTTGATCAGTTGGAATAACAGCTTTGTGTTCAAGTAGTTATTTAGGCAGCCCTTTTATTGATTTTGTGACAAAGGAGGTGTTGAACTCCTCGTAAATTGATTTCTTTTGCTCTTCAGGTTTGCTGAGTTATTGTTCAAATTTCTCTCTCTGTTATTTTCTCTCTTTGATGAAGAAGAAGAAGAAGAAGAAGAAGAAGAAGAAGAGCAAGAGAAAAGAGTACCAGCGACGATGGGAACGGATCCTAGTGGCCCCCTCTTCATCTTCTTCTCTCCCTTTCTTTTTGGTTCTTCTGAAAATTTAGGAAGAAAAAGATAACATGAAATGCAAAATGGAAAATGAAGGGAAGAATAATGGGTATTTCAATTTATTGTTTGATCAGGTGTTTTGACAAGGTTGTTTATTCAGTGGGTTTACAGATCATGAAACGAAGGGATGTCAGATATTGAAAGGAGGGGAGCCGATGGTTGCTGCTGGCGGGGAAGTTGAGGTTTTTTTTTATTATTGTTGCTGGCGTTCCCATTGTCACCGGAGGGGCAGCAAGGATGGAGTTGAATGTTTGGTAGTTTTTGATCAGAGCTAGGGAAGATGAGATTATTTTATTTGTTTTTTAGTTTTTGTTCGTTGATTTAATTAGGGGGTAATTTGGTCTTTTTGAAGTAAATGATGATCATGTGACAGCCACATGGTCGATAAATGAGAGAATATAAGTCCTTTTGTACTTTTTTCTTAAGTTTGGGGTCAGTTATGCTAAAAAAAGAATGGGGACCAACGAGCCCTCTTAAATGGTTTAGGGATCAGTCGAGCAATATATTCTTCTAAAAATTTGCTTCGGAGGTGAATACAGGTCCACTTAGTTATTGAGTTCAGACCGTCAAGAAGTGGGGCTTGAACTCTATAAACTCCTAAGGCTGGCATGAACTTTGGCAAGGTTTCAGCGTATTTTGACAATGATTTCCTAAGATTTGAAGAGACTGAAGTGAGTAACAGAGGAAGAACTCAATCTTCGATAGCGAAGGTGAAAAAGTTTTTCGAAAATTTTTCCAAAAGTCTTTCAAGTCCGAAGAGCACAAACTTGGAAGGAGATGATGATTTTTTGAAGCTATGGAAGATGAAAGTGAGGTGGAAAAATAGGCTTAAGTCCTTTTGATCATCTCTTGTTGAATGAAGAAGATAAGGGTATTTATAGTGAAGGTGGTTGACTTGCTCCGGAGCTGGTCTCCTAGTGCTTTGACACTACGTGTTGGCTCCGTTTCCCTCCGAAGCAAGCGGTTTCAGGTGCTTTCGAAAGTTGATTTTTGGGTTGGACAAAAATGGCATACATTTGTGGCTGCTTTAGAGCTCTTCTACGCCTAATGCTCTTAGGTGGTTTGACTAAGTCTGACTGTCTATTTCAAGAGGGCCGACAAGTATGCTTCCCCCTCCAACACAAAGTCTTTCTATTTTCATCAAGTCTGAAATTTTTGATACGTCAACAAATTTCTTCAAAATTTTGGGTGAGAATTGGTGAGGGAGGCGTAGGCGCAACACCTCCGATGATGAACTTTTGACTCAGGTGAAGGTTACCTTGCTGCAAACGCACACCTCTGGAGGCAAGCTAGGTATTTTGGAGGCATGTCTGATGCTCCATTGTTGGGCTTTTCTTGATATTTTTGCTACGAAAATGATTTTTGGACTTGAGTTTTGACTCCTTAGTTGTGCTAAGGCAAAAATAGAGTTTTAAAGCCACTTCAAAAGGCAAAAGGCCCAATTTTTCTATTATGAGGAAGAAATTGAAATAAGTTTTTAAAATTCAAATGATATCTTTATAGTTTTTAAAATTCAAATGATACCTTTATAGTTTTTAAAATTCAAATGATACCTTTATAGTTTTTAAGAATAGAAGGACAAATTGAGAAATAGTTAAAACTAGAAGGTATAATTTTGTAATTAACCCTAAAATTAAAAATCATGCCATAGTCTTAAACAAGAAAGAAATAATATGAAAATAAGCTAGAAAGCTTAATGTTGCATAGGATATTGCAACAAATTTTAAGATAAAAATACTATAAAAGAAAAAATATTATATAAAAATATGAAAATTAAACAGTATAAAAATTAAGCAGTATAAAATCAAGCAGCATTAGAATAATACAGTATCAAGATAATACTGTATAAAGTTAAATAGTATGGGAATTATAAGGTGTGGAGGATATGGATAGGCATGAAATGCTATGAAACCATGAAAACAATATAGAAAGTATACTGGTAGTATAAAAAATATACCGACAATATATAAAAAATACTATTAGTGTAAACTTAAACTGTTAAAAGGTAAAGTGGAGCCTACTAGGAGACACCCAAAAGGTGAAAGAGTTGCCACATTTCCCCAAGGTGAATCCGGTTTTAGGCCAAGAATGGGAGCAAATTTTATTCCATTGTGGTTCCCATGATGTGTCATAAGTGAGAAGAAAAAGAAAAAGCTAGTTTGTCTCCATATTTGTCTCCATATTTTACTCTATGAAAAACCAAAAGAACCCATTTCTTCCATGCCAAGGAACCGACCATCCTCCATGTGTTGCTCTCAAATGTTTTCACTACCAAACAGGGCTTTAATTTTTGTCCTCTTTAATTTATGGATAATTTAGTCATTTAAAATGTAAAAATCAACTATTAACTGAGATAAAGTATAAATTTATATATTGAGTTAAATCTAAAAGTATACATTTGATAAAATTCAAAATCAAAAGTATAATTTTTAAATTAACATAAAATAAATACTATAAAAAGATAAATTATCCCTAAATATAATGACACAAGAGGGAGAGGGAGAGCTAGCTCCCCTCTGCGCTACTTTCTTATAGTCAATCGCTGGAAGAGTCAACACGGGAAGCAACCAAAAAAAAAAAAAGAACCGTGTTGCCATAATCACATTGAATATTGAATATTCATTTCATGTCCACCAAAGCAACCACATCAAAAGGCCTTGTTACTTTTCCAATTTCTCTTTTCCCAAACGCCACCATCACTGCCCTTTTTCTTTTTTCTAAATCCAACTCCAACTCCAAGCGATGAATCCCCCACCACCGCCGCCGCCAGATTTCCACGGCTGGCCCCACGACCAGCCGTCGCCGCCGAAGAGGGAGCTGAACCTCCAAGGCCCTCGGCCGTCTCCTCTCAAAGTCAGCAAAGACTCCTACAAAATCAGAAAACCCCCACCAGTACCCCGCCAAACCCATCCCCTTTCCCATTCAACAACGACGTCGTTTCCTCCTCCTCCCGCCGCCGACCCACTCCGACAAGAGCCCGTGATCATCTACACGGTCTCTCCCAAAGTCATCCACGCCAACGTCACCGACTTCATGTCCATCGTCCAGCGCCTCACCGGTGTCGCCTCCTCCTCCTCCTCCGGCGCCGGCGATCTCTCCCCGGCGGCGAGGTTGGCTTCCATAGAGAAAACGAGCCCCTCTGAGAGGGAGAGGGAGAGGGAGAGGGATAGCCATAGAATCTGCGGTGAGATTCTGATCGAACAAGAGCTAGAAGGGTCTTTTGAGGTTGGTCAGTTTCCGGGTATACTCTCGCCGGCTCCGGCCAGTTTGCCGGCGATCGCTTCTGGGTTTTTCTCCCCTGTTTGGGACCCGCAAAATCTCTCATTTTCGCACGATCTGAGCCCTCTCTGGAGCAACACTCCCAACAACAATAACAACTGGTTCATGGGAATAAGTCCTTTAGTTTCCTCGAGTCCGTCGTCGTTGGACATCTTCAATTTGTTTGACTTTTAATTTTAAGCTTCGAATTTGGTTTAGGCTTCAGACTTTTTCCTTAATCTCATTCAGCAAAACCACCGACGACGACGACGACGACGACGACCACGGGGCTTTCCATTGGCTGCCTCGGCGTGGTAATTGGTAAAGATTATTTGACAACGACAACGGGGCTTTCCATTGGCTGCCTCTGCGTGGTAATTGGTAAAGATTATTTTTGTATTTTTCACTACTGACTTTTTTGTTTCTATATTTTTAAATTAATTTTTGCCCAGATAATGTGTAATTTTCTTTAGCCGGCGTGTTTGACCAACTTCTTGGATGAGTTAGTTTGTAGCATATTGTAAAACGAAAAGGGTGAGGAAAAAAAGAAGAAGCAATTATTCTTGGAAGTGTTGGAAGCTTCAGAGTGTGAAATCATGTAAAATTTTACTACTTACTTTGGTTGAGAAATAGAATTGCACACCAACTTTGTCCTCCTCTTTCTTCTTTTTTGTTCTATTAGTTATGTAATTCTCATTATATCATCTTATTAATCTCCACCTTTTTTTTTCCTCAAAAAATCTCTACCTCCTTAATTAGGGATATTTTGAAAAAGAGCCAATTAGTTATCAGGGTTTTTTGTGGTAGTTGCATGTCAGGAGACTTTTCTACTTGGGATAGTTGCTATTATTGTTATTATTATTATTATTTTTGCAAAAGCGGTTGAAAAGTATTCGACAGCCTTTTTATTTGATGTGAAACTTTAGGTCACCACTTTACACATTTCTTGTTGCATTCTTTTATGGCGACCAAAACTGTTAACCTTTAACGTGTAAACCTTGTAGTTGTGTGGTCTGTAATTTTTGCATCATCATTGCTTGCGAGAAAGCCAGAGTGAAAAGTGATTTGTGCCACGGGCTTCATGGGTTGTTCCAAGCATGGTCTAATGGTAAATTTACGATGAAGATTTTGAATTCCATCCTGCAGTTAAAAAAAAAAAAAAAAGATTGTTTGTGCTAAAAGTACTTGTGAAACTTTTACTGTAAGTGATTTTAAAAATTGACAATTCCCTTTTCAAAAAAAGGCCACAACTACATTATGGTAACGCCTAATAACAATAATATCCCCACACCCCACATGTCCATTTAATATCTCACGTTTTGTGGCAGCCTTTCCTCTTATGGCTCCTCAACTTCATTGTGGCCAATATTTAGTGAATAATTATCCATGTTGTAAGTTGTCACTACTCCACAAGTTATGCTTAGTCAAAACATGTGCACTTTTCATACCAAAGTTTTTGAGGAAAGGGGATGAAAAAGAAAAATTCCAAAGTCCATTGTTCCTCGAGGATTATTTACAAAATACCAATTTTCTTGCAGTCCATACCTTAAAATTAAATCTTCAAATGCAATGAAACTGACCTAGACTGAGTAATGAACTAACTACTCTGTGCCATGAAATCTGAAAACCAGAATATGTCTGTGTCATGACCTTGCCACTGTTGAATTCCCTGTTCCTCCAATCAAAGTGCCAACCTTCTCCCCCTTAATTGCTCTTGAGATGTTGCCTGGTTTGTTTAGATTGAAGACGACAACTGCATCCATGGAAACAAAATTCGGGAAAATTAAGTGTATCTTCCAGTGTCCGACCAGAATAAGAAATACCAATATCAATCTATATAATAATGATGATGATGATGAATAGCTACATAAAATTCCCCTGAACCTACCCGGAATGTTATTTTCCTGGCACAGAGTAATTGCAGTCATGTCCATCACTGAAAGTTCTTGTGAAGTCACTTCGTTATACGTCAAAGAATCGAGAAGACGAGCGTCTGGATTACGCCTTGGATCGTTGTCGTAGACCCCATCAACATTTGCAGCTTTCAGCACTACTTCAGCATTAACTGGGTCAACAATTGAGTCATCATTATTAGTACAAAGCAAAAGATATATTTTAACAACGAATTATCAGAACTAAGCCAGAACAAAGACTATTTTATAATGAGTGGGACTACATCATACCTAGAAACATGATACGTTTAAGCTGAGAACCAGGTATCATTTTTGTTCAAAATTGACATTATGATAGATACCACAACGGCACCAATACCCCATAAAAGACAACTGGACTTACTCTCTGCACAACGAAGAGCTGCGGCGGTATCTGTGGTGAAAAATGGATTTCCAGTCCCGGCTGCAAAAATTACTACTCTCCCTTTCTCCAAATGCCTCACAGCCCTTCGACGTATATAAGGCTCTGCAACCTCAGACATTCTGAATGCAGTCTGTACTCGAGTTGGGATGCCGATACTCTCCATTGTTGCTTGAAGAAATATAGCATTCATGACAGTAGCCAACATTCTGTAAATAAGCATAATGAATAGTAAGTAAAGAAACAAGGACTCGGATACTTGAAGAGATTTTTACTTTCCAAAGTTTGTTCACTCTGAATAGTGTTGTCTGTTGACGTGTGTCTTTACGTCCTCAGTAAGCCTACTTAGTTTTGGCCTCAAAATGTTGATTTTGTCTGGAGGACCAAATATGGAGGTGAGGAAGTATGGATAAGTACCAATATACGATGCCTACCCACAAAGGAACTTGATTATGTGAAGGTATCATTGTAGGATTCAGTAATGTCTCTGTAATCTCACGTACAAAGCTAAAACTAGTGAAAAAAAGTAGAAAAACGGATGTATAGCATGAGTGATATTGTATATTTATGTGTGTGTAGATATATATATATATATATATATATATATATATATATATAAAGTTGCATTTGTGAGTTGAGGTCAAATACCCAATGTAATCAGCTGATGAACGGTCTAGACCACTACTTCCAGCCCATGAGGATCCACGAAAGATATTTCCTCCACCAACCACAATTGCAACCTGACGAAGCATTTGTAAGAGATAATTTAAACATTCATAAAAGCCAAAAATACTGAAATATGTCAGGTCCGATTCACGTTTCACATAGTAGTATATATTAGGAACTTTGCACATTCATCTAACATAAAGTGTTGAAAGTCCACCTCAATGCCAAGGCGAGTAACGGCTGCTACCTCTCTTGCGATTGCCATTGTGATCTATATTGTGTAGATGACAAACAAAAACTTCAGAGACCATGTAAATTGTAAGGTCAAAAAATGTAAGCAATAATAAAGGTTAATAAATGTAATGAAAGCTGACCTTTGGGTCAATATTCTGCATTTGATCCCCGGCAAGCGCTTCTCCACTTACTTTAAGTAACACCCTTTGCCATTTATGAGATGGTCTCGACAAGGCACCGTTATTCATCGTTACTCCGAATGGAGCCATGGACGACATCTGAGGGTGCCTGTTATATATTGTTAGACACCATACAGCTAAGGTAACAAAGTCTATATCCCTCCTTGTCACAAGTCACTTACTTGGGTCCGAACAATCAAGAACGATGAAGCCAAGCAACCCCTTTAAATGAATATCTTAGCTTCATAATTTGAGAAAACACATTATTAATTTTACTTTTGGTCTTCGTCTTATCGGCCATATTCCTGATCCGCTCCCCTGCGGATCATGGCCCTACCACTCGGTCCCCGACGGCCAGCATGGGATTTGATATAGCAGCTCACGTTAATTGTTTGTAATACATTATACATGATATCATATGAATTCTTTGAAAACTAACCACAGAGACATTTATACAAACAGCTACTAGGCATGGAACGAGTGTATTTGCAGTTGAGAAACAACCAAACAAACAAAAAATTATCATAATCATAATCATAATCATAATATATGAACAAGAACCATAAGAAGATAAAAGAATGACTGAGCAGCAGTAATACCTGAGCCTCATGGGGTCGGAGTTGTAACCCATCTCCGAAGAAGAAGAAGATGATGAAGAACAAATAAGAGGAAAGCGACTACGCTGTGTGGGAGAGGGAGTAATAGACATCGTCAAAGTTAAAGCATGTGAACCCAGAAAATGAAATGGTTTTGGTTTTGGATTCGCATTTGGTTTTGAAAATGAAGTTATGGGATTCAAGCTCACAAACGACGCCATCACCAATTTCAGGAACACCAGACGACACAAACTCACACTCACACTCCAATGAAATAAATTGGAATAGGAAGAAGAGCATAATTCTTAATAAATAAATACTAAATAAATAGGAATCGGATTGATTTTCTTTTTCTTTTTTCTTTTTTCTTTTTTCTTTTTGGGGATTTTGTTTGCTTGTGGATAAATGACCTTTTCTGGAGACAAATCACAAATGTCAAGCGGCTCTGATTTCCCACATTCTAAATAAAAACATCTCCTCTCAATTCCGAATCCCCAAATACCTCAAAAGTAGTTAATATTCATTTCTCTTTAGATTTATTCTCATTTTTCTTATTTTTTATATCATAATAATAATAATAATAATATGAATGCTTTAAAAAAAATAATAATATAAATAAGTATGAAAAAAAAAATGAAAAAAGCATGCTAAAACTAAAACAGTAAAAAATAGTCATACATGAACACATTAAAAAATGATAGAAAATATAATTACTTGTTTTTTAAAAAAATTAAATGTTTATATATTAGTGTTTTCTAAGTACATTTTTTGTTATCACTCCTCAAAAAATTACACAGTGGTTATCAATTCAATTAGACAAAGTTGAATATTATTGTGCTTACATTTATTGATTTTTGTGACTTATGTACATTGTTATTTATAAAGAATTAAAAACATATTTCATTTTATTTCTCACTTTTTTATTCTAGTAAGTTTATATTTTTACCTCTTTATATGATTTTAATATTGTCATTGATTTAGCCCTTGACACTGTCAATCTAAAATCAACAATGGCTTATCTATTACCCACTTTACATACGTCAAATAGTTGGTCGATTCAGCACTTCACCTCAACGTCGGATGAATGCCCTATTTTATTTAATTACTATATTAATAATCTTTATGATGATGGATTACTATAATGGATGTATAGTCAAATGTTCAAATGTTGGTTGGTCCTCTCTAAAGCTTTTGAACATAAAGATTTGCGACTACCAATATAGTATATTATTTTAAATGTGAAGAATCACACTTCTAACATAGTATTCAATTTTAAAGTGCCTGAAGACATGCACCACATAAGGTTACCCCTAGTACACCTAAATCTAGTAGACGAGAAAAAAAAAAGGAAAAAGAGCTAGAAAAATTTCGCTATAAAAGTGGATGTTATTGACTATAATTTCCATTTATTTTTTTAATTTTTTTCTGGTAAACAAAGAAAATATCGCTTTAGTTATTTTTTTTAAATATATGTCCTTATTAATTATATATATATATATATATATATATATATATGTTCATTTGATCTTTAAATTAAATTTTGTGGATACATATCCCCCACATTTAATTTAATTTAAAATAAAAATACCAATTTAAAAATTGAAATAAAATTAAAAAAAAATCCAAGTCAAACTAGCGAATCTATTTTGACTTGAGTAATATGGAAACGAATTTCAAAACTAGGAAATCAGTGAAGCAGCAAACGACCCCACCGCTCCCCTTTCCTGTTTTCACGTAATTGAATACTAGCATTAAGGTCATTAAGCCTTCATATGGAAGTAGGAGGAGGAGGAGAAGAAAAACACAAAGTAATGGAAAACGCAAATTATTCCTGTAGCATGACATATGTGAGACGAAGCAGAGGAAAATGTAAGCCTCTCGTAAACAGAAGAAGAAAGCGTTTCGGATTCGACAATCAAGACAACAACCAGAAGAAGAGAGAAGAAGAAGAAGAAAAAGATGATGATAGTCTTGATTTTGTGGACTCACACTTGCCGGATTTGAACAAAAGCATCTGGGAAATTGCTGCTGCCGATGATGAAGAATTAGAGGAAGAAGAACAAATTGCAGAAAAAGAATGCTCTGAGTCTGCCTTTGCCAACAACAATATTGACGTGGCCAAAGCTGCCATTTCAGAGGGGACGGAGACTCAAGCATTGAATGCAACAGCAAATGCAATAGCAGTGGTGTCTCCTTCAACCCCCATCTCATGCGCCTCCTCTTCTCCCAATTTTCCAACACGTGAGTCTTCTTCTTTCTTTATCACTTCTTTATTATTATTATTATTTTTAATCATGATAGAGTTTATGTAATGTATTTCTATTTCTATAGCATGTCAAAAAAGCCCGGAAAAGAAGAAAGAAGAGATCAACGTTGTCTCTTTTACAGAGAATAACAATAAGGATCAACAAGGCCAGATTACTAATACTAGTATTGGCAATTTGCCATCAACACCTTCTTTGAACACTAATTCTAATTCTAAGAAAAGAAGACAACATCACCACATTGACTTGAATCAAAGGCCACAAGAGAGACCTAGAAAGAAGATGTATAGGCCAAAAGTGATTGGTCAAGGCAGACCAAAGCAGCAGACACCAAAACCCACAACCACCTCAAAGCCTTCAATTGAACCGACGACGCCAAAGCCTGCCACACCACAGCGTGTTTCATCCAAGAAAACCGTCTCAGGAAAGAAAAAGAAAAATGCGGCTACTGCTATCTCTCAAGAACAAGCCATGAACGTGGAGACCAGAACTGACCCCACTGAGTCCTGCAGGCGAAGACTAATCTTCGACATGGAAAATAATTCAGAAGAGCAACAAACAAATTCTGCTCTTCTAGAACAAGCTAAGGCTAGTCTTTCTATTGTGGAAAGCAAGGAGACAGGTTGCCAAGACAACTTTATGCAATTGATCACACGGAGAGTAGATCAATCTACCAGCTGCCTCGACACAAGCATGAAAATGAGCCTCAATTTTCCAATCGTCTCCAAGAGAAAAAGGAATATGAGACGAATTAAGATGAACTGTCCAAAGAAAAACTTGAAGGTCAGAAACAGTGCAAAAAAGGGAATCTGTCCACCTAACACAAGAGCTCTAATCGACAAGCTGCCGTCAGTGGTTAAGAAAAAAAAGAAGAGATCAAAGGGGTGTATTCCTCGAAAGGACGTAAATGTATTAACTGAAATGCCAGTCCTTGAAAGACAAGAAAGCAAGAGTTGTTGGGTGCCTCGGCCTCATGAAATGAAAAAGGATGCTTTATCTGTTATTAGGAATGAAGGAATGATTACAGAAGAGAACAGAGAATTGGCAACTTCCATTGTCAACTCGGAGACTAACAACATTAATAACAGTGAAGAAAGCATGTTGGAACTTGAGAGTATTCAGCTTGACAACAAATCAAGAGGTACTTTTGTTTCAACAGAAACTCGTTTTCTTTTTTCGTATACGAGAAGCACACGTCTCTTCAAAGCAAATAAGTTAAAGTTTATTATTTTAACAAGTTTAGATGGATAACTTTTTTATTCTTTTGAATATTTTTTGAAGATGTACAAGGGCTGATAGCCGAAAGCTCAATTGGGTCTTTTCCTACAATTGTTTCTAATTTAGAGTTCCAAAGCAGCCACAATGAACGAAGTCCACCACATCCTCAGAATTTTTCATTTACCGCCAAATTAAGTGGTAATTCCCTTTAATAATAAGCAATTTTACTTTTCTAAGAAGAATATGGTGTGATATATTTCCTTTTTTGTAATTGGAATTTTTTACTGGTAACAAAAAGGGCATTGTGTTTTGAAACATAGTTTTTTTTAGTCTTTTTCTCTTTAGAAAGCTCATGTTAATCAAATCAGTTCCATTTTAGTTCAAGAAGATCAAATATATGTTCTTGTTTGTAGCCACTGCAGAAGGAATGATGAGAAGCTTTTTCATGTCAAAAACTTCAATATAAAAAACTAAACCATTTTTTTTATTTTATAATCAAGTGCAGATTTAAGTGAAGTGGGAGTCGGAGTCATGTCACAGAGTTCCATATGTCCAAAGAACAACTATGCACAAGAGTTTGCTCAAAGTGGGCATGACATGATAGGTCCATATCAAGGACTTATGGGGAACAACCAAAATGCAAATATTCCTCCTAATGACAATTGCGCAATAGTTACACTAGGAAAACTTCCACAGGGACAACTTTCTGTTATCAAGAAAACGAAGAAACATGCCACGCTTGAGGTTTACTCAGACGAAGTCAAAGCTTGGAGGCTGCAGTTGAAAAGCATTACCAGTGTAGATGAAGAAAAATTGGATGAAGAAACAAAGGAAAGGTTGGAGAGTGAAAGAAACTTGTTTCATGGTCGCATTCAAGCATTTACTGCTTGCATGCATGTAATTCAAGGTATAGTCATAAACCTAACTGTAAATAGGAGAACAAATAATTAACTTTTTTGTATTTATATTATTTGCCTCATAACCAAGAAAGATTCTGAGTGCATGGATTGTATGCGATATCTAAGAAACCAATGTTGTTATTTGGGCAGGTGATAGGCGGTTTTCACCATGGAAAGGTTCTGTAGTAGACTCAGTTGTTGGAGTTTATTTGACTCAAAATGTGTCAGACAATCTTTCAAGGTAATGTTTGAAGGTTTTTTTCTTCTTTTTCTTGGTCATATGTATGGATCATAAAGTTGTTTATGAATTGTCTACTCTTGTTATTCTACAGCTCCGCCTTTATGTCCCTTGCTGCTAAATTCCCATCTCAACCAAGTAAGTGTACTTCACCAGTAAATCATTTAGTAGGTCTACAATTACTGTCAGCAGAAAGTGCAACAAAAGATACAAGCGACATAGAGGATGTTGCATCAAAAGCTCAAGAAACAATGCTAAGTGACCCGCATTCATTACCAAGCAACACATGTTTGGTCTTAGAAAAAGAGAAAATTTCAAAGTCAAAAGAAAAACTGTCTAACGGGAGAGAAAAGACAGCTGAGAAGAAGAAAAAGAAAGAGGAAAAAAAGAAAGAAAATGAACATGATTGGGATGAGTTGAGGAGGGCATGGCATATAAATGGAGAGAGGAACAATGACCACAAGGATTCTGTTGATTGGGAGGCTGTTAGACGTGCAGAAGCTAACGAGATTGCGAATGCTATAAAATCTCGCGGCCAACATAATATCATTGCTGATAGAATTAAGGTAAACACTAGATATTTATACTTTTTGGTAAGGACTTTAGAGATACGTCATAATATGTGAAATTTTTCTCTGGTAATAAAATTTTGCAGGAATTTCTGGATCGAGTAGTTCAACTACATAATAGCATTAACCTTGAATGGTTAAGACATGCCCCTCCTGAAAAAGTAAAGTAAGGAAAATATTATTTTTTGAGTATGACACCAAGATGATTATAGTATCCCATCTAGACTTATGCTTATATAGTAAATAATTTTTGCTTTTAGAGACTATCTTTTAGAATTTAATGGACTTGGCCTAAAAAGTGTAGAGTGCATACGGCTTCTCGGTCTTCAGCATGTAGCTTTCCCGGTATAGTGTACCTGAATATCCATCCCTTACAATATTATTGTATGTTTTGTGCATTCATGTACTTAATTTTTTTTAATTTCTTTCTTTCAGGTGGACACGAATGTCGGACGAATTGCAATTCGTCTAGGGTGGGTTCCTCTTGAGCCATTGCCTGAAGAGCTTCACATACATCTGTTACAACAGTAAGTATAACGCATATACTAGACGAGGCATAACATTATTTCCCCTGAGACTGAAAATTCATCTCACTTTTGATGCAGGTATCCAATAATGGACTCAATCCAGAAATATCTCTGGCCACGTTTGAGTACCTTGGACCAGAAAACTCTGTAATTTGATATTCTCCCATAAGATCTATTTTTGTTTTACGAATATTTTATGCATTTGATTTATGTGACACAAGCATATCAATAATATATCTTAAAGCATTCTAAACTAATTCTCATTCTTTCTTTCTTTCTTTCTTTTTTCCTTTTTCTGAAATACAGATATGAACTACATTATCAGCTGATAACGTTTGGAAAGGTACAAAATCAAGCTCTATTCAAATATTTCTGTCAAGCATTAAAACTTCAGAACATTAGATTAGAACTTAAAAAAACTTTTTGCAGGTTTATTGTACAAAGATAAATCCAAACTGCAATTCTTGTCCAATGAGAGGGGACTGCAGGCATTTTGCTAGTGCATATGCAAGGTATGCATCGCATATTGGTCATTTTCGTTTCTAAGATGGTTCTTCATATTAACGTTTAAGATACTAAAAGCATTAAAAAATGAAAGATAAATAAATAAACAAAAGATAAGAGCTGAAGAAGTTTTTTGGAATCAAGGAAAAAATAAGGCATGTTTGACCATGTTCTTTGTTTTCTGTTTCAACGTTATGTTTTCAAAAATGAGAACGAAAACTGTTCTTTATTTTATAGAACAAAAGGTTGTTTGGTAAAGGTTTTCCAAGTACACAATTTTAATTTTTAAATAACTAAAATAAAAGGGAAGAAAAAACATGTTTGGATAGATCATTTTTATTTATTTATTTTTTGACGGACTAGGGTAGTGCAGGGATTGGGCCTAGCTAACTGCAGCACCAATCCCTACACGCTGTCCCAACCTGTAGTCCCAACCTTGGCGAGTCCTATCCTGAACAGATGTATATAATATATGTGTATAAATTCTCTTCATATTAAGAATTGATTATTAGGAAAAAAAAAAAAAGGCTGGAAAGAACAAAATGTTTGTTTTCTGAATTTTCTATTCTTTTGTAACTTTGTTTTTGAAAGTGTTCTCATAAAACATTACCCAAACGCGTTATTTTGCTTTTAGAGAACAATTTTTGTTTTTAAAAACAGTAAACCGTAGCAGGCCCGTATATATTGAAAATTAATTGCATAAACCTCTTTAAATAGAGCTTTGATTCCCATAAGAAAATTCCCATATTCTCCTTGCTAGATATGAAATAATTTGGGTTTATATTTTTGCTGCAGTGCAAGACGTGCTTTACCAGGGCCTGCGAAGAAAGGCAACAAAGCAAATTCAACAGATCCATCAGGGGCTTTCAATAGCCCTGGTCTGGATATAAGAGAAGTAACACCATCCCTTCCTGAGCCTGAGCTATCTTTAGGATCAGAATATCACACGCAAAATTGTGAACCTATCATTGAAGAGCCTGCCTCCCCAAATCCCGTAGATACGGAATTATTAGAAAGGGACATCGAGGATTGTGTTGTTGAAGATGATCCCAATGAAATTCCTACAATAAGACTTGGCGGCGGAGAGTTCGCTGCTAATCTAGAACGCCTCTGCATGGAAATGAAGGGCATGGCACTTCAAGATAGTGAAGTATCAAGAGCTCTAGTTGCTTTGGCACCACAACTTACTGCTTGGCCTGTTGCCAAACTGAAGCATGTTAGTCGCTTAAGGACGAAGCACCTAGTGTAAGTAAACCTTCTAGCATAGTGCACAAGGATCTTAGAACACTTACACGCATACATTAAGAAAAGGAAAAAAAAATCAGAATATGTGGCACGAGTTAGAAGTGACTTGTGGTAATAGATTAGGCTCTTATGTAAAGTATAGTATTTTTGCTTCATGATGCTTGAATAGTTCTTGAAAGAGAATGTTTGTCGATTAAATAACTTGTAAGCCTCAATATAACAGTGGTAAAGAAGTCCTAATAATCGCATTGTACTTGCAATTTTCATGCAGATATGAACTTCCAGATTCACATCATCTTTTAGATGAGGTAAGTCATTCCTCTTTGTAGAATGAAACTGTTTGTCTCTCTATTGTTTCTCTATTATTTATCTAATCATACAAACTTTTTTGCAGCTTGACAGACGAGATCCTGATGATCCATGTCCGTACCTTCTTGCTATATGGACACCAGGTACAACATGGCTTCAAAGAATAAACATACATACATACATGTAGCATTATAAACAAAGTACTAAATACTCCACAACCAGCCTTTTTTTCCCCCTCATTTGTTTATTTTTTTGATAAATCACTTGAAAGTCTTTGAGCAGCATTTCTCGTCATGATAATGGGATGTCATGGCTATTTGAATTTGGTAATCACATTTTTTGCGTCAAATTTTCGTACAAGGTGAAACTGGAAGCTCATCTGAACCGTCCGAGAAATTATGCAGTTCTAATGAGCTTCGAAGCCCCTGCAGCGAGGAAACATGCTCAGCAGGCAACATTTTTAGAGAAAAAAAGTCCAATACAGTTCGAGGAACAATTTTGGTGAGTTAAAATTTAAAAAAAAAGAAAAGAATGCAATTTAACTTCATTTGTTAAAATTAATATGCAAAATGGTAACATTTAAAACAATGTTTAAACAGATACCATGTCGAACAGCAATGAGAGGTAGCTTTCCACTGAACGGAACATATTTCCAAGTTAATGAGGTAAATTTATTCAAACTTCTCTCTCTAAGTTGGTGGAAAAGGCCAATGAGCTGGAAAATTATGATTCTCATGCAGGTATTTGCCGACCACAAATCTAGTGAACATCCAATTGATGTTCCTAGAGAATGGCTATGGAATCTACCACGGCGAATTGCTTACTTTGGCACCTCGGCAACTTCAATTTTTAGAGGTAAATAACTGTCGGAAGATACTAAAAACAGCATAATCTTTTAGTTAGCTACTGAATTAGTTATGATATTTTAGTAATATTTATTTTCCTATTTATTAGGAAGATCTTGTTAGTGAGTAGTTAGGATTTTTCTGGTTAAGAGAAGCAGTAAATCTGACTTCTATATATAGGGCTTATGTAACTCGTTATTAAATAATAAGAGAGAATTAATTTTCCTCTAAATCTCACATGGTATCAGAGCCGTCTCTGATAATCTAAACTGAAAAAAAAACTGATGGCGACTGAAGAAGGAACAGCATCAACAGAGGTCATCCCAAAACCCCCCAGTCAGCCGGGAACCGTCGATATATCGTCCTTCGTCATCACTGGCCATAGATTGAATGGCCAAAACTACCTCGCTTGGTCCCAATCCGTCTTAATCTTCATCTCAGGAAAAGGGAAAGATGAGCATCTTACTGGTGAAGCAATTAGACCAGAGAAAGAAGCTCCAACTTTCCGAGCATGGAAAACTGAGAATAACATGGTGAAATCCTGGCTTCTCAATTCCATGAATAATGAAATTGGAGAAAATTTTCTCCTCTACGAAACAGCCGCTGGAATCTGGGAAGCAGCCAAGGAAGCTTACTCCCACGTTGAAAACAAGTTAGAATTGTTCGAAATAGAGTGCATCCTCCATGATCAACGCCAAGGAGATTTAAATGTCACTCAATATTTCAACATTCTCAACCGACACTGGCAGCAGTTGGACATGTTTCGACAGCGCAAGTGGAGATGTTCCGAAGATGATCTCTACTACAAGCAAATCGTTGAAGAAGCACGACTATTCAAATTTCTGATTGGATTAAACAAGAACTTGGATGATGTGCGTGGATGAATCCTATCAAAAAGGCCTACACCGAGCTTACGAGAAGCATTTGCTAAAGTAAGGCGTGAAGAAAGTCAGAAAAAGATAATGATGGGCTCTCAAACCTTTACAACAGCAACAGATTCATCAGCTTTTGCATCTCGAGGACAGCCAGCTAGGAACAACGGAACCCAACATAAGAAAGAAAGGCCTAAGTGTAACCACTGTGGAAAACTCGATCACACATGAGACACCTGCTGGAATCTTCACGATAGACCTGAAGGAGGAAGACCACCAAGAAACAGAGAGAGCCAAGGCAACACAATCACATCAGAGGGCAAAATTCGAAGCCCCTGAACCTACCTTGTTTAGTAAGGAACAACTAGAGTTGCTGCAGAAATTGTTTGGGCAACACCAATCTCAATCCTCTAATTTCACAAGTGGAACTGCTTCCCTAGCTTACAAAGGTAAAAACTTTACAGCTTTTAACACTAAGAGTGTAGATCCAGATGTCTGGATTATCGATTCTGGAGCCTCTGATCACATGACGGGTAACCCCTCACTACTCTCTACATTTACTCCATGTCGTGCAAACTGGATTGTAAAAATTACAGATGGTTCAATCTCCAAAGTTGTGGGCACTGGTTCAGTTATACTCTCAAATTTTTTCACACCAAAATCTATCCTATTGGCTCCCAATCTTGATTGTAATTTGCTATCAATAAACAAGCTAACAAAGGATTTGAGGTGTGTTGCTACTTTTGATGAGTATTCGTGTACATTTCAGGACTTGGTTACGGGCAAGATGATTGGCAATGCTGAAGTGAGCTCAGGACTTTACCTCATTAACCCAAGCCGATCCTCCCAAGGACAAGTTCAGAGTTCTGGTTGTGTCACTTCATCAAGTTTGTTCCCTTTTCATAAGTCAATTTTAGGGTCAAATAATGATAGTGCTATAATGCTATGGCATTATCACTTAGGTCATCCAAACTTCATGTACCTTGAAAAATTGTTCCCTTCATTATTTATCAATAAAAGTTCAAAAGATTTTCAGTGTGAAATTTGTCAGTATTCAAAGCATATTTGAAATTCGTATCTACGGCAGCCTTACAAAAGTTCACACCCATTTTCTTTAATTCATAGTGATATTTGGGGTCCTTCAAGAATTAAAAACATCACAAGGTCAAAATGGTTCATTAGTTTTATAGATGACCACACTCGGTTAACCTGGGTTTTTCTCATGAAAGAAAAATCGGAAGGAACACAAATATTTAAAAATTTCAACTCCATGATTCAAACTCAGTTCCAAACCAAAATTTAATTTCTAAGGTTAGACAATGCAAAAGAATACTTCAATTCCAATTTGGGGGAATTCTTATTAAGTCAAGGAATAATCCATCAAAGTTCTTGTGTTGAGACTCCCCAACAGAATGGGGTTGCTGAGAGAAAAAGCCCTCAACTTCTAGAAGTTGCCCGCTCCCTCTTCTTCTCATCCAATACTCCACATTACTTTTGGGGAGAGGCAGTCTTGACTGCAGCATACCTAATTAATAGAATGCCATCTCGCACTCTAAAATTCCAAACCCCATGTAATACTCTCCTTCAAACCTATCCAACCACTCGGGCTCTATCAATTTTACCCCTTACGGTATTTGGATGCACCTGTTTTGTTCATGAACACTCTCCACACCGTGGTAAATTGGACCCCCGGGCAATCAAATGTGTTTTTCTAGGATATTCTTCACACCACAAGGGATACAAATGCTATTCTCCTATCACAAAACGGTTCTATAACACCATGGATATCACCTTTTTGGAGGATCAACCTTATTATCCTAAGTCTGGTATTCAAGGGGAGAGAGAGAGTGAATACAAACTTTGGCTTTTGGAAAATATTATTGCCACTCCTGCACCTGAGATTCCTGTCGAGAGCCCTGTTCTTCAGCCTGAAGTCCAGCCTTCAACCGAGAACTCATCATCTTCATCTTCCCCACCTTCTTCAGAAATTCAAACACCCATTGAAAACATGCCTCCTCGTATGTTTGTCACCGAACAACCAGAAAACAACACCATGGGAGGCGAAGCAAGGGAGGATGGGGAAATGGAACAAACTCACCTTCAGCAGGACCAAGAATTAGAACCAAGCTCTATGTCTTCTAACGGTAATTCAGAACCCATTATCAATGATGACTTAGGTTGGCCAATTGCCTTAAGGAAAAGGGTGAGGAAGTGCACTCAACACTCTCTTGGGAATTACATTTCTTATAGCAATTTATCCACTGAGTACCGTGCATTTGTTACCAAACTTGATCACACTTAGATTCCAAAAAATATAAATGAAGCCTTGGAATCATACGAATGGAGAAAAGCAGTCTATGAAGAAATTCATGCACTCGAGAAAAATGGGACTTGGATTATTACAGATCTCCCTCACGGCAAGAAACCAGTAGGCTGCAAATGGATTTTCACAGTAAAATTCAAAAAAGATGGGACTATAGAGATATACAAGGCCTGTCTCGTAGCAAAGGGGTTCACACAATCCTATGGGATCGATTACCAGGAGACTTTTGCTTCAATGGCAAAACTTAACACAGTTAGAGTCCTCCTATCGCTTGCTGTTAATCTAGAATGGCCTCTCTTCCAGTTGGATGTCAAAAATGCTTTCTTCAATGGAAACTTGCAAGAAGAAGTGTATATGACTGTTCCCCCCAGTTTTGAAAATAGTATTACTAGTGGCAAAGTATGCAAACTTTATAAATCCTTGTATGGGCTCACACAGTCCCCCAGGGCATGGTTTGACAGATTCACCAAAGTAATTAAAGGCCACAGATACTCACAATGTCAAGCCGACCATACTTTGTTTGTGAAGCAATCTCCTAAAGGTAAATTAGCCATTCTGATTGTATATGTAGATGATATCATCGTGACCGGAGATGATCCTAAAACTATTCTCGAACTAAAGTGCTTACTTGCCAAGGAATTCGAAATTAAAGATATTGGAAATCTAAGATATTTCCTTGGCATGGAAATAGCTCGTTCTAAGAAGGGAATCTCGGTATCTCAGAGAAAATATGTTCTAGATCTTGAAGGAAACAGGAATGACAGGGTGTAAACCATCGTCAACACCAATGGATTCCTCTACAAAGTTGGGAGCTAAAACTGACTGCAAACCAGTTGATAAAGAAAGGTACCAAGGGCTAGTTGGTAAGCTCATATATCTATCCCACACTCGTCTTGATATTGGATTTGCTGTGAGCGTGGTGAGTCAATATATGAGTAACCCAAATGAAGACCACTTAGAGGCCGTCCACCGAATATTAAGGTACCTTAAGTTCACTCCAGGGTGAGGGTTATTCTTCAAGCGATCTCCTGAACGAAGTGTGGAAATTTATAGTGATGCAGATTGGGCTGGATCAATCACTGATAGAAGATCCATAACCAGGTACTGCTCTTATGTATAGGGAAACTTGGTCACATGGCAGAGCAAAAAGCAATCAGTGGTCTCGAGAAGTAGCGCAGAAGCAGAACTTCATGCCATGTCTCAAGGTGTTTGTGAAGGAATGTGGCTGAAAAGGATACTAACAGAACTTCATGTTTCAGTTACTGCACCTATGATTCTATTTTGTGATAACCAATCCACAATAAACATGGCAAAGAACCCGGTTCATCATGATCGTACTAAGCATGTTGAGATAGATTGCCATTTTATGAAAGAAAACATTGATTCAGGAGTCATCAAAGTAGTGTACACTCCAACAAGTCACCAGATTGCAGATATTCTAACAAAGCCTCTCCAACGACAACTGTTCGAGTCACTAAACTCCAAGCTTGGCATGCTCAACATTTACAGCCCAGCTTGAGGGGGAGTGTCGGAAGATACTAAAAACAGCATAATCTTTTAGTTAGCTACTGAATTAGTTAGGGTATTCTAGTAATATTTATTTTCCTATTTATTAGGAAGATCTTGTTAGTGAATAGTTAGGATTTTTTTGGTTAAGAAAAGCAGTTAATCTGACTTCTATATATAGGGCTTATGTAACTCGTTATTAAATAATAAGAGAGAATTAATTTTCCTCTAAATCTCACAATAACTGCAAATTTTTGGAAAGTAGAATAATACGTTCTTCTTATTAAACTAATCTCAATTACATCTTTAAATAGACATCATAGAAAAAAAAAAGCCTAAAAACAAGGAAATACTACCCAAACCAACAAAATCTGAAAAAAAATAATAACCTATTCTAAATATCCAAATATTACAATTCAGATTTTTTAAAATTTAAATACCAACTAACTCTTAACTTTTGGACACTCCCCTTCAAGTTGGAGCGTAGATACTATCATACCCAACTTGCTTACTAAGAATTCAAAACTTGGTCTTTGAAGTCCCTTGGTTAGAATATCAGCAATCTGCTGTGAAGTAGGGACAATTGGCAAACATATGACATCGGTTTCTAACTTCTCTTTAATAAAGTGTCTGTCAATCTCAATATGTTTAATTCTGTCATGCTGCACCGGATTATGTGCTATACTGATAGCTGCTTTGTTATCACAATACAACTTTATAGGGCCTTCAATTGGGCTTCTCAACTCCTGTGGGACACGCTTTAACCACAATATCTCGCAAATTACATGAGCCATTGCTCAGACCTCTGCTTTTGCATTACTCCTAGCCACTTCATTCTGTTTTTTGCTTCTCCAAGTGACTAAGTTACCCCACAAAAACGTACAATAACCAGATGTAGACCTTCTATCTGTGATTGATCCTGCCCAGTCTGCATTTGTGTATACTTCAACACTTCTATGCTCATTCTTTTTTAACAATAATCCTTTCCTTGGAGTACCTTTTAAGTACCTCAAAATCCTATACACGGCCCCAAGATGTTCTTCGTATGGGGAAGGCATAAACTGGCTCACTACACTAACAACAAATGCTATGTCAGGACGAGTGTGTGGCAAATATATTAACTTACCAACCAACTTTTGGTATCTCAGAGTATCTATTGGAATACCTTTATCACTTTCTCCAAGCTTTAAATTAGGTTCCATTGGTGTCTCTGATGGTCTACAATCACTCGTTCCAGTTTCTCGTAGAAGATCTAGGACATACTTCCTTCGTGAGACTACAATTCCTTTCTTGGAACCTTTCTTGGACCTTGCAACCTCCATTCCAAGAAAATACCTTAAAGCTCCCAAATCTTTAATCTCAAATTCAGAGGCTAAAAATTTCTTCAATCTACTCATCTCAGTTAAGTCATCTCCAGTTAGAATAATATCGTCTACATAAACAATTAATACAGTAACCTTTCCTTCTACTAAAAACTTCATAAACAAAGTATGATCTTTCTGCCCTTGAGTATGTCCTTGCTTCCCCATAGATTGAGTAAACTTTGCAAACCATGCTTTAGGTGACTGTTTGAGACCATATAAGGCCTTCCTCAGCTTGCAAACCTTTGAACCAAACCTCTTCTCAAAGCCAGATGGTGGGTCCATGAATCCCCCTTCTTCCAAATCCCCATTCAAGAAGGCATTTTTTTACATCTAATTGTTGTAAGGGCCAATCAAGGTTTGCTGCAACTGATAAAAGAACTTGGACTGTGTTGAGCTTCGCGACTGGTGCAATGTCTCTGAATAATCTACACCATATGTTTGAGTAAATCCCCTGGCCACTAACCGAGCCTTGTATTTTTCTAAAGAACCATCTGAGTTGTACTTTATAGTGAAGACCCACTTGCAGCCCACTGTTCTTTTCCTCCGGGCAAGTCAACTACCTTCCAAGTCTCATTTTTCTCCAAAGCTCGCATATCTTCAAAAATTGCTTCCTTCAACTCAAGCACATCTAGAGCATCCTACACATGTGTTGGGATTTCTATACTAGACAGCTGTGAGGTAAAAGCACAAGAGAAGGGGACAACTTTTTATAAGACATAAAGTTGGACAAAGGATGTTTAGTGCATGTTCTTAGGGCTTTACGATGAGCAATTGGAATATCCAAATCAGATATAGACTCAGATTGAGGATTAGAATTAGAATTGGATGAACTAGACTTAGACAAAAAATTACATGAGGGTTAACCAAGCTCTTGATTTGTCCACGGTTTAGAATCATGGTGTTGCTACACCATGGGAACTTCTTTTCTCTGTTTTAGTCTCTTCCTCGAGTAGACATAGAGCTTACGTTTTTTATCCACTGGTTCCTCACACATCTCTATTTCTACTCTATTATTTGGTGGCATCAATGAGGGCTTCCCATTACTTTCAGTCCTCAAAATACCAACCTTTGGGTTTGAATTTGGACGTGGTTCAGAGGTAGTAGTAGGTATGTGAGGGTCAGCAATAGGGCTCGGATTTTCTAGTGTAGGGCTGAAGGTTCTTTCTGGTTCAAGACAATGATTTTCTAGTACAAATTCTGGTTTGAATGGCATTTGTTTCTTGGTCTTGTTCATTATTGATGACCTGATCTATTTCAAACACATCCTCAAGATCAAATTTCGTGATTGAATCTTCATTAGCACTTTCCCCTTAAAGATGAATATTCCTAAAATATTTTTTTGTTTCAAAAAAGGTCACATCCATGTCACAAACAGTTTTTTTGAGACCAGATCAAAGCACTTGTATCCTTTCTGTGTTGGTGAATAACCAACAAAAACACACTTTTTGGCTCTTTGATCAAGTTTTCCCTGATTGTGATTATGCACATGAACAAAAGCAATGCAACCAAAAATTCTCAATGGGATATCCATAACAAGTCGTGATGTGGGAAAGCATTTTTTGAACAAGTTTAATGGTGTTTGAAAATTTAAAACTCGTGTTGGCATGCTATTGATTAAAAAGAGTAGAAGTGAGAACAACTTCACCCCATAAATATTTTGGAACTTTAGTTGAACATAATAGGGATCTAGCCACTTCAAGAGGATGTTTATTTTTTTGCTCAGCTACTCCGTTTTGCTTAGGTGTATCATTATAAGAACTTTGGTGAATAATTCCATTTTCCAAAAAATATTTCCCCAAGATCTTGTTAAAATACTCCTTTCCATTATCACTTCTGAATACTTGAATGTTTGTTTGAAATTGTGTTTTCACCATGTTATGAAAATTTTTGAAAACTTGTTCTACTTCAGATTTTTCCTTGAGTAAATACACCCAAGAAACTCATGTATGGTCATCAATGACATTTCTAAACCATTTTTTTCCTGAAAGAGTAGGAACCCTAGATGCCCCCCAAATATCATAGTGAATAACAAAAAAAGGTTTAGAAGCTTTGTATGGTTGAGGCGGAAAAACCGATCTATGATGTTTTGTCAATTTACAAATTTCCCACTGAAATAAAGATGGATTTTTATTGATAAATAAACTTGGAAACAAGTATTTAAAATACTAAAAGTTCAGATGTCCTAACCGAAAATGCCATAACATCATTTCCTAATCACTAGAAACAACGATAGACTTAAAACATGTATTTTGAGCTTGTCCTCTCAAAGTAGATCCATCTTCAAAGAAATAAAGACCCTCACTTTGCTTAGCATTGCCAATCATCTTTCCTGATGTCAAATCCTAAAACTCACAGTGGGACAAAGAAAAGTTAACTTGACATTTCAGATCATAGGTTAATTTGCTAATAGACAACAGATTACAAGACAGTTTAGGAACATAAAGAACATTGTGAAGAGTAAAAGTGGGTGAAATAACAATTGAACCTTTTCCAGCAATTGCTAACAGAGATCCATCTACTATTTTAATTTTTTGATTCCCTACACATGGACTATAAGTTGAAAAAAATTCTGAATGTCCTGTCATATAATCAGATGCACCAGAAATCTATAATCCATGGTTTCCTAGAGTTGACACTAACTAGAGCAGCAGTAAGGTAGTTACCTTTTTGTGCTAATGAACAAGAAGGAGTTGAGGAATTTACTGATAGTTGTGCAGATTGGAGAAGTGTGCACAAATGGTCTATTTGCTCCTTAGAGAAAGGAAGCTTTTCTAAGAGAGCTTGTTGCCCCTGCAGCTGCCCCGGTTTATCTTTGGAGGTTTGAAAGGCAAGTCCATCACCAGATTTCCTTTTCCAATTTGTTGGTTTACTGTGCAATTTCCAACATGTGTCTCGAGTATGCCATGGTTTTCTATAGTGGTCACACCATGGCTTTTCTGTTGGCTTCATGTTTTTGTCACCATCAAAATCCTCTCTTTTTAGTGAAACCAAGGTAGAGGTTTTTATTTTAGAACTAGGCGGGGAATCTACCTTCTGTAGCATAACCTTCCATCTACCTTCCTCTCTTCTCACCTCAGCAAAAGCCTCTTGTATGGAAGGAAGAGGTTTCCTGCTAAGAATTCTTCCTCGGACCTTATTTAATTCTCTGTTCAAACCAACAAGAAACACAAAAACCCTATCATTTTCCACCCTCTTCATGTACCTTACACTGTCATTAGGGCAGTCACATTCCTCTTCATAATAAAGATCTAACTCCTATCACAATGTAACCATCTCATTATAATAAATGGTTACTTCTTTGTCTCCTTGCTTTGATTGTCATAGTCTTGACTTTAATTCAAAAATCTGAAACGAATTCTCTAAGAGTGTCTCGAATTGCTTCCCAGACTTCTTTAGCAGTTGGAAGGAACAAATAAGGCTTTCCAATTAAGGGCTCCATAGAGTTAATGAGCTAGGCAATCACCATGGAGTTTTTAGACCTCCATTTATTCAGATTTGGATCGTCAGTGGCTAGTTTCTTCACTTCTCTTGTTAAATGGCCAAGTTTCCCCTTACCATTAATTACAAGCTTCACGGATTGAGCCCATTCCAAGTAATTTTTTCCATTCAATTTATGAATAGTTAATTGAAGCAAATTAGAAGAATATTGAAAGAGAGTAGAGTAATCTATACTACTCAGAGGTGCAGCACTAGAATTTTTGAAGTCACTCCTTGCAGGTATGGAGTCAAAATTGACACCATCACTATTGGAATTGGTTCTCACCATTGAGGCTTTCTAGGGTTAAAACCAAAGCTCTGGTACCATGTAGATTTTTGGAAAGGAGAATAATACGTTCTTCTTATTAAACTAATCTCAATTACATCTTTAAGAGATTTAAAAAAAAAGCCTAAAAACAAGGAAATATCCTAACTACCCAAACCAACAAAATCTGAAATAAAATAATAACCTATTCTAAATATCAGAATATTACAATTCAAATTTATTCAAATTTAAATGCTAACTAACTCCCAACTTTTCGACAATAACAATCCCGAATTGCATGATATAAACTATAAAAAAGAAAGTAAAATACATTTTTGTCAAGTCATTAAAGTTATGGATCAGGGAAGTGTGGAATGTAATTTAATACCCATTTATTGCCCCATGTAGAGGATTATGGGATCAATCTTAATGGTAAGGTGGCCATAGGGGTTAGGGGAGGAAGGTGGTGGGGCGGACAGGAAGAGCCCCCAGACCAAAATTTTAAAAAATAAGATAGAAGACCAGCTAGCATCGCAGGTTGCACACAAGAGATTGGTAGAGATCTTGGTGCCACAGTGCTTGAACTTGGATGCCCCGGCACTAGGTCGAGGAATTTTCGTAATGCGTACAAGGTTTGGTGCTAGGAAGTTGAGGCCGTAGTGCCCCGGTCGTGATTCAGCTTTAATTTTTTAGGAAATTAATATCTTCTTTTGTGTACTTCTTCTATAAATAAGAGATACCAAAGCTTATTTAGGTAACTTAAAGAATTGAGAAAGGCTAGAGAAAAACTTAGAGAGAGAGTAATGTGTAATTTTCTCCTATAAACTTTTTCATCATCATAGTGAATTATTCTGTAGAGGCTAAAAGTGAATGTCGCTCTCACGTTGAGAGTGAACCATTATAAATTAAGAGTGGTGAGCTCGGTGCTAGGACTTGGACGCTACGGCGCTTGGATGTATTAAGAGTGGTGAGCTCAGCGTCGTGGCACTTAGACTTGGATGTCGTGGCACGAGGAATTTTTGCAACGCGTAGAGGGTCAACACCGTAGTGTTGGGAAGTCGAGGCCATAGTGGCTTGTCATGATTTGGATTTGATTTTTTAAGAAACTAACCTCTTCTTTTGTATACTTTTTGTGAATAGGAGACGGTAGGGTTTATTTGTAAAACCCAGAAAATAAAGAGAGGCTAGAGAAAAACTCTAAGAGAGTGGTGTGCAATATTCTCTTGTAAACTTCTTCATCGTCATAGTAAAATATTCTGTAGAAGCTAAAAGTAGACATATCTCTTACGTTGAGAGTGAACCACTATAAATTTCATGTATTCTTTTCTTTCTTTCTTTTTTCGTGTTTTTTGTTCTCGATAGAATATAAGGCAATACTTAGCATTTTTCATGTTGAGAGTGAGTCATTGTAAATTAAGAGTGGTGAGCTTGGCACCACGGTACTAGGACTTGGACACCGCGGCACTTGGACATGTTAAGAGTGGCGAGCTTGGCACCACAACGCTACGACTTGGATGTCATAGGGCTTGGTTGAGGAATTTCCACAACGCATACAGGGTCTAGCGCCATATCGCTGGGAAGTTGAGGCCGTAATGGCCGACCACGATTCAGCTTTAATTTTTTTAGGCAGTTGAGGCCGCAAGGCAGTGGCAAGCTTAGCGCGGCAGTGCTAGGACTTGGACGCCATGGCGCTTGATCGAGGAATTTCTGTAACGCATACAGGGTCTAGCACCGCAACATTGGGAAGTTAAGGCCATGGCAGCTGGTCACGAGTTAGCTTTAATTTTTAGGAAACTGACCTAATCTTTTGTGTACTTCTATAAATAGGAGATAGTAGGGCTTATTTGTGTAACTCAAAAAATTGAGAGAGGCTATAGAAAAATTTAGAATGGTGTGCAATTTTCTCTTGTAAACTTCTTTTATTATCATAGTGAATTATTTTTTAGCGATTGAAAGTAAACGTAGCTTCCACGTTAAGAGTGAACCATTATAAATTTTTGTGTATTCTTTTCTTGCTTATTTTTCTCTTTACATTTTTTGTTCTCAGTAGAATGCACGGCAATGTTTAGCATTTTTCTTTCTTAACATGTATATTAGTGCACATACATATGCACAAAACCATGATTAAGTCAGCGAGAATTTCTAAAAATCAGTTCCCATATCAATGCAGGTTTGACAACAGAAGAAATTCAGTACTGCTTTTGGAAAGGTATGTAGTCCCAAGCTCCTGACCAAAATTATTTAATTTGCACTTGTCCAAAAGTATACCTTTCAAGTTTAATCAAAACCAATCTTCTTGTATTGTACCATTAGTTTTTTTATTACAATACAACACAATGCTATAGGATGTATCTCTAGAATATAAACACAAAGTTTTGCAAGAAAAGAAGATAGAATGTAGGAAATTAAGAAACTTTGTAAAAAGAAGGAAAAAAATGAAAGGAACTGTATTAATCTATGCAGGTTTTGTTTGTGTGAGGGCATTTGAGCGAGAAACACGCACTCCTAAGCGTCTTGCACATAGACTCCATATTTCAACCAGCGAAGCTGGGAAGTCAAAGAGGAAAACCATGGAGGATGGGTAGCGCATGACATGTTCAGGCTTCAGCAGCATTATATCTATGTACATACATAAATTATTCATTCATTTATTCCTTTATATTCCAAAGATCCTAGTTATTTTACTTCATGATTATGTATTAAGTAATTTACTATCTCTTCTCTTCTTATTGTGGCGCTGAATTATGATTTGAATTTCTAGGGCATGTTCTTGGCCGTGTTGATCGAAATTTTCTCTCTCTACATGTGATTCGTTAAAGCAGAAATTGTTCTCCGTTCCTTCCTCTCTATTTCTTCCTTTCTAGGAAAAGGGCGGAATGAATTGAGTAAATATCTTCACTTTTTATTCATTATTTGGATGAATGAACTAAATCAGATAGTTATATAAGTAAAAGAAAACGGCTTTTATAATATATTTATTTCTTCCATCCTCGTTTTTTCAGAGACTTTTATGGTCAGAGAAGCGATTCCTTAGAAACCAAATGAAAGTTTCTTGAAGACCTTATTAATAGTGAGAAAATTAATTTAATGACCAAGTGTCATGTAGCAAAACTCACATAAATCAACCAAAAGGATAACATTTTTTTAATGTTCTTTTCTATATTGTCATGTACATTAAAATATTATATTATTTACAAAAGGGGAGGGGAAAAAAAACAAAACAAAACAAAACAAAATTGCAGTCCTAACTCCTTGGCAGGACCAGACAGCCCAAATTATAGGGACAAGTACGATTACGTACAACACAAGAACAAAAGAAAAAGGACTTGTGTGCTGCAAAAATCTTGAGTGTATGCTAAACAAAAATAACCTTGACATTGAAACGCCTATAACCCTCCCCAATTCCTCCCAACTGAGCCACTGATTCTGCTTACCTACTAAAATCTAGATGACCAATAAGGTTAAAAAGTGCGAGAAGCATCAAGATCTAGATGACATCCAATTGTTAGAGCCTCACAGGCAATCCATAATTGTGGAATGTCCTGATTGTTCCATCCAATCCAGCAGCTACAATCACAAGCCCCCATGTCTCCGATATGGCTGTCTTGTACTTGTGATCTTGGTCTTTGGTAGTTGGTACTTCCCACAGAGGAAGTTTCTCCTCAGGCCAAGTTGCGGACTCCCTGCATGCGCTGTCCATGGAGAACCAGCTGCTGAGAGGAAAACGTTCAGACTCTCTGGGCCAAGAAGCAGCTTCCCGGTGTTCCTGTGCCCGTATGGAACTAGCATTACTTAACCTCTCTCGTTCTGTTTCCATTCCTGACCATGGTATGGCAACAGAAATGCCTTCATAAAAGAAATGCTCGCAGGAACTGATAGATTTTGTTTGTTTTGATGACCGGACAGACGAGGCGTCATGGTTCCAGATGTAAACATGAGAGTCCTCTCCGAGGGAGACTATACGTCTCTCGGTAGACGTAAATGAAGCTGATATCTGACTTCCAGACTTTGGAAGACCTGACATAAGAAGAAGATCAAGGACTAATTTAGAATTGAATAATACTTTTGCTAATAGTGGTGAAATGCAGCCAAAACTAAAACTAATTCTTTCCTAATTACTTTATTTGGAAAATTATAGATTCATTGTATTTGAGAAAGGCATGCTATTAAACTAAACCGACACAACACCCCAAAATAAAAATAGAAAGTTAAAAAAAAAAAAAATGTAAAGGCCAAAAGGATCATGGATTATCAGTCATAGCCAGCCAAGAAAGAAAACACGTGAAAGTTTTGTAAACTCCAAGCTGCAAGTGAAATCAAAACAAAGATATTACAGCTGTAAAGGATTATTGGAAATTGGCAAAACCATTTTACCATAAACTTTATGCTCTCCTCGAGAAAGTTAGATGCAGTGTATGTTCTAGATGGATAACTGAGAATTAGGTACAATGTTTTGTTACTCTGTTTAAGATAATTTATAATTCAAGTAAAAGTTTGACTTTCTTAAGAGAAACACCATGTGCTGTTAAAACATATTTTACTGCTAGAGTGCTAGAGGTTATTTTTCTTTTTGAATTGCAGTAATTCGCCAACCAAAAAAAAAACAGAAAAGAAATCGTTATTACAACGTAGTTCTCGGCATGATTCCACATTTGATGTTATAGGACCACAAATATGAAATAATCTCTCTTGGTAGAAATGAAAAGCTAATATCTATATGGAATGATGATACGAAAGCAGTTTCCCGGAGAGAAGGAAAAAAAACAAAGGAGGGGGGTGGGGTTGGGGTGGGGTCTCTTTCTGATCTAAGGTCCTCACCTTTGTATTTGTAAATTAGACTGAGATCAACCCCATCAAATATGCGAAGTTTCGAGTCTTCTGATGAAATCATGACTCTTTGAGAATTCTCCTGAGAGAACTGCAATAGGACAAACATGACAAATGAATTTCTATGTGAATTACAGATGTTTCAGAGATGCAATACATGAAAAGTAGTTAGTTATATGATAATTGTAGTTGTCAACACAAAACTAGCAAGAGCTTCCGTGTAGAAACCTTGATGCCTGTAATTTTATTGCCTGCAGTTTTCTTTCTGCCCCGAATGTTAGTCTGTGCGTCCAATACAGGACCTTCGCCTGCACCGCAACAAAGAAATTAAACTTTAGGCACTTTCGGTAGATATGAGGATTACTAGTTATACAAAACGCAAGAAGAAACAAACTTGGAAAATTCGACAAAAGTACCTGATACTTTGTAGGAACGGCAAGTGCCCGTGATGGAGCCAACTAGGAAGCCCTGCTTGTATACAAGGATTAAGTTGATACAGTTAGCAATATGAATTGATGTTCCTTGCAGTGTATAAATTCATAGAACGGTTCACAAATTCATACTTTTCCATCTGGCTGGTAACAAATAGCGGTTATTACATCTCGGACATCAGTCCAATCTACAACTCGCTTCTCAGACAACCCCCAAATTCGAACTTTTCCATCTACGGAGCCACTGATGAAGCAATTATCGTCCACGGGGTTGAAATGAATACATGTCACTATCAAATTAGAGGAAGAAAAAATATATATATTTTAGATTTGTGAATAGCAAATTCACTTAAATTCTTCATAAACATTTTCAAGAAGCAAGAAACGTTATGATGGCATTGCAAAAATGATAAGAAAACAAGGAAGAATATCTTTACCATAATCATTGTGGCGAAAAACATTAAGACTGTCATCGCAACCCAATTTCCAAAGTCGGACAGTTTTATCCTTGGAGGATGAAAGAATACACTGCAAAAGAAGTTGGGTTCAAATCAATTTTTACATTTGTTAAAGCACAGCATGACAAGTTATTTTGGTTAGTAGTCAAATTCACTTAAGATTACTCACATTTGAATTAGACCAAGCCAGGTCTAAGATGTCGCTGGAATGGCCGTGAAACTCCTGAATTGGAGATTCTTCAATACGAAAAATCTTATCAGGAAATATAACAGAGGCATGGATCGGGTGTTTTCGTTGAAAACTAGTGAATTTTCTCTCATTGAGTTTTCTACAAGAGTGGTGTTCTTCAGCTGTTAAGTAATCAGATGAGTTAGCATCCACTGCCCTCACACGCCACACCCGCAAAACCCCGTCTTTGCCACCACTTGCAAGATATTGACCTTCTGGACTGAACTTGATAGTCGAAATAAAGCCTTTGTGTGCATGAATTTCTTGTCCAATGTAAGGCGCAGTAAGCTCTAAACACCTCTTCTTCTTCTGCAACACCTTTATTTTATTAGCTCTGCCTCCTTTAGGTTTTGATTCTTCGGACGCAACTCTACTGCCTGTTTTCTTCCCCCTATTTACAAAGTGTTTCCACCAACTGCTGCTCATTTTCTTTGTAACATGATGAAGATTTTGACGTTCTTCTGAATGTGAAGATGCAGCAGTCTGTTGGGCTGAAACTGCATTCTGCTCATTGTCTTGGAAGCAATGATTGAACTGGCCAGACATCAAATTTTCTTCGCCACCCTCTTCCCTTGCGTAGGGATATTCCAGAGCTGCTGTTTCCTCAACAGCTCCATTGTTCTCCTCCTTGAGTGTGTCCAAATTATCCAATCCCTTTTGTGTGTCACAGTCGGACATTGAAGTGTTGTTTATCATCTTTGTAGTAGCAAATTCAGCCAGACCCATTTGTTGTAGGAAATTGTGCCTTCTTTCTTCAACACTAGTAGCAGGCTCATTTATCCAAATTTCATACCCCGACTTGCTGCTACTATTTCTACTATTACTACTACTCAACTCCTCCTGATCTTGTAATAAGCTCGACTTGAAGCCATCCAACGAGTCGAAGAAGATATCATTATGATCAGAGTCATCAGAGCAGATCGGCATGTTTAATTCGCTTGTGTTTGTGTTGTTTATTCCACATCAAATAAGAAGCCAACTCCCTCAATCTATGTTTTTTTTTTTTTTTTTTGCAGGCAAAGTTTTGGTATATCTCTACTATGAATCCTAAATCCTAAGTCCTAAATAGGGGAACAAAAGCCAAAAACGAATTATGACAATATAAATATTAAAAGGGAGATGGGGCAAGTACTAGGAACCAACTAATAAACCCTCTTCCGATTCTTATTCTTATTCTTATTCATATTTCTCCCTCCACGTACTGAGTTGTAATATTATACATCCAAATTCTGAAATAACAATCACACCCACATGCAATATTATACGTGTATATATATATACACATGGTAGAACAACAACAATAATAATAAAGTAGATGAAGAATGCAAAGACCAATGAAATGAAAAAAAAAAAGTTTTCAGAGGTTGGAAGTTTAATGGAAGAGAAGTGTAGGTTGAATATCTTCGAGTGAAAGCAAGAGGCAATATTCAACAATATCACCGACCCCTCCAAACATTGTGGCCAATGCACATATAATAATAATAATAATATAAAACGAGGCAGTGCAATAAGAAATTGAATGTTGAAGTTCAAGTTCTTTGTACCATATTCATGTGTTTATGTATTTATATATATTTACATGAAGAGAAAATGGCGGAGGAAGGAAAGGTAAAATGAAATGAAGCAAAAGCAAATATTGCAAAAATGCAACTGCAACAGGTGTGTTTCGGGGGCCTCGAGATCTGAAAAAACAATCAAAGAAAAGCGCACGAGTCACCGACAAACTAACAAATGAACACACTCTCCTGCTTTTTGTTTTTGTTTCAGCAAACACATTTGAAAGGCCATCCATATATATACATATATATACGTATATATAGCTGCAGAAAACACGACCCAATTACCAACAGCGGCGGCTGTGACTGTGAGAGATGAGTTAATAATAACTTGAGAGCCCCACGATATTATTTTATTGTTGTAGAAAAATGAAAACCAGATCGCGCATACATAAAATAGAATTCAACATTTGAAATTAAGCACTTGTTATGAAAAACTCCATGTGTAAGTGTAAAGTCTGGAGAAAAGAAAAGAGAAGAGTTGAGTTGTGAGAATTTAATAATATGAATTGAATGGGTTTATCAGTTGAGTTGTTGGTTTTGAGAGTTTCTAGAAAAGCTTTGCATTAACTAACCACAAAACAAGTTAAAACTAACAGAAAAAAGGAAGGTGGAACAATAAATACAAGTACATGAAAAGAGGTCAGCTAGCATTGGTATAGATGAGTATAGAGTATAGACAGTACAATATCATCAGTTAATGCCTAGCTTGCCCATAACAAATTAACAAATCAACATTAATTAACAACACGTACACCTACCCGTCTCTGCTACTTGTACAGTCTACAAACGTAAATAAATTAACTATTTAAGAGAAAGCAATCACTCGCATGTCACAAGTCTCAATTTTCAATTAATTATACTACTCCATATATATATATATATATATACCAGTAGCTAGGTAAGGCTATCTATGATTCTCTCTCTCTCTCTCTTTCTCTCTCTCTCTCTCTCTATATATATATATCTACTACCCACTCACCAGCCTGCAATTGGTAATTGCATTGCAGTTGGTTTTTCCAATTCCATGCACGTCCTCCTTAATATCAACACAAACACAAACACAAACACAAACACTTGCACATTCTCTCTCTTTCTTAATTTCCTTGCCCCCTCAATTCTCAAATAATGAGTTTCATGTTGCTGGTTCTGTTGTTCCATCAATCAGCATGTTATAGTGAAGTTTTATTAGAATACGCTGCTTTTCGAGATTTATCTATATTTCTATTTTGATCTTGTTTCACTATTATTCTATATAAAGTTTTAACCCTTTTATTTAAGATTCTTATGGCGATGATTTATTATTATATTTTAAGTGAAATACCTTAAAGATTCTATACTGGCCAATGTCCTTAATTATGATAATGTCTTTTGCCTTGAAACTATCAAGCTAGAGTATGGTAGGTGCACAGAAAATTTCCAATTTAGCCGAGTGAAATGTGTAGACATCAGGAAGAAATACCAAGTTCTTAGTTAGCCGAGTAGTTGCATTCCTTGAAAGAAAGCTTCAAGGGACTAAACCAAGGGAATCAACCAAAATAGATGCTGGGCTACCCCTGTGAAGAGCTGGTCGCAGGGGTTGATAACCGAAAGCCTCATTTTTTTTTTTTCATAAATAGGTCATTATTGAAGTATTAACAGAATAATAGACAAAAATGTAACTAGAGAGATTCAACAGAATTATTACTTGGCTCTAATTATATATATTCATAGTGGAGATTCACATCGCATGCTATCCGGCTATATCAGGCGGAAAAAGCTATTTCTCTTGTAAATATATTTGCACAGTTTTATTGTAGCTTTAGTTTTTATCATGGCACAAACTAAAGATAATACTAATATTTAATTGATTAAAGTTTGGTCAAATTAAATATTGACTATTGAAGCTTCAATTAGTTATTTGGTCCATTTAATCCCTATGCTATCTCTATAAATTTTCAACATTAGAAAGTGGAATTTTCTTGACGATTTATGATTCGTCAGGTTTGTATGAAAAACATAAGATAGTCTAAATTAGGTGCGGCACTAATATATAATGCTGCGCAAACTGGATGGCATTTTTCACGTAAGGTGGATACATTTATGTCATGTCAATTTAATTTATGTCACAATATATAACATCAGTTCTATATAAAACATTTATTTTAATTGTTAAAATAAATGTTATGCAGTATTTATTTATTTTAATAGTCCTAAAAAATAATATCGGAGTAGTATTGCTAGGGATGACAATAGGATGGACGGAGCAAGGGAATGGTTTTTCATCTCCATCCCTGCCCCTGTCCTCGCTAAAGAAAGGCGGGCACGGAATCAAGGAATGCTGTTGGAGGAGCCTTCCCATGACCGCTCCAATCCGCACATTGATGTCTATTGAAAAAATTTTCAATTATAATAAACAAAAAATAAGCTCACATTTATGTTAAATTTAATCCCAAATTCAATATTTTAACAAAAACAAATCAAATTGTAACAAAATATAGATGTTGATGACAAACTAATATTAAAAACAGTAATAAATATATTTTTAACAAACTAATAAAAATATATATATATATATATATATACACACACGGGGTGGAGGTGGGGCGGGGAGTACTTCGTTCCTCTCTGCCCCGCTCTCATCTCCCAGACAAGACTTTTTTTTCATCCTGCCCCAACGCCCGAAAATAATCACCACCCTCAAAAGTCGTGGGGGCCGACTCCGCAGGAAATACTACCATCCCTAAGTATTGCTTTGACACGTGATCCTTAATGTAAAATAATATTATATGCTTTTGGGATATTCAATTGATGATGCTGTCAATTCTATGCAAGCTATTTATTATACATATATATTATAGAAAGTAAAAAAAAAAAAAGAAAAAAAAACTTATTATTGGCTAATGAAAAGCCTAAAAAAAGAATCAATAACAATAGAATCTCATCTTCCATGCGCAATAAAAATAGTAAGGCTACAACATTAATCTTATATTTATCTTTTAATTTATTTTTTTATTAATCTTTGTTACATTTTAAAGAAACAATTTATATACGTACAGATGCGCTAATTGAATGCATGCAATTGCAATTACTAATTAAGAAAAAATCTAAAGGAATACTGTGTTGTGTGCAGCGGGAAGTAAACTTGAATTTTATGACAAAATAAGAAAAAAAAATTAACTCAAGAATTTAAGTTCGGTTTTTGACCTATGTATCTAAAACGTGAAGAATTCCACCATAAACAAGAAGATTATAATAAAAGGATAAAACTAATGGAGAAAGAAATGTTTCTAATTTTTTGGATGATTAAAAAAACAAATTAAGCTCTCATTCATAAGCCCACAGAACACACAAGCCTTCGTACATTACCGATATGAGATAGAAGATATTATATATGTGCCCATAGACAAAAGGCATTGTCCCCAATCCATGTGGGACAACTAAAGAGCTTGAAAACCAACAACTCTCCACCTTGGCAAATTAGCTGCCAAGTCCAAAATGCTGAAATCCTTCATCAAACCGTCTCCTCCTAGACCCTTTTAGGGTCAACCATGATCTGTGTTTTTACCCATTTTTTCACAAGGTGCAAGTCCAGCCCATGTCTCATAGCATGGCCCAAGGTAAGTTACGTGGACCCAAGCCATGAGGCGGGGTTCTCTAAGTGGGTTGTGGTTTGGAAGGCCAAGGAATTTGAATGAGCTTATTTTATTTTGTCCAATTAAACTTTTAACTCATTTGGGGAGCTTTAAGTCTAATTAAAATTAAAATAAAATATATATGTAGGAAATTGGAGCAAAATAGAGCCAAAAAAGACATTTTAGAAGTCACCCAGCACTAGAGAAGGCCCATTTTTTTGTCCATATTACATTTCAGCTCTCTAACCCACCTGTCGCACCAGGTCATTGGTCACGTTAGCTCACCTGCCACGTTAGCCTTTGCAGCTCACCTAAGGTACCCTTGTTGCAAAGTCATGTGACTTATCACAAGGGACAAATTTCCCATCAATCAGGGCTACCAACCCCAAGAACTAACCTTTGCCCAAAGTAATAAGGCAATGTCATTATTTTTAAGTAAAATAAATCTCCATAATTTCTTTCCAAGCAACATCAAATATATTTTTTTGGGACCTTGAACTCATGCACTGAAATTTGCGATTGAAATTTCCAAATTATTAGGGCCCATTTCGATTCTGCATGCTCGAAGTAGTCATGATGCCTCCAAGGATTGGCTCCAATTATAATGCAAAAATATTTTGTTGGCATAAATAAAACATTCAATTTCCATTGTTAGAGACAATTTTTCATTTAAATTTGTTATGTCCTAAATTAAAAATCATCCCACATGAAGATTGATTGTATCATTGGACGTTGAAATAATCGAAATCATATTTGAATTAAGTTTTTCTCGATGCTAGTTTTGTTGGAATTAAAATATGAAACGCAGCGGAAGGAACGGATCGTTGACAAACAAAAATTTTCTGAAAAATTTGTTCATCGGGAATAGATATATAATTTTAATTAATAATAGAAAGCTTTAGGAATTTTACTAACCTTTTTGAAAACTATCAGGGTATCCTAGCTTTCCTCTTTGACACCACCATCTTCCAATCTAGGCCTCCACATTAATGAAAAGACAAGTGGGTGTCAAACTGCAAGAATGAATTTTTCTTACACTTTTCTGAATCTGCTATGTGCTGAACACATGAGATAGCAGACTTTTTTTTTTTCAGATAAGACCTCTCAGTTTCTTTTTCTAGGTATTTTGCAAAAGTTATGCGAATGAAAAAAAAAACTCTTGAGATAACTGTTATCTTTCTTTTTATATCTGAGTTATTAGTAATTTTTCAATTGATTTCTCATTTGAAATAACCACCATATCAGTTATATGGGGAAGGAATATATTTTGCATGATTCTAACATTTTTTTTCTTTCCTTTTTTTATTCTAAAAACGAATCAAGATTTGATTTATATATATATATATATACACACACACGCACACAGACGCACCCTTAGTGAAGTTACTTTTTTTTTAATATATATATATATAATATGAACTTCACCTTACGTGAAGTTCACGTTTCCCCTTTTATATATATATATTAATATATTATAAAATTTTATATATAAATAAGATTTGGTTCAAAACCATATATATATATATGTATATATCAACAATCTAAATTCAAAAATAAATCATATTTATTTAAGAATAGATTTTAAAATCAATCAATTAATTAATTAAATAATGCTTAATTAAATGTGACAACATTTATTACATTACATTATGTGTTACAAAGAACATTTTTTTGTGTCACATTAATAATTCAAGTGTGAAATAATTAATTCAGAATTCAATAATTTCAAACTAAATATGTATAATTCATTCTATGCATAAATCCAATATAGTGTTACAGATGTGGTATTGAGGACCTATGGATCTATAACCCAAGCTCCAATAAATTTGACAATTAATTAAACTCTTTGATCAATGTGCCAAATTTATTAGTTTCAGTGTTATTCCACTAAAAACCTGAAACTGAACTCTTGAGATTATAGTAAAATTACTCAAAGAAAATAAGCGAGTAGTCCATTGATATAATCATTACATATAAGTCAGTCCTCCATGAATAGTTCATAATAAGAGCTAGGTTCAATTTCTGTTTACCTCTCTTATTATATCTTTATCCTTAAGTTCCAATAATCCTCTAATGAACAGTTAATTCATAATCTTATTATGAACGAGCGCTCTACTGTTCAAACCTTAAATTATCACTCAAGAGAACTATTTTTCTAACTTCCACAAGGAATGAATGAATTTCATATCTGTACAATATTATTCCCAGCCATTTATTAGTTATGTTTCTAAGATGCTAAGTTATGATCTGTACTTAGACAAATCTTACCATGCAAGTCAAAAAACATAATGTCATGAGTAGGAGTTTAATAAATACTCAGGATTAAGACTTGTCAAATATATTATCATCATAGTGATAAATTTGAATCCTCTATTTATAATGGATGATTATTAGATATTCATAATTTATCTGGTCCAGTCCTATATAATCTCATTATATAAAGTACCTCCAATCCAATGTCTCTACATTAATAGCCTGGATAATGACTATTTCATTCTAAATGAGATTAGACCATACTTGTAATATTTAATTAAAGATCTCAAACTTTAATTAATTATTACGGACTATTTAGATTATTATCTATAAATTTTATCCCTAAGCATATAACACTTATATGCTAAATTTATAGTCACATAAATAATCATAGAATTTTCTCGATGTTTATAAATGTATTCATAACACATATAAGCAACTAAAATAATAATAAATGTCACTTTATTTATTTATTAACAATATGTATAATGTCATAGCTTTTAGGGCACCAAACCCAACAATCTCTCACTTGCCCTAAAGCAGGTGAGACATGTCTCTAAGGCCTAAGCCTTTCAAGTGTCCCTTAAAGCTTTTTGCAGGTAACGTTTTGGTGAAAGGGTCGGCAAGGTTGTTTTCTGACGCTATCTTCACAACTTCCACATCACCTCTATATACTATTTCTCTGATTAAATGATATTTTCTCTCTATATGCTTTCCTCTTTTGTGGCTTCTAGGTTCTCTTGAATTTGCCACTACACCACTGTTATCACAATACAGTGTGAGTGGTTTGTCCATTCCTGGAACTACTTCTAGATCATTTAAGAACTTACGGAGCCAAACAGCTTCTTTAGCTGCTTCACAAGTAGCTACATATTAGCTTCCATAGTTGAATCAGCAATACAAGATTGTTTGATGCTTCTTCAAACTATGGCTCCACCACCAATAGTAAACACTGATCCAGATGTAGATTTGCGTGTGTCTTTGTTTGATTGAAAATCAGAATCAGTGTATCGAATGGGAATCAAATTCTCACCAGAATATACCAGCATATAGTTTCTCGTTCTTCTAAGATACTTGAGAATATGTTTAACCGCTACCCAATGATATAATCTTGAGTTGGATTGATACCGACTGACTATTCCCACCGCATAGCAAATGTCAGGTCTTGTACACAACATGGCATATATTAGACTTCCTACTGCAGATGCATAGGGTACCCGTCTCATGTTTTTTTTCTCTTGAGGTGTCTTAGGACACTACTCTTTTGAAAGATAAACTCTATGACGTGAAGGTAAATTACCTTTCTTGGAGTTTTGTATCAAAAATCTGATAAGCACTTTATCGATATACGATGCTTGAGACAGTGCCAACAGTTTATTCTTGTGATCTCTTATAAGTTGGATTCTAAGAACATAACTTGCCTCTCCCAAATCTTTCATTTAGAATTGGTTAACGAGCCATTTCTTTACATTAGATAATATCCCTACATCATTCCCAATGAGTGGGATATCATCTAAATAAAGAACTAAGAAGACCACCTTCTTATCTTTTATGTACTTGTATACACAATGTTCATCAATATTTTGATTCGAAACCATAAGATTTGATCGCTTCATCAAATCTCAAGTTCCAAGATCTTGAAGCTTGCTTGAGTCCGTAGATAGACTTTTGTAACTTGCAAACTTTTTGCACTTGACCTTTGACTACAAACCTTTCTAGTTGCAACATATAGATGCTTTCCTCAAGATAGCCATTCAAAAAGGCAGTCTTGACATCAATTTGCCATATCTCATAATGCAAGACAAGCAGCAATGGATAAAAGAATACGAACTGGATTTAAGCATAACTACAGGCGAGAAAGTTTCTTATAGTCAACTCCCTCCTTTTGGGTATAACCCTTTGCCACAAGCCTAGCTTTGAAAGTCTCAACTTTCCCATCCACTCCTCTTTTCTTCTTGTAAATCCATTTGCACCCTATAGGGTTTTATCCCTTCAGGTAGATCTATAAGTTCCTAGACTGAATTGGAGTACATGGACTCCATTTCAGGTTCATAGCCTCCAGCCATTTTCTCTTTCTCAGAATCTTCCATTGCATCACGATATGTCAATAGATCATCCTCACCATTATCAGAGATAGCAACATGTGCTTCTCTAATTTCCCTATAGCGAGGAGGTAGTCTCACAACCCTCCCACTACAACGAGGTGGTATGACATTCTGATCGAGAGATATGGTCTCCTCATTTTGTCCTTTGACAGCGGTTGTCGGTTGTGGTTTGATCTGATCAGAAAGTAACTCTTCAAGTACAACTTTGCTACGAGGTTTATAGTTTATCATATAATCATTCTCCAGAAAAGTGGCATTTGTCGATACAAATACCTTCTTTTCTTGTGGACTATAAAACAAACCTCCCCTTGTTCCCTTTAGGTATCCCACAAACAAGTATGCTTTAGAACGTAGTTCTAGTTTCCTGGTCTTTCCTTTCGGCACATGTACTAGACACCCCCATATACGGATATGTTACATACTAGGTTTGTGACTATTCCATAACTCTAAAGATGTTTTTGGAATAGACTTAGATGGAACTATGTTTAGAAGATATACTGCAGTTTGTAGTGCATATCCCCAAAATGAAGTGGGTAATGATGTGTAGCTGAGGATGTATCTCACCATATCAAGTAACGTCCGATTTCTTCTCTCTGCAACACCATTTTGTTGCGGTGTTCCAAGTGCAGTGAGTTGTGATAGAATACCATGTTCTATCATATAGTCCTTGAATTTAGTATCACGGTATTCCCCTCCTCAATCAAATCGAAGAGTCTTCACCGCCTTCCTAATTGTTTTTCAGCTTCTGCTTGGAATTCTTTGAACTTTCCAAAAGTTTCATATTTCCTTTGCATTAGGTACATGTATCCATACCTCGAATAATCATCAATAAATAAAAGTTTCGTATTTCCTTTGCATTAGGTACATGTATCCATACCTCGAATAATCATCAATAAATGTGACGAAATATTCGTAACCACTACGTGCTTGCACATTAAATGGACAGTGGACGTCCAAATGTATTAGCTTAAATGGTTCCTTGGCCCTTTCTCTTTTTACAAAGAAAGGCCTCTTAGTCATTTTACCTTCAAGACAAGATTCACAAACTGGTAGAGAACTAACTTTTAGTTCTTTTAAAATACCATCATTTACTAATCTGTTAATTATGTCAAGGTTAACATGACCTAATCTAAGGTGCCATAGGTATGTTTCATTATCAGAAGAAACCTTTTGCTTCTTGGGTTTTGGTTATTCAACTTTGAACATTTCGGTATTGAGCAGCGATTTTTCGTTGGGCCTTAAAGTGTAAAGCCCATTTTCCAAATACGCAAAACAAATATTCAAACCATGTCTAGAAATATTAACATAATTATTATTAAAAAAAACATTAAACATTTGTTCAAATAACCTGGAAACAAAAATCAAATTTCTACGAAAACAAGGAATGTAATAAACATTATCCAAAAATAAAAATGTATTTCTAAAATAAAATTTAACGAGTCCCACTGCTCTTGCCAAACAACCTCTCCCATTCCCACTCTCATCATTTGTTCCCCGTCGGCAAGCTCCCTTGAAGAACTAAGCATCTGCAAAGAAGAACAAACATGGTTAGTTGCCCCTGAATCAATTATCCAAGGTGAAGTATTATCTTCAACTAAACAAGCTTTTAAAACGAGCAAATCTAATTTACCGTTGTTCTTCTTTTCTTTGAGTTCCTGAAGATACTTCTTGCAGTTTCTCTTCTAATGCCCAACTATGCCGCAGTGGAAACATTGTCCTTTAGGCTTCTTTTGGTTTGAGCTTTTTTTGTTGTTGTTGCTTTTGTTCTTCTTAGGTTGCCCTCCATTTTTAGACTTACCACTTCCTTCAGTCCTCTTCCTCTTCTTATTCTTTTGAGTAGAAGAGGAGGGTTGAGCTTCTGCAACATTTGTCTCACATTCTTTAGTCTTTTTTTTTTGAAATAGACTTGAAGGTTTGCAGCTCATTAAGCAACTCAGTCATATTATATTTCAGATTGTTCATGAAATAGTTGCTTTTGAACTTAAGGACAGCAACGGAAAGGGTTTCCAAAATCATCCCCACCTATGTGGCTGCATCTATCGCAACCCCGTTTACCTCGGCCTCATGGAGATAGTTAACCATGTTAAGAACATGTTCTCTGATTGAAATCCTTGCCTTTATTTTGGAATTCATTACCGCCTTAACGACTTTGTGGCGTGCTGTTTCAAAAGGCTTGCCAAACATGTTTTGTAGAGATTGCATTATTTCATAAGTGGTCTCCATGCATTCATGTTTCATCCTAAGCACGTCAGACATGCTAGCCAAAAGGAAGCAACGGGCCTTGTTGTTTGCTTGGATCCAATGATCATATACTTATCGTACATTACGAGGAGTATTGGCAGTAGGTGATGGAGGACATTCCTTCGTCAGGACAAACTTGTAATTCTCGCAAATTAGTACTATATTCATGTTACTCTTCCACTTGGCAAAATTATCTCCAGTTAATTTTTCATTTGAGAGAATAGCGATGATTAGATTTGACATTGTTGTTGTAATAAATAAATAAAATGACATAAATTAAATGGTTACATAAACATCATAAATATATGTTTTGAAATAGTAAATGTGATGCATGATGCACATGAAAAAATTTACTAATTCCACGATTATTCAATTTTAATAAATAAAATGCCGCCGTAGGGTAGGTCAAATTATTTATGAATTGAATTGAGACATTCTCAATTAATAAATATATTCAAAATATCTCATATTTTCTATATTTATTAATAACCGTTTATTTTGGTCAAGATATGATTAACAATTTAATTATATCTTTATGAGTGTAACCCACTATTTTAGATTTTAACAACTTAACTCAAAATTGTCGTCGTAGGATAGGTCAAATTTGAAATACATTATAAAATCTTATCTCTTGGAAGCCAACCTTGTTATTGATTTAAATGTACACCCTCCGTAGGGAGGACGAAATCACAGCGTCGCGAGGAGCCATATAAATCTCACGGTGTTGTGCTAATAGTAGAATCCGTAGGTTATATTGTCTTATTACCTTCTCCGACTTATTATTTTAAAAGATGTGTTTTATCTTATAATCATATGTTTTATAACTCTAGCAAATAAAAACAATTTTTAATTACGAGGTTATATTATGTGTTAATAGAATCCCATTCTACTTACACTTAAAAAAAAATTACCATATTTTCTAAAAATCTAAATTTATTATGAATTATCTAAATTACTCAATATTAAATAATTTAAAATTAGATAACTTAGAATTAACACGAATTTTACTAAGTCTTAACTATTAAAACTAAATTCTCATTTTTCGGTTTATTAAGATTCTATAAAACCAATCCAATTAATTTAATCTCATTAAATTAATTTTAACACATATTAAATCATTTTATAAACACCTTTATAAAAAAAATAATATGCTAATGAATGCATATCATGTTACAATAACTATAAGTGAGCACTTTTCTAGATGACATGTTATAATACATGAACATGTTATCACAATCATCACATGAAAATAAAGCATGAAAATAAACAATGAATTTTGACTGGGTTCTTTTGGATAATTAAAATTACAACCTATAAAAAAAATTACAAAGGTTTTCTTCTAAGTTATACATAATTCTCTGCTCTAATTTTGTAGTCTTCATTAAATGGTTTACTGTGCAACAATCTGCTCGGTCACCTTTGAAATTTGACAGGTCTAAAGTTCTCAACTGGGCCAAAAGATCCAATGGACTTTTTTTTTCATCGCTCCATGTATAGCAGGTGAAGAAGAAGAGAGAAGAAAAAAAATTGAAAAGAAATAATAATAATAAATTACAAAAAAGCTTATACCCTTTTATGAGTTTATACAAATTTGATCTAATCAAACTGAAAATAAAATTATCAATCCAAAAAGACCATATAATTAACGATAAAAAATCCATTCATTAAACTACCATTCATCACATGAATAAAAATTGCAATGATGCAAAGTGCCCACAAACATGCATAAAAAAATGTTATTACCAATATAAAATCATGTTGATTAAAATTATATATGCTACAACCCGCTTTGATGCCATTTGTTGGAATTAAAGTATGAAACGCAATAGAAGGAACGGATCATTGACAAAAAAAAAATTCTGAAAACTTTGTTCATCGAGAATAGATGTATAATTTTAATTAATAATAGAAAACTTTGAAAATTTTACTAGCCTTTTTGAAGACTATCAGGGTATCTTAGCTTTCTTCTTTGACACTACAATCTTCCAATCTAGGCCTCTACACCAATGGAAAGACGAGTGGGCATCAAACTGCAAGAATGAATTTCTCTCACACTTTTTTGAATCTGCTATGTACTCAACACATGAGATAGCGGACTTTTTTTTCAAAAAAGAACCCTTAGTTTTTCTCTCTGGGTATTTTGCAAAAGTTACGTGAATGAAAAAAAAAAAACTCTTAAGATAACTGTTATCTCTCCCTTTTTATATATGAGCCATTAGTAATTTTTCAATTGATTTTTCATTTGAAATAATTACTATATCAGTTATATGGGAAAATAATATATTTTGCATGATTTTAACATTTTTTTTCTTTCCCTTTTTTATTCTAAAAACAAATCAAGATTTGATTTATATATATATATATATATATATATATATATATATATACACACACGCACACAGATGCACGCTTAGTGAAGTTACCTTTTTTTTTAATAACATATATATATATATATATATATATAATATGAACTTCACCTTACGTAAGGTTCACGTTTCCCTCTTTTTATATATATATATATATATATATATATATATTATAAAATCTTACATATAAATAAGATTTGGTTCAAAACCCCATATATATATATATATGTATATATCAAAAATCTAAATTCAAAAATAAATGACATTTATTTAAAAATAGATTTTACAATTAATCAATTAATTAATTAACTAATGCTCAGTTAAATATGACAACATTTATCACATTACATTATGTGTTACAGAGAACATTTTTTTGTGTCACATTAATAATTCAAGTGTGAAATAATTAATTCAGAATTCAATAATTTTAAACTAAATATGTATAATTCATTCTATGCATAAATCCAATATAGTGTTACAGATGTGGTATTGGGGACCTATAGACCTATAACCCAAGCTCTAATAAATTTGACAATTAATTAAACTCTTTGATTAATGTGCCAAATTTATTAGTTTCAGTGTTATTCCACTAAAAACCTGAAACTGAACTCTTGAGATTATAGTAAAATTACTCAAAGAAAATAAGCGAGTAGTCCATTGATATAATCATTACATATAAGTCAGTCCTCCATAAATAGTTCATAATAAGAGCTAGGCTCAATTTTCGTTTACCTAAAATAATAATAAATGTCACTTTATTTATTTATTAACAATATGCACAATTTCACAGCTTTTAGGACACCAAACCCAACAAGTTTACATATGACTTAGCAATTTGAAGACGTGATAGGTTAATTTATATCTTTAATAATAATATGAAGAGAGAATGAGTTTCGACTAACCTCTTAGAGCACTTCAAACGCAGAAAACATTTTTTGTTTGACTTTTCAGTTTTTTCTTTCTTTCTCTTTTCTCTCATTTTCTTTCCTTTTTTTTTTCTTTTTTGTCATACATATTTGTTTCTTTTCATTCTTATTATATTTTCAGACATATTTGTTCTTTACTCCTTAATTTTTTACTATTTTTTTAACATACTTAATATGCACCTATTCTATGCATGCTTTTCGACTAATATATATATATATATATAAAAGGAGCAATTCCTTTTCTTTTCTTATTTCACATGTTGCTCGTTGTGACTACCTGTTCATCTCTTTCTCATTTTTTTTCTTTTGGTTTTGCTTCTTTAAAAAAGTTTTTTTTCCCAATATTGTTTTAAAAATCTTTTTTATTTATATACATATATAAAAGTGGTATTGATGCTTCTTTGTCTCTCCTCTCTATTTGCCTTGTTGCTCTCTTTTTTTTTTTTTCTTTCTTTTCTCATCTTTTTCTTTATCAGTTTTCTTCCTTTTTTTTTTTCTTTATAAGACTATATCTCACTCCTTCACTATTTTCTTTGCTTTTTTTTTTTTTTAAGCTTTATGACCTTACACACACACACACACACACACACATGTTAAAATGTGTCTATGTATCTATTATAAATTATCATACTTAAAAAATCTGACGACTATAATATAAACACATGTAGCGTGTGTTTATGACTAGTGTGAAGTAAAAATATGATATATTGTAAAACTCTTACGTGCTCCCTTTTTTGAACTTATTTTTTGAACTTAAATCATTTTGCCAAACACCTTATTAATCATTACAAGAATGTATCTTTAAAATATTTCAATATTAAAATTTATTTTTTGAACTTCGAATTATAAATAAAAGTAGATTAAACATTAAAACGATAAGTAAATTGTTCATATGGTTTGTGAACTTTTTAAAAGGCGACAATTGAGCCTCAATCTTTATATATATATATATATATATATATATATATATATATATGAGGACTAAAATCATCAAAAGTCTGTCAAAAAATAAACAAAAGAGGCCATGTGCTATTCACATGATTTTATATCATGGGTATTTTAGTAAAGAGTGTCCCTGAAAATGTAGTTAGAATTTGTAAGTTAGAAATAATTTATTATAACAAGTGAAAACATTACATTGTAGCATACTTTTGTTTTATATTATGATAGCATATGAGGTTTTATATTGTAGCAGTTGGATTCAATAAATTTCAAAGATCTTGTCAAACAAAGCCAAAATGATTTTATTTTTTTACAATTAAAGTAAATTGAATTATTATTGATTTATTAAAAATTAAACTAAGGGTGCGTATATTGACGTTCTTCATTTTACTTTTCATAGACTTATTCTTAAATACCTTGCAAAATAGGTTACACCCTCTTAAAATACCAAGATAGTGTTGTTTTTTCTTTGTCAACCTACTAACCAAAGAAACAAACAAACTTTTATGATAGTTTAAAGAAGAATTTTCTCGAAAAAAAAAAATCAATCTTTTAAAACTTCAATTGAATATATACATATATCTGCGTAAAGATTTTATAAAGTTACTAACCTCAGAGAAGGGAAAAAGAGAGGGGTCATGAAACCTTCATTATACATAAAAAACCATTATGTATTGATTCTTTCACTGCAAGCAAAATATTGATTCCACTTCAAAAAAAAAAAAAAAGTATGCATTTCACTAGGTAAAAAAATTCCGTGATAAGCTTTATTGAACCAAACTGTTTTAATCCTCAAATGCAAATCATAACCAATTCGTGGACTGCATATGAAAATTCTTTTTTTTTCCTCGTAAATCAAAGGGTCAAAAGTTTATAGATTTCTTTACATTAAATAATTAAAATGTGTAAAGGTTCCACTTAGTTTATAAAAAGTACATGATCGTAATTTTTTTTCTCAAAATAAATGGGCTCAAATAGATTATATGATTCGTCGACATTAAACCATAAAATTTGAATTGGAAACAAGAAATTTAAAGAAAAAGAACCGGCGTATTTTTTTTTGCGTAAGCTCTTTAACATTAAAATCCATCTTTTTTTTTTTCTAAAAAGTAGATAAAATATTTTGTAAAGATAAAGTGTGTAATAAATATTTTTAAAAATATTTTTATGCAATTTTATTATGGTACATCTATGGTAGAGAACACTAAAATTTTTCACCAATAGAAAACAATCTAATGATGGAGAATTGTAGCTAAATTTGAATCCATGGTTAAAAAAGAGGGTGTACCACAAAGGAAGGATTTTGAAAAATGGAGTTAAGAAAATTTGATTTTGACAAAATAAATTTTTTTTGGGTCATTTTTTGACGCAAAATAACATATTTTTTAAACATAAAAACAATTTCAGTTTTTTTTCTTTTTACTCTATTGAGATTCCTCTTCTCTTTTTGTCTTTTCTTTTTAAAAAACTGAAATAATCTAATTGTCTAAAAAATCATATTTTTTTCTGTAAAAAAAAAAAGGGAAACTTTTCCTCCATTAGGATTTTTTTTTTGCCCTTCCGTCAAAATCTGCCCAATAGAATAGAGCCGCCCACTTATAAATCAATCCTTAATTAAAATTTTATTCTAAAAACCACTGTAATTAAAGAAAAAAAAAACACGACAGTCCTTCACCACCGTCTCCATCGTTGGTGATCGGAGCAGAGGAAGGTGTCAAGGAGTTTCTCCAACTAGGCGATTGAAAGGATGGAATTGGAGACTAGGGATTCCTCCATCGTCGGAGGAGAACATATTCGAGAATTGATTCTGGAACATTCGAGGTCTTCAAGCTCTTGTTCATGGTTTCTGTTCATGGAGACCACCAACGATGGAGACAGCCCCATGAAGCATAACACCAGTCGTCACGAACCCATTCCCAGCCCCACGAATCCTGTCGTCGAGCACCCCATGAACCTGATTGCTTGCCCCTTCCAAACCGTTGTTAGCCCCCACGAACACCGTCGGGGCCCCTGTGAATGTCACTGGGAGCCCACAGACCCCTTGCCACCACCCGCGAATCCCATCAACATCGCTAGCCCCCATAAACGTCATTAAAGGCCTTGCAAACCTTGCTGAGGCCACGTCCTAGCGAACCCCATGGTCGAGCCCTCGCAAACTTCATCGAGAGGCCCAAACTCCCACAAAGCCCGTCTCATCGTTGAGCTCACACGGTTGATATTTGATGAGGTGAAGCTTGGAAGGGGCGAAGGATATCGCAGAGGTCGCCAGCATCGAAGAAGAAGGAGACGCATAGGGTTTCAGCGACTTTGGAATGGTCAGATCGGGAACAAGCGAGCACGGTGTGGCCTTGCTGGACGAAGGTTCTAGAGAGGATGGCAATCAAAAGTCGGCGGTGGCGACAATGCTTGTGGGGAAGATCAGTTTTTACTCAATTGTGTTAGGGGTTTGTAATCAAGGGCAGAGATCAAAAGTTCTATTAATTCAAGGGCTGAGAATTATTTTGAGTAAAATACTGAATTTTGAATATTATACATTAAACTCTATTTTATGAGTTATGAGCTCATTTTACAACACCTATTAGATATAGATTTAGATATAGATTCAAATGCTGTCTGACAACAGTTTTCATTACAAATTCAGTTATAAATGATGTAAAGCTTTCATATGTTACAATAACAATAAAAAAATTACTACAGTATAAAGCTCTCATATATTATAATAAAAATAATTCTAACTAACAGTTCCTATCACCTTTCTAAACACCCTCTCGATGGTTCTTACAACTTTCTCCAAAGACAGAGAATTTTATGTTTCTCCATCGTAACTTTTTCTATTTTATTAATGTATAATATAGTGATAAGAAATTTATTTAATAAAGTGTGAAAAGAATATATCAAAGACAAATAAATACAATTTAATTGGTTGTAAGTTTTTTTATTTTAAACATAAGTTAAAAATTTAAGTCACCTTAAACCTTACACAATAATAATAATATTTTTCTCTTTTTTTTATATATTACAATAAAATTATTTTTAACCAATATTTCAATCACTTGGCAAACGCCCTATAAATTGAGGTATAAAAATTGCAAATCATTGTTTATTATTATGAAAATAGGGGGAAACAGGTCGGTAGACCGTGGACGATAAACCCCCACCGCCCAGACTGCCGGAGCCCCAAACGAGCCGCCCCTCTGGTGACCATCCCGCAACCACCGGCCCCAGCGGCACCGACGAGACCCCACCCCAACCAAACACAAGGCCCACTAGTCGTGCCTCTCCTCTCCGGCGCTTCTTTCGTCACCGAGACCAGGTACCTACTTGGCTTTGAAATACCCATTTCAGAATTGTGTTTTTCGCTTTTTCCCTATTTAATCTTCACTGTTATTTGTTTGGAATTTTTTGTCTTTTCTGCCATAACTCTCAAAGTTTGAATTTTTTTTTTATCATTTACTAGTAATTCACTATATGACACGCGTTTGGATTCTGTAATGGGTTCTTCTCAATCAATTTTTCCCTTGATAATTGTGAATTGTGATTCTTCTTCATTTTTTTCTGCTCGTTCAATTGAAGCAGTATTAATACATTTTTGGTGCCAAAATCATGAATTTGATGTCTTGACATTGCAGTAGTTTTTGCAGCAGTTTTATCCCCCAAAATGTTGTTCAGTACTTCTCTCCGAAATCAAGGCCTGTTATGGCCCGTGACAGAGTAGGCTGAAGACTGAAGAGTGTCTCCAACTCGATATCAGCTTATAATTACGAGTACGACCCACTTTCTCTTTCTCTCCGCTCTCCGCTCTCCGCTCTCCGCTCTCCGCTCTCCGCTCCCGCTCTAATAAAGTTTCCAATTCCAAGAGGAATATGGTTTATTTGTTTATCTAATTAACTTGTTGGGTTTCAGTTCACTTTGTAAAAGAATGGGTAAGGAGAAGACTCACATCATACCCTTCATTTTACGGTTGAACACCGGCAATGCAGATTTCTCTAATCAAATCTCTTGTTCCAAATCCAATCCATTTCTTAGAAGATTTCTTTTAAGCTCGTCTCATTCAACACGGCTATTGGGGAACTCACACAATATTGTGCCACGAACAACCAGATTTAACCTTGGTTTTCCGACCTCATTTGAGCTCTTTTCGTTTTATTCATTTTACTCGACCAAGCCTACTACTATGTCAAGGTCGTTTAGGAGGAGAGCTAGCAAGAGACGGAAAGCCAATAACATGGCAACTAGTGTTGGATTTGATGAAGTCCGATTTCAGAGTGCTGTTTCTCAGCTTCTGCCTAGGTTTACACCTGAAGAACTCGCTCATGTCATGTCTCAGCAAGATGATCCTCTTGTCTGTCTTGAGCTTTTCATTTGGGCCTCCCAGCAGCCAAGGTTCAGGCACGGGGTTTGCTCTTATCACTTCACCATAAAGAAGCTTGGTGTTGCTAAAATGTACCAACAAATGGATGATATCGTAAACCAAGTCCTCTCTCTTTCTCATTTTGGGGATGAGCCTCTTTTCAACACCATTATTTACTTTTTCACTGAAGCGAGAAAGTTGACTAGAGCTGTCAATATATTTAACCACATGAGGACCAGCAGAAACTCAGATTGTAGGCCTTCGATCAGAACCTATAACCTTCTTTTTGCCGCGTTTTTGAGTAGAGGAAGAAATTCTTACATAAACCATGTGTATATGGACACAATTAGGTTCCTATTTAGACAAATGGTGAATGATGGTATTGAGCCAGATATTTACTCTCTGAATTCCATGGTTAAAGGGTATGTGCTTTCCCTTCATGTCAATGATGCACTTAGGATATTTCACCAGATGGGTGTGGTGTATAATTGCTTGCCAAACTCGTTTACATATGACTATTTGATCCACGGCCTATGTGCTCAAGGAAGGACATGCAATGCTAGAGAGTTGTGCACTGAAATGAAGACTAAAGGGTTTGTTCCGAGTGCTAAATCGTACAACTCGCTTGTGAATGCCTTGGCTCTCAGTGGAGGTGTTGAGGAGGCGGTTAAGTATCTGTGGGAGATGATTGAGTGGCGGAGATCTGCTGATTTTATTACGTATAGAACGATACTGGACGAAGTATGTAGAAGAGGGACGGTTAAAGAGGCGATGAAGCTGTTGAAGGAGTTTCAAGAGAAAGACCTTGTGGATGGACATACCTACAGGAAGCTTCTATATGTGCTTGAAGATGATATCGGGACATAATTCAACAGACCAAAAATCCATTCAGGTAATTCTCATTGGTGATACGCTCTGTTGTTTGTTATTAATAAACACTTTGTTTTTCTTTTCTTTTCTTTTCTTTTTTTTCTTAAATTAGCCTTAGCCAAGGCAGAAATGATGAGGGTATGTTTGGTTTGTGGCTAATGAATTTTTTTGTTAAATCCTTCTAGTTCATGTCATCAAAACGAGTACAAAAACAAAAAGTTCCAATACAAAATTCCAAGACTGAAAAAGTCGCCAAGACTGCTTCTTTATTGAATAGGTCTTGAACGTGCTGTGAATATGCAATCTGATTCACTTATAGGCGTGTGTGTGAATAATGGTCCAATTTACGTCCCCCTATTGCACACAAGCTAGGCTCTAAACTACATTTGGACTCTTTCTGTTTGCAGTTAGGTTGGTGCAGTCTTGTGCGCTTGATGAAAGGTGAATTCCTTGGACGTGGAAAGTCACAAGGCTCAGGAAAATTCTCTTACTTAGGTACAATATACCACATCATCGTGTCCTCTATTTTCAAATTCTTGGTTGACTTTTTATAAAAAAGATGACCAAAAAATGTAATTAAAAACGAAAATTGTGCTCCATGATGATATTATATACACGGGTGGAAACAGTAGAGACAAATTTTGAACAAATGGGTATAGCTTGCTTTATCCGGTTATTGTGTCCCGCGTTCTATGTTTTCTGGTTGTTGCTGCAAAACGTTAATCTACAAGTCCCCTGTCACATTCCATGCTTTTTGTCACTAATCAATTTTATATCTCAAGAATAAATTGGCTTCAAGCTTGTTTCCTGCAACTACAAAACTGTAAGATAAGATGTGTTTATTATCATCTCAATTCTCACGTGCTTGTTTGAGTATTAGTTCTTTCATTAATAAACTTGATAAAATGATGGCATAAATATGGCCTCCTTTTCTGTTTAATTAGTCTAGTCACCTCTTTTTCTATGCATTTTATCATGTTGGAGTTTGCCCTCTATGCAGATCCATCTCAAGAAAAAGAAGCAACCAAATTGTAAGTTAAGGAGTTGTTTATTTGGTGCGGGCTCGAGATGCTTTTGACATGAGGCAGTAAGTCTAGCAAGGCTGTTCTTCCAAAGCTGCCTAGATACTCTCTGGTTGGCTTCCTCCCCCGCTGGGCTCCTTGAAGCTAAATGTAGATGTGGCTGTGATTGATTTGTGTCCTTGATTTCAATTGCTTCGCTGTTGGGGGCGGGAATTGTTCTGGATTCAAATGGAACTTTTTCAAAAAGTTTTGATGGTCTTGTTTCCCTTCGCCTTACTCGGCTGAATATTATCATGAGCTTAGGGAAGGGGAAAGCTTAGCTTGTGTTGTGTGTGCGTTGGTTTGCAAGGTTGGCAGACTAGTGGTTTGTTTCCAAATCTGAGCAGCAGTTTTCTTTGTTGACTTAACACACACGTTGGGGTGCACTGAGATTTGGTTGCAGTTATATTTTGGTGTTTTAGTGTTAATTTGGGTTCCATTGCTAGAAATGAGTTTAGCTTAAGTCTGGGCAGAGGCCATATCTTGTTTAACTTGGTAGTTGCTGAGTTTGTTTTACTCTTCTTCAAAACTGTTTGGAATACAATTACGAAGTCTTAAATTTGATAGTAGTATTAAAACTTAGTCCGTCAATAGAATGAATGATCCAATTCGCCTAACTCTGCAAATTGTATTTGTCTGGTTAACCATATCCAAGGAATTGAAGCTCTCAAACTCAAAGAGCAGCTCACCAGTCTAAGCAACAAGATCTAATATTGACGCTACAACGCCGTATAGGGAAAGCTAAAGACGACTTGACAACTACATTAGCCAGAAAAACGACAAGGAAGGAAGATAAAGGAAAAGGAAAAGGAAAAGAAATGCCCCCTCCTCGTCATGGCTCGTGCGAGGGTGAGAGAGTAGTTGACCACGTGCTAGGCACATGTAACGTAACAACCCTGGCTGACCGTGACGGTGACTGTTCACGATCAAAAGGAACGCTCGGGCAATTAGGGCTCGAAGAGAAATGGAATGGCGTCAGTTGCCAGCCAAATAGAAGTTTGATTTTTTTTATTATTTTAAATATTATATTCTTTTTTTATTTTTGGATCCGCGATGAATTTGTTGAGACCTTTGAGGATACTATTTGGTCCGTAGGGTAAATATTCACTTTTTGCATAATACATTCAAACTTTAAATTTTAGAATAATACTCCATAAACTTTAAAATGATTGACAATTAAAGTCTAATAGTTATTTTGTAATTTTCGTTAGGTATTCTTTTTTAAGTGTTGAGTTTTAAAATTTTTTTCTTAAAATAAGAAACTTTGCCCTTAAAAAAAATCATATGTGAATTTCGTGATGAACATTGTGCATATTTTTTAACACTTAGTTATTTGCCAATAATTTTTAAAATTCAAGATATATTTTACCAATATTAAAAGCTCGAGGTGTATCGTGCAAAATACGAATAGTTTGGGGTGTAATGTTACTCTGCGTTGTGTGCATGTATATATATGTTGGTATATAGTAGAAAGAAAAGGAAGAGTGAGTGATGAGAATCAGAGTAACTGGGATTGAATAATGGTTGCTGCAATGAAATTGTTTGTGTTTGCTAACATTAAATTTAATTTGCATGGCGGACATCAAATGCACTCTCAACTTTAATCCTGTTAGAGTGTTAGACTGTTACTGTTGCCTCACAGGACAAAACATCAATTGAAAGAGCAATGAAGATGTCTTTTGCACCACTCTAGTTGTAGTCTTTACTCACCGACTCCCCTAGGCTCGTCTTGCATTAATCATTCTACATGTACATTATTGAGTCAAGTAGAGATCTAATACTCCAAATTTCGTACATATACATAATTTTACTGCGTCGCACTAACTAGTAAAAGTATAATTGGGTCCGTTAAGATGAGAAGAAAAATGCAAATAGCAATGGAGGTGCGGTAGGGCCTCAGCCAAGGTCTGGTAAAAGCTTCTGCTTAGATCAAACAAGAAGAAAAGATAGTATTGGTATGTGATATTAATGAAGACCTAAAACGAAGGCCAAGATATTTCTGCCGACCAAGGCAATATTTTTCCACCACTAGAAAATAAATAAGTGGAAACAAAATACTCGCAACTGACTGTTGGCATGAATTTTGAACATCAACAACAGAGTATTAACATAAAATAAAATACAAAAGCAATTATTGCATTTGTAGGTAAGGTGATTAATCAATGGAACTTTGAAACCCAATTACTGTATCTGCAGCTGCAGCTAGGTAAGGCGATTAATGAGAACAATCCTTGGAGTACATTTTAATCCATATACATCACTCACTCATCCGTTAGTTAGGATTTGGAAATATTCGAGAATGAGTATGGAAATTCCATCAACCCCTCACAAAATTTTTAAGGTCGACCATCGAGGAATGTTTAGATTGATGCCTCCTTGATGGTAGCAAATTAGCAATTAGCGTCAACGAAATATTATTATTTTTCAAAAAAAAAAGAACAATAATTGGTTGGTAGACGACATGCATAGTTGATAGGACATGGCAACAGAAGCAGCTTTAATGTTTATGTGACTGGCATTCCAGCATTTTTTGGCTTGGCTTCTTTGTCTAATCGTCTCGTCTCATTCTACTCTTTTCTTTCCTTTGCTTTTCTTTTGTGCAGTGCTTGTTTACCATTACTATATTATACTTTATTTGGTTGGAGAGAGAGAGGAGGGAGAGGGAGAGGGGGAGGGAGCCTTTTTTCCGCCCTACCATTTTGTATTTAGTGGAGCGATTTTACAATCCATTACTTAAAAAGTTTAAAAAGACTGTTTTAACCTTCAAAAAGTTTAATATAAAATGATAAAAAAAGACAATTAAGTCATTAAACACATATTCATTTATCCATCATTTTAATTTTCTACCCCTCTTATCAAATTACATCAAGATTATTTTAATCCATTTCATACTGAACATGGGCTATGGCCCAGTTGATGTTGAAGGACAAAATCATGTTTTCCAAACCAAACCCAAAAATTAAAAAAAAATTCTCCAATAAAACACAAAATGACTTTGACTACTTTGTCTGCTTTTGTCTAATCACTAATCAGTAATTCAGTTGGGATTTTTGTTAAGTCGAGTTAATTAGAAATACAATCGGTCAAGTTCCTCTCTTTTATTTCTCTGGTGAGCAAATACTGTGGTTTTATTTATACTCAACAGATTGGACGTTCAGTCTTTTCCATACGCACTCCTCGTGACATGGCCCTATTCCCATACTTCTGCTTTTCTAGTTGTTGTGTCTCCTTGTAATCTCAACTCTCAACGTTCTTCTTTCTTGTTTCTTTTTCTTTCTTTTTCTTTAATCTAACGGAAAATAAAATTTCATTTTTGTATGTCTACTTTAGCATGTTGGCAGGTTTAGTATCAGGTATTTGAAAATTCCATTTGGGTACTCCTTTAAATATGACATTTTTCCTCACCTTAAGAGAATTTATGATTGTATCTAAGCATTCAAAACCAGACTTAGACTTACAGAGAGAGAACAAAAAAGAGAAAAGTAGAGATAGAGTGTGGAGGCCGGTGGGCCGGCATGTCGTTGGTCTGCTTGCCACCATTCTTCATCCGAAGGATGGTCACTGGGCGATCTACATAGTACCGTGCCACCACGGGAGAAGGCTTTGGCTTGCGTTGGAGTACGGGTGCATGATAACTTTAGTTTATAGAGTTATTTAATCACTTTGATTAATAAATAATGCTATGTTCTTGAGAAAAATCACTTGAAAGCCCTGAATTTATGAAGGTTTGTCACTAATTTTGTAGAATTGAAGGAAAAGAGAAGAAATTTGAGAAAATGAAATCCCAAGCGAGGAAGTGGGAGGGCCGCAGCGCTCGCTAGAATAAGAGCGCTGTGGCGCTGAGAGGAGAATTGGGGCCTAAGTGCTGTCCAACGTGTAATTTGGGATTTGGAGGGTATTTTAGAAGTATAAATAGATCATGATGTGTCTATCAAAATCATCTAGGGTTTTATTTGGAGAACATCGTTGAAATTTTCTAGAGAGCTTTCCAGTCATCGGAAGTAAGAGATTAGAAATTGGTGACAGAATTTCTTGTTTTCTGAACTCCTTATGATTAATTCAATTGAAATTTCAGTTTATATTTCTCCTTAAATTATGTTCTAATTATCTTAGTTAGGGCTATGATGTAGCCTAATCATGATGATGTGAATTTCATATTTATTTATACACCATAATTGATTTTATTTATGTGAGTTATTTGTTATTATGTTTAATGCTTTTGAATTATTAGCTACCATTTAAATGATCTGATGTGCATGTTCATAACTGAGAAGGAAGAATTATGCAAATGCTTCTTATAACATATAACCATGAATTAAATATAGATAGAGATATAACATATTCTTTGTGTGGCTTTACCTGAAAAATTCATGAATCTTAATGCACTTAGATTTATTTAAATTCACATAGAGATATAGTGAGTTAATAAACTGAGTAGATTTGCCATACCTAGAGATAGGATAGTAAATAATTTGGGAATTTTCATCATCACATGTGTATTGATTAATTGGGTTGCACAATTTTATGAAATTCATATCTAGTAATTATAGTGAAATCAGATGCTTTAACGCTTTGTCTTATTAAAGTATTTCTTAAATTTGATTGCAATTATTCTTCTTAATTTAATACTTAATTTAAGCATTTTTATTTATTAAATCTTAACTTCATTTAATCGGCTAGATAAACTCTAGGGTTGATCCAACTTTAGCACTTAATTAGGGTATTTTACAACAATCCCTGTGAGACGATACTCTTACTCACTATTTATTACTTGATCGATAACGTGCACTTGCGTTAGTGAATTTACCGAACAGTGCGAAGTGAAGAGAGGAAGGTCTGTCGCCGTTGATCTAGGTCTAGCTTTGAGGAAGGAGGAGCTGTTGTAGTCCACGACGGTTGTGGGAGGCTCGAATCTCCTTTTAGGATCGGGCTGCTTTGGATGAGCCGGGGGGAGATGGCTCGATTGTGTGGGGCCACTATGGGTTGGGCGGATTTGGCTACCCTTTGCCTTTCGCCGGTCTTGAGGGCCTACCCATTGCCATGGGAGGGTTCGTGTCGCTAAATAAGGGCTGACTGAGATGGATCTCAGCTGGCTGGCGAAATGTCTGTGGAGGGGCCGTGGGAGCTTTCTGGTGGCCAGGTGGCCAGAGTTGGGTGGCTGAGGCTTTTGGGTGGTTGGCGTTGAGGGACCTCGTCTTCATGGATCGCAGTGGGAGCTACACTCTAGAGTTATGTTCTGTGTTGTTTTTTTTTTTGTGTTTGTTGCAATAAGGCAATGGTTTCCCCACTGGCCTTTTGGGTTATGTTTGTGTATTTGTGTTGTGTTTGTGGGCTGGTTTTGAGCTAGAGGCTTATTTCTCTTTGCCTCTTGGTTTATTGAGTGGTATCTTGAGTCAAGAATGGGTCAAGGTGTGAATCTTTTTTGTGGTTGTTGGGACCACTATGAGTAGGAGTTTACCTCCGTCTAAGGTTAGGTTCTCGTCTAGCTTCGTCGATCGGGGCACAAAATCTTGGGTAGGTTTTTTAAGTCTGTTTATGTACCCGGTTCTAGGTCTTTGGACCTCTGGCTATTCCTTGGCTGTTTTCAGCTTGTTTTAATAAATTGTTTTCCTCTGGTTAGAGGCCTTACATATAAAAAAAAATGAATATGAAGAATTTTGTTTTCTTTTCTCTCAAGTTCTTCTTCTTCTCCTCTTATATCCTTTATTTAACCAACTCGGATTCTATTTTTATTCCTCTAGTTGTTTTATCTCACTTCTTTATTAATAGGGTGTTTGGCATTCTTAGTTTCAACTAAATTTTTGGTTGCTATAGTGTAAAGCTCTCATATATTACAATGTCAAAAAAATGAGTTATCGTGCTAAATTCTCACATGCTACAATAATTTTAATCAAAATTGATTCAAACTATTGGTTTAATATCTGAACCAATTGCCCGAATATTCTATTTCTTCTAACTTTTCTATCTTGTTCCTTTATTAGTTTGGTTATATTTGCTATTTTTTTTTAATTTTTTTGCTTTTACTAAAAGGGAAGAATTCTCACTTTACGTCCTAAACACTGGTTAAAGGTGTCAGGTGATTTATTTATTTTTTTGAATAACAGGAACCAAAATCCCGGACACCAACTTGATAAAGTATTATTTTAGAGGGTACCAAAATATATTTATTTTATTAAATATTACCCAAAGAACTATGACATAGAAAGTTATTAGGAAATGTTAACTACAAATAACCAAATTTGTCCCCTCAAAAAAAAGTTTGAAGACGTTAATTATAGTTGGTGTTAACCATTTAAGTCGTTAAAAATCTTTTGGCATTGAGGATATATACCCTACAAGAAACCGTGGCCAACATCAATTCAAACGCTTATGGTAAATTGGTTGAGCAAAAGAAAAAATAACTGTAAACATTAAGATTAATTTGATGGCAAAAACAATAGAAGTTATCCAAAACGTTAAGGCAGAAGGTACTTGAACTTGTACAACTCTATGCTTCGTTTTTTTTTTTTTTTTTTTTGTGGCCAAGGTCAAGTTGTCATTAATATTCTTTTATATATAAAAAAAGGGTCTCATTAATGTTTAAATAGTTGAGCATAAATATAAAAACTAGAAAAGGAAAATGGTTGTATTGAGTTTAGAGATACAGAAAGCAACAAAAGAGAAGAGAAGAGATGAGATGAATAAATTCTAAAAATGAGCTGTCAAACTGCAGCAAGTTGGTCCACAATGCTGAAAAGAGTTAGTGCACCCACTGACAAAGTATCAGACTAAGCTTTGCCACAACCAATTTTTATTTTTATTATTTTTATGGTCATGGTGGGGGTGGGCTCATTTGATGCAAAAAGCTCTGCTCTCCCAATTATAATCTCATTTGACCCAATTGGGAATAACAACACATCCTCCACAACCAAGAATGACGTATTTTGTTCCCCTTAAAAAAAAATAAATAAATAAATAAAACATAAGTTACCTAACAGTATTATATTGTTTATTTTAGTGTATTGCACTATTAGACCTTGAAATTTTAATACAGTATCCACCTACACTAACAAATGTGTCAATTTCTGAGTCACTATTTTAAAACTCGTTACAATTATTTTTATTTTTATGTGAAATTAACTCGTATGACAAAAAATTGTCATATCTTTTTTTTTTTCTTTCTTATGTCTCTGTCCAGCTCTTTTAAAAGACTTACTTAGACCATAAATAGCAAGAGAGCTTGTCATACCTGTTAAAACAAACATAAAATTTGGCTTCATCAAACATCACTCCTTTGTAAGTAAAAATGTTTATAAAAAAATATAAACGCTTATGAAATAAAAAGATTGAAAAAAAAAAAGAATAGAAGGCCTCCAAAGTGCTTGGGAGAAGTGGGAACTACTATTTCCTTTAGAAAAATTTCCAAACAAATCCCAAGATTTTATAGCCCAGTGCCAGTAGATACAAGACAAAACAGACTTTGGACACATATGTGATTGTTTAGTTGTAAGCTAGCTAATAGTTTTTATTTAGTGAGTGAGTCCCTTCTTTTCATGACCCATGATTAATTAAAAATTTTAAATAATACCAATAAAGACTAGGGGTGGGGGGTTTATAATAATGAAGATTAGGAATTATAATAATAAATGATAATGGGGTGTGCATTCTCAAGGGCCTATCTTTCTAGTTGGGTCATTATAATTATAATTAATAAACATGGGGAATGCAGCATGGTCAAACTTGTATTTTGCAATTTGTATATCTTTCTCTTCTTTTGTTTGAATGCTTTAGCACATTTCTTTATCCATTGGGATTCCATTCCCTCTCGCTTCCTTTCTGCCGACTATCAAACATAGTTTCGTCTCTCATCACTCCTCATCAATCTCAAAATAAAGAGGAAAAAAACGAATAATAAACATCACACTGACACTCATCAAACCAACAATTACAGCAATTCCGGCACTTTGTCTCTGTTTATCTCCTTTCCCTCGCATTTTTCTTTGACAAGCCCCCCTCCTTTTTGCTTTCTTTTTTTTTTTTTTTCTCTCTCTAGTCTCTAGTACAATGGACCAATTAGTATTGTTGTGTACACCGTTGCTTTTATTGTACTGTACTATCCACCAAAAGAAGGCAGTGGTTTGAGAAATTATTTTTAAAGTTGCTGGGAGCATCACAAACAAAGTTGCGGGTATATGGTAAATTATGTGTAAAATCATTATGAAGACATATAATAACAAAAATAATCGACATATTTTGTTTATAGTTTTAGTTTTTAATATTAATTTTAAGGTTAACATACGTAATATTTATTTTTATTATGTAATATAAAAATAATATCAATAAAAATATAAAAATATTTTGTTTATATATCCACGTAAAAGAATCACTGTAAAAGAATCACTCTAAAAAAAGCATAAATGATATTATAAAAAATTTTCTTATAAATTAATTCTAAATTTCTTTTATTGATATTATTTTAATCTTTTATGGAAAAATGGATTGATTAGGAATTATGTAATATAGTTGAGATTAGTTTTATGATTTTAACTTACGAAACAGAAGTTATTATAAAAAGGCAACCCTGATCTGTTTATGAATTTTTCTTGCTGAAACAATTTTTAGAAACAATTTTATAAAAACAGATTTTATCGACCACCCTAAATTAAACTGCTAAGTAGTTACGGAAACTAAACACAGCTTCTAAAAATAATTTAATGGGCCTAATATCTTCCCCCTTTATCCCTTGTGCTTGCTTGCCTAATGGCCAATGCTTTTGCATCGAGTAGAGTGACTAATAAACAATAGCACACAAGTTCTCAAAGTTTTTAATTTAGTTCAAGTTAATTTGGGAAAAGAAAAAGAAAAGGGTAAGGGGGCAAAATCTAGAGTATGGATTCTCTTCTCTTATCTTTGCTGCTTGGACCAGCCTGCCCAGTGCCCTGGCACAAGAATGAAGACAAATCCAATTATTGCTGCACTTTACACAAAAGTACTCACAGGCACTACTGCAATACGCCTTTGTATTTGTATGACCACCCATACCCTTCCTTGTGAGAGTCATTTGAATTTCTTTTCTTGTATTCATTATTATTATTATTTTGTCCAAACTCTAACCAGCAAGTTCTTGTACCGCAATTATTACCCCAAAAAAAAGTGGAAAAAAAAAACGAAGAATTTAATTTAAGGCCGTGGCTTAAGTAGGCTATCCTAATTAACTAAAATCTATTCATTGAGAAAAAGCATACACAAATCAAATCAAATCAAACGAAAAGAAAACCCTCAGACTGTACAGAAAAGCAAGCGTAAATTAAAAAAGAAAAAAATAAATAAATGAAATTTGTACTTTCGTTGTTGTATTGTTGAGTAACAAAATTTTGGTTTGGAATTGGATGATTTACAAGGATATGAGAAATGAGATCTCAATTAGAAAGGCGTGATATGAGTGGTGTTAGTATCATAAGAGGAAATGAAAGATGACGATTTGGAGGATGAGAGGCGGAATATCCTGAGCAAATCGGCGGACATTTGTCGTACGGCGGGTGAGCAATTGGTCTGCATTATGAGCAGAATTTTAGTGACGCCGTTTGACATGTCGACCGCCTCTTGAGCCGCCCTGTTACGGTGGACATAGCAAATGCTCCACAGCACTGTCATCGCGTGCTCCGTCGCAACACACGACGCCTTCATAAGCCTCTCCACAATTCTCTCCACCACTCCTTCACACTCGCATATCTCCAACCAACCTTCCTTCACCGACGATACTCTCTCCAGCATCTTCAGCACCTTCTCCGTCATCGACACGCTCAGATTCTGCTCCCCAAGACACTTCCCCAGCGCTTTCACCACTCCTACATTCACCACCTTCACCTTCACTCTTCTCGCCATTGATATTGACATCAAGCACGACAGTCCTGCTTCCATTACCCTCTCGTCCTTCTCCGGACTTACCAATTCCACTAATTCCTTCAACACCTCCTCCTTTTCCCCGATTATCAACTTCGCCTCCGCCTTCGCAGCAATTGCTTCCAGAACCCTTGCCGATCCGATTCTCGATTCCACGCTTCCTTTCTGCAGAACCAGCACCAGCGATTGCAGGCAATTGCTCTGCTGCTTCAGCATCCAGCTCGCCACCTTCTCCACATCGGCGATCTCGTTGCGGATCATGTCCAGAGCCCTCACGGCCACCTCCGCCAATTCTACGCTTCTGGAGCCTCCGTCGCCGGCATTGGCGAGGCATTCGACGAGCATCGGGACGAAGCCTTCGGCTCCGGCGAGGAATTTCCGGTTCTCTTCGGACTCCCTGGCGAAGCAGACGATCTTCGAGAGAGAATCGAAGGAGGACTCGGATTCGGATTTGATGCCGACGCACCGAATGAGGTCGAGGACTTGGTCCTGTGAGAGGAGAGGAGGCTTAGGAGAGGACTCCGCCGAGTCAACACGGCGGTGGACCGAGTCAGACCAGATCTGGATGAGGCGCTGCAAGGTGCGGTTGGGGACGAATTCCCTGGTGTGGAGGACTTGCATGGTGGCGGGGCAAGTGTTGTTGCCGTCGTCGAGCCATCGCTGGATGCTGGAGCGGTCGTAGGTGACTCCGGTGCACAGGCTCACAGGGGATTTCATCACGTCAAGAGAAATCGGACACCTGAAGAAACTGGGGACCGTGATGTACAGGTCGTCCCTCACCATCTTAGCTGTCTGTTTGGACGGCGAGAAATCTGGACGGGAAAGTAACACAAATGAAGGAGAATAATAAGAAGGAGGGAAAAATTATTATTCATGAGAGGAGATGAAGGCGACAAGCGAGTGGTGCGTTTAAAGCAGAAAGGGGAAGGCAAATATTTAAAAAAAAATTATACAAAAAAAAGAGAGTCAAAGGTACGCTGACGTCAGCTTTTACTTTTTCTCTCCTGATTTATACATTAATTATCCGTGACCGTATTTGTTTAAACTCATTTTGCTTAAAATAATAATAATATTCTGTGGCTTTGGTTACCGGTCAAACGAGGACCCAGTCTGCGTAGCTGTTTCCTGCGTATTGTTACGTTTTATATGCTGTGAGATCTCGGCCGTCGGATTTTGTCGTAAAGATCGAGTCTTTTTGGCCCTAGCGAGAGTAGACGGCTGGGATTTAAGGAAGCGTTACACGTGGGATCGAAATTAAAAAGGTCGTATAATGGGGACGAGAACGTGTGTTGTGGGGTTTGTGATGGGACCACTGACCAATGAATTGACAAGTTTTTTCTCTTTTCCTCATTAACTTTGCTTTAAAATTTCTCTCTTTTTTTAATTAATTATTTTTTGGTGGTTTCTGGGCTTAGTGTGGGGTCCATGGTCCCACGGAGGGTTTCGTTGGTCGGAGTCATTGCATCTTTTTTTTTTGGCAAGTTTGGGGAGAGGAAGTCCAAAGAGGAGGAGGTTAGAGCTTGTATTGGAAATTAATCGATAAAGATTTTCTCTTCTCTTTTCTTATAAGATTGATTAATTAAGAGAGGTTTCATTTCATCCCTTCCCTTGATTTTTCTTTTCGCGTCACGGCTGGAGTGGAGACCCATCAAATCATGGATAATAAATTATGAAATGAGCTTTCTTTTCTTTCTTTTTTTTTTAAGTTATTAACACACCAATGGCCTAAACTTTAGGCTTTTCTATTTTCTCTTTTAAAATTTAAATATTATTTTAATTTTTAAACTTTTAAAATTTTTAATTTACCTTTTAAACTTTTAAAATTACTATTTTATTTTTAAACTTTTAAAATTTATCAACTTTTCCCTTAAACTTTTGATTTTATGTTTAAATAGACAGAATTAAGTTTGCATGATTCGTACATGAGTTACTTGCAAAGAAAAAATAATTTTTTATGTATTATTAAATGATTTTTTATCTATTATTCTTTCTATTATTTAACAATATCTCTTCATCTTTGAACAACAAATCAGAAGTTTAGAGACAAATTGAAGAGCTTTAAAAGTTTATGAGTAAAATAATGATTTTTAAAGTTTATAGGATAAAATGAAGAGTTTTAAAACTTTAAGGGACAAAATCAAGGCGACTGTAATTTAAGACCACCGGTGTTAATTATTATTTTTTTAATATATACGTAGATGGGATGAAATGAGTTATTTTTAGTTTTATTTATTTGGTAGTTGATGTCTAACCACCGGCGGATGTTTTTATTACAAGCAAAAGCGCTTTCCAAACTAAAGTTCATACATTTTAAATACTATCCGATCCCATAAAATATCTGTATTTATCGTGCCATTGTGTTCCTTTTATGATTTATGATATTGCGAGTGGTATTTATTGATTGAAAATGGACCTCTTTTATTATTATTATTTTTATTTTTTTAGTTTATAAGCTATATTGCAATACGCGATCAAATATTGCCTTTGAAATTTGAATTATTACACTCAAACGAATCCAATTGTAAAGACAGAAATACATTGTTTGACATTTCGGTTTAAACTGTTGGTTCTAAAATTCTTAGTAGGTACTATAGTTTTCAAACAAAATAAATAAACTTAAAATATTAGTATTCCTTCTTATACTGATAGGAGATTGGCACCACATGCATAGAAAATCTCGCTGTGTGTGGCGCCACATGCAGTATAAGGAAAGAGAATATTTTTTCTTTTATTTTAATTAAATATTTGATTTCTTAAAAATTAAAATAAAAGAAACTTCTAGAATTAATTAGGTTTCTCATTATTTATAAATAGATGTATCCTCGAATCATATTAAAGAGTCTTAGTTAGACTGTAAAAATTCTACCAAAGTGTCTAGCAGTAGGCGTGTAGGGAGAGAAAGAGAGAAAAAGAAATGTTCTTCATCTCAATACCTATTTTACTCATGTGTTGAGAGTGATGTTTACACCTATCTATTCGTCCATCTAGTGCTGAGGACTATGTGAGAAATCTGGTGGTTTCACTTTGAGAGTGTCCTTTCCTATTAGAAGAACTTCGATTTCTTATCTTTTATCTAGGTAAGCAGGATTATATATATTTATTTAGTGTTAAATTAATAGAATCTATAGCATTTTTTTTGAAGTGTTGAGAAAATTTTTATTATATATGTTCTACATTTTTACCATGTTTTCGTCATTTCTACTAAAATCGTTTTCAAAAACCAACAATTTGGTTTGCACCCTTTCATTTTAGGTTTTGTTTTTGTTAAATAAAGGCACTAATGTTTTCATTGCGTGTGTTTTTGTTTAATTTTTCCATTGTAATAACGAAAATGGTCTTTCCACCTTTAGGTGTGGGGTTAGGCCTTGATGTCTTTAGTCTCTCGACCTTATTTGATCGAAATTATCCACCACCTATTGTGGTGTGTGTGAAAGAGTCTTTTCTGTACTTGGTTAGTGGTATGCCTTTTTCGTTTCATCGCCTTAGAACTCAGTAGACGTGTTGTCCCTTAAACGTTTTCAGTCGAATCTTTAAGTGGTTCTGGTATATAGTTGTGGTCGAGTCACTAAATCCGTCATGGTCGTTCGCTTTTGAATTAGTATTTGTAATTTTCTAATTTAGCATGCAATTCCCATTTCCATTTTCAAAAAGAAAAAGTCTACAACCAATTCAATTCAATTCAATTAAACGTGGATTAATTAAATTAGAGTAAATTGGTTGTCTAATAGATTAGAATTTTTTTTAACACCTCTATAGGGTGCGATATTTATGTTTCATAACGTGGAATAGTCTTATTGAGTGTAGAACTAAAGTGCTCTATGATTTTTTTTCCCCTAAAAAACAAGAGATTTATAAAAAGGAGTACGTGCATTAGTGAATGAGCTGAAATTGGGTACGGGTTAATTAGATAATGCACTAACTGTAGATCCTCTTTTACATTGTTTAAGTTAATATTTGTACGTACATCGTTAAAATAAGAAGTATCAAAGATGAAGAATTTTTTGCATTACTCATACAGCATATATAGAAGGATCCTAATGATAGCCATTCATTGCATACCTAAGTGGGGATTTTGGTTCTGCAACCATTCAAAGGAAACAAACGTGCAAAAGTAGATATGAACTTAAAAAGATTTTATTCATCATCATCATATATAATATAATAAAAAAGGCCATCCAAAGTGACTCCACAAACTAAATATTGTCCTCATTATTATTATTTTTTTTTTCAGATAATTACTTTCCTCCTGTATCCACGATTTCTTGTTCACTCCTCTCTTATTTATTATAACCTTTGACAATTTTTTTTTTTTTTCAAAGAGCAAAGACGATTTACAATAATTAGAATTTCTCTACGATCATCTCTTTTATTTTTTTTTTGTGGATGAAAAACTTTTATAGATACGGACCATAATAATGTTTTGTTTAGTGGAAGGTAGCTAGATTGCGAAGGGAAGAAGAGAAATGATTATATTTTGAAGAACGAGACAAGTATATGATGGCACCGAAAGTGTGGACATACCCGATAACCCGCCCGGGTCTTCACCATGGGCCAACCCTTACCCAGCTTTTACCGGTTTATGCCCAGATATCACTATTTTCCAATCAATTCCATAAGCAGAAAAAAGCCACCCTCTTTTTTTTTTATTTATTTAATATTGATTGAAGACGTCACGAGGTTAAGGGGGTGTTTGACAGTGGTGGGAACCACTTAGTTTCCACCACAATCTCAGTTATAAACAGTGTAAACCTCTCACATGCTACAGTAACAATTAAAAAATGTGCTACCGTATAAAACTCTCACATGTTACAGTAAAAGTGATTTCCACCACTAGTTCTCACCACCCTTCTAAACACCCTATAAATGTAGGGTCATAAACCTATTAAAAAATATATCATATATAATAATGTGGAATCTTCGTGTCATTTTATTTAAACAATTTACCCATCTTTTATTATTATTATTTTTTGTTTTTAATCCCCTAGGTCTATTTTTATCCAGAAGACCAAAAAAAAAAAAAAGTGGACCAAATTAAAACGGGATATAAGGTCAGAAAAACAATAGAGTGGGGAAGAATATCATGTACCAACCAGTGTAGCGTGTGCGATGGATAGATTAGTCACAGTACGTAGAGATTTTCATGAAAAAGACGGCAAATGCAAGTATTAGTGTAATTTTTTTTTTTTTTTTTTTTTTTTTTTGTAGTAACAGATGGATGAGTCATGAGTTGGCTACAAAATTCAACCAAAACTATTTTCAATGATTGAGACCCTCAAGCATTTGACCAACACCTAACACCTTGATCATGTACCTTCTTAATTCTTATGGCTAGCTAGCTCATTTCATTTTTTGTTCTTTTTTTCCTAGTAATCTTATACCAAGAATAATTAAAAATAAAAAAAATAAAAGAGAGTCCAATTTGGTGGATCTGCACCATACGGCATTGCAATTGCCCCTTTCAAAGTCAAATTTTGGAGCTGTTCAAACTCCATCGTATTACGAAACAACTACTCCCATTGGCCAAAAACCATTCAATTTTGGGTTTCTTGTCTTACTCTTGTTTTTTATTTAGTTGCACCTTGGTCAGCTTCTAGACTTAAACTAAATTACTCTGATTGGACTATGGTCAATGAATGTTTATGGTCCTCACATGCATATATGTATACAATATGGTAAAAATTATATGTTATGCCACTTTTTTAAAAGTTGTATTTATTTATGTCATGTATAAAAAAGTTTATATTACACTATTATTCATATTATATGTTAAGTTGTACTATAAATAAATATATGTGAAATTTATAAAGAATAAATCTTAAACATCGTCTTTATGAAAATTCCCCTACAATATCAAGTTTATAGAGATTTTATTTTCGCTCATGCATGTGGTTTTTAGAGTAGTTTTAAAAGCTACCTCTTTAAAGTCGACCGATTTAAGCAGATTGTCAACACTTGAATCTTTTACCGCAGATCGACCAAACCACAATATTCTTTATTGTTAAGGCACTACCGTAGTTTTTTGATACATAAGATTGTGGCTTTTTTTGCAAAACATTGTAAAATAATTTTGGTGTAATCTTCTATTAAATTAATATAGTAATGACTTGGTGGGGGAATGGGGATACATATGTGCTTTAGAGCATAATAACCATAAGCACATTCTGAGCACTAGCATAATGGAGTTGCTGAAGTGACGCCTTTCTCAGGATTATTTTAACCTACCGTACGTTAGGGTCGTGACTAAAGTTTTCAGTGAGCATATCTGGAACAATCCCTTCAAAAATGCCCAAGGAAGTATATATGCTAATTTCAGAAAAAGAGATTCTCTTCTGTGGGAAATTTCACGGCTTTCCTTCACTTTTGATTCTTAGAGATTCTCTTCTGAATTAATAAACATTGTTCTCATATCCTGTTATTGTGGAATAAATTTCAAAAATATTATTGTGCCTGGCATACGTATGATTAAATTGTAGCTTACAAGGCACTCTACTGAAAAAAACATTAATTGATCGATCATCCAGTGCATATATCACGCCACTACACTAACTTTGCTTGATGAACGTTTGTAATGATTATCTTTAACCAAAGTGAATCTCTGATTCGTCATTTTTGGTTTAAGATGTGTCGATTCAGCAATTGAGCTCATATTCATTAAGGTTTGCATGTTCACTGGTAGAATCTACAAAAAAAGGCAGGAAATACTTTTGTTACTTGTATAAACAGTGAGAAAAAGTAATAGTCGTCTATTACATATTACATAACAAATCATCCTATTCGATGAAAAAGCAAATGTAGAGGGGTTATGATCCAAGGCTACAGTGAAAGCAAAATTATTAAAAGAGAACAAAAACGTAGAAGAGCAAAATGTACTCTACTGTCTGTTTGGTACATGAGTTTCCACAGTTTTAAACTTATAAATCCATCAAAATTAACGTTTGTTAAAAAAAATATGAAAACCCTATTATAAATATTAATATTGGTGTAAAATGGGTCAAACTATCAATTTTAAGAATTTGACTACCCCTAAATGCTAAACGTTTTGAAGTATTCTTTACTTAAAAAATCTTCTATATTTTTATTTTTCTTCCGAAACTATAGTTTAAATAAATATTTTTAAACATTGATTTTTTGATGTGATGTTTTATTTCTATTTCAGGCCTTTATATTCATTCTGAACTATTCATTATGTCATTAAGGTGTTTAAATCTTGACAAATGGAGATATGGTTTCCTTCTTAGCAGCGGTGCCCTAAACATGCAAATTAAGCTTTAGTAAACCATATATGGTCCTCTTATATATCCATTTCTTTATGGAGATTTGAAAAGTCGCATGACGAAAGTGTTGATTTGGGATAACTTCAAAGGTGGAGAACTCCTTTTTGAAACGCTTTAAATTTAGAAAGACCAAAATAAAATTCTGATTGTGGTTCAGAAACTTCAAATAATGTAACGTTGGACATGAAAGTAGCAACTTTGTCAATTACCCAATAAAACTAAAAAATATTAATTGCTCTCAGATGTCTATAAAAAATAAAAAGTTGATATCAAAAGTAGTTATCTTTAGAGTTTTGTCTCAAAGAACCATCATAATTTCAATTTAAGGGTAACAATCTTTTTTTCCCTTCTCAAAAGCTTTTTTAACCAAATTTAATATCAAGAGTGGATTTTGAATTTTTGAGTGTTTAAAAAAATACAGAAAAAAAAAAAACGATCTCAGTACTTCAAAAACACATAGTATCAGTACTTTCCATCAAAAACATTTTTATATCTTGTATTTTTCATATCTAAACATGCAGATGCAAACAGAAATAAATATATAGAACTAACCTATAATTGTTTTTTAATAAAAAATAATATTATACACTTTTTAAAAGAACAGCCAAAACTTATAAGTTATGGAATTTAACTTATACAAATAATCATTGAACACAATATAATTTATTATATATAATGATGATTGAAGCAACAAAAGGTCGACAAATTCTTAAAAAAGAGAAATATTATAATTAAAAACATTTCAAAATACAAAATTTCAATATAAAAAAGTAACTAGTCGAAAACAAAGAAGCAAATAGTAGAAGTAACAAAAAAAGGGCAAACCATTGTCTTTTCCATATAAGAAGCTATGATTTTGTAAACAAAAGCATATTTTTATATGTGCATATATATATATATATATACATATCACTACAACAAATTTGAGATTATACGACTCTTATTTAACGACCTTTTTTTCAAAAACCATTGTGATAAGGGGAAAAAACGCAGGAAGTTACGCCTGAGAAGATGAAAACAGTTGTGGTAGGGTGGACCATCTACTACAACAGTTTTCTCCAAAAACCATAATGGTATGCTAGGTAATTTATCAATTTTTAATAAAAACTTACAATTAGGAAGGAGATTAAGGAAGATGAAGGCAGGGAGGGACGGTGGCAGCAATTTCGGAGGGTTTTAGATGTGTATTTAAGAGCTGAGTTTGTAATTCATGTCTAATTATCGAGTTGGGAAAAAGGGCTTTTGGGTCATCTACCAGAACGGTTTTTCACGATAGTTTCTCCGAAAACCGTTGTGGTATGCCAGTCGTGGTATGCCAGGCATACCACGATAGTTTTTGGAGAAATCTTCGTGAAAAACCGTTGTGGTAGATGACCCAAAAGCCCTTTTTTTCAACTCGATAATTAGACACGAATTACAAACTCAGCTCTTAAATACACATCTAAAACCCTCTAAAACCGCTGCTATCGTCCCTCTCTGCGTCTATCCTCCTTAATCTCCTTCCTAATTGTAAGTTTTTATTAGAAATTGATAAATTGGTGTTGATTTGTTGTTTATTGATCCGTGTTTATTGTCTTATGGATGGGTATGATTAATTTGTTTTATGATGGGTATGTGTAATTTATTTTATGATGGATATGATTAATTTGTTTTATGATTAGAATATGATTGGTATGTTAATTTGTGAAATTATTTTAAATTGAATTGCTATTTACTATTTTGATTTAGAACTTGCGAAATGGATAGGAAATGGATGTGGAATTTTTGATTGTCTAGAGAATATATGGAAAAGTTTTTGGATTTTGCCAAAACTCATGCCAATGGTGACAAAATTTGGTGTCCTTGTGTTCAATGTGGAAATCATAGATCTCATCCAATTCCAGTTGTTAAAGGACATTTATTTCGAAATAGAATTATAAGTTGTTATCAAACGTGGCGTTTTTATGGCAAGTCTAAGTTCAATCCAACTTTAGTAAAGAAAATGAAGCTATTATGAAGGATAATATGGATGATCATGACAATATGGTTGACATGGTCAATGATTTGGAGAACACTTCTTACATCATCCAAATTTACTTGAGACAATGATGAATAATGCTGAGACACCCGTGTATAATGGGTGTACCAATTCACTAAATTGTTTACTTTAGTTGGATTATAGAATTTGAAAGCGTCAGATAGGTCATCAAGTTCAAGTTTCACAAAGCTTTTGGAATTTCTAAGAAGGCTTCTACCAGAGGGTAATAAATTACTAACTATCATGTATGAGGCTAAGAAGACTTTGAGCACTTTAGAAATGGAGTATGAGAAAATTCATGCTTGTGAAAATGATTGTGTTCTTGATAGGAATGAGTATGAGGATGAGAATTATTATCTGGTTTGTCAATAATCCAGGTGAAAGAAAGGAAAGAAGCCAAAAGACGGTAAGAATGGAGTGCCAAAGAAAGTGGTATGATACATTCCACTGGTACCACGTTTGAGGCATTTATTCAGAAACCCAAAACATGCTAAGAATTTGACATAGCATTATGACAAATGGGTTGACTATGTTATGTTTAGACATCTGGTTGATTCACCACAATGGAAGACTTTTGAAGCCGATCATCTCGACTTTAGTGGAGATCCAAAAAATATACATTTCACTTTGTCGATGGATGGAATGAACCTACATGGTAACATGAGTAGTAGACATAGCACTTGGTTTGTAATACTTGTTAACTACAATCTCTCTCCAAAAATATGCATGAAAAGGAAGTTTTTAATGTTGTCTTTATTGATTTTGGGTTCTCACCAACCAAGCAATGACATTGATGTATACTTGGCATCGTTAATCGATGACTTAAAAAACTTGTGGGAAAATGAAATTGAAGTTAGAGATGCTTACTAAAAAGAGACATTCACACTCCGTGCAATGTTGATATGGACAATTAAAAACTTCCTTGCATATGGCAATTTATTTAGTTATTTGGTGAAGAATTCTATTGTTGTCCTATTTGTATGAAGGAAAAGTTTCACAAACGGTTGAAGAATGGCAAGAAAACCATTTTTCTTAGTCATAGAAGATGGTTGCCAGGAGATCATCGTTACCGCAAACAAAAGAAAGGCTTTGATGGCAACATCGAAGACAAGGACCCTCCTCATCTTTTTATGAGTGAACAAATATTTGAATTGGTAAAAGATATAAACGTGGTATTTGGGAAGAGATAGCGAGATAAAGACGAGCCACCGATAGATAGACCATGGAAAAACAGATCAATCTTTTTTGATCTTCCGTATTAGAAGATATTTTTTGTTCGTCATTGCTTGGATGTTATGCATATTGAGAAAAACATTTGTGAATCCATAGTCAACACGTTGCTTGACATTCTGGGTAAGACTAAGGATGGTGAAAAAGCATAGTTAGATCTCATAGAAATGGAGATTAGGCCTAATTTATTTCCCAAGAAAAGAGGGAACCATACTTACTTACCTTAGGTAAAGCACACATTATCAAAAGCAGAAAAGAGGGAACCGTACTTTCTTACCTTCGATAAAGCACACATTATCAAAAGCAAAAAAGAGAAAGCTTTGTAAATGGCTTGCTTCATTGAAAGTGCGAATTGGCTATTCTTCGAACTTTAAAAAGTTGGTGTCAGTAAAGGATTTGAAACTTATTAGCATGAAAACACACGATTGTCACGTGTTGATGCAATAATTACTACCACTTGCTTTGTAGAGAATTCTAACAAAGGATGTGAGATTTGCAATTACCAAGTTATGCTCATTCTTTAATTCAATATGCTCTAAGGTAATTGATCCACTTATGCTAGATTCACAACAATCAAAGTTGGTGCAAACCTTTTGCATGCTTGAGAAGTATTTTCCATTGGCATTTTTTGACATCATGATTCATCTAACAGTGCACTTAGTGTGTGAAGTTAAGTTATGCGGATCGGTGTATTTGAGATGGATGTACCCATTTGAAGGATATATAAATGTTTTGAAGGGCTATATGGAAAACCAAAATAGGCCGGAGGGATGTGTTGTAGAAAGTTACATAGTTGAGGAATCGGTTGAATTTTGCTCTAAGTACTTATCCAATGCAGAAGCAATTAGGGCTCCAAACACAATAAGCATTAAGGCTAGGGAACTATTTATTGGTAATCCTTCGTCCGTAAATCGAGAGGAGTAGGAGCAAGCTTGTCTTTATGTCTTGTATAATGCTAATGAAGTGGAGCCTTTCATTGAGGTGCACATAAATGAATTAAAAAAGGCAAACCCAAAAAGAGCAAGAAATGAGAAGTGGTTGCAAGATGAACACAACCGGATCTTTCGAATGTGGATTAGAGCACATATCTATAGCAAATGCTCCACACCACAAGATAGAGGTATGTCACAAGACTTGAAGAACTTAGCTAGAGGACCGTCGTCGGTAGTTACAATATATATGTCATATTCCATTAATGGTTACACTTTCTACACTTGCGAAAGATAAGAAGCATCCCATCCAAAATAGTGGTGTGACTCCTCATGCCAAAGCTATGCATATTTCCTTCGCCAGAGACAAGAATCCAGTATATGGGACCATGAACTACTTTGCTTTCATTGAAGATATTTAAGAACTTGATTATGGGGGATTGCACATAGCACTTTTTAAGTGTAAGTGAGCTGACAATAACTATGTTAAGACCACTAATGATGGCATCATGGTGGTTGACTCTAGAAGATTGATATACAAGAATGATCCCTTCATTATGGCCTCACAAGCAATCTAAGTTTTTTATACAACGGATCCCCAAGACATAGAATTGTCTTTAGTTGTCCTGATGAAGCCAAGAGTAATTATTGACGGTGAAGAAGTTGCCGAGGATTGCATGGACATTCCTTCATTCACAAAGGGATTGCCACCAGTTAAAGAGATAGATGATTTTGAAGATAATGTTTCACACTTGCTTCTTGAAGATGTGGAATGGATATGTATTGAGGAACCGATTAAAAGAAAGAGAAAAAGATAAGCATCTGTAAACAAATTTATGTTAATTTATTTAAATATATTTTTTATTTCATTTTCATCTTTTTTTAAGGTAAATGATATCTCTTTATAGTTATATTTGTAATGAAAATAGCAAAAGTAAACATTCTGGACTATTAGATACTTAACACATGAGCTGACCACCCTAGATAGAGGAAAAAAACTTATGCAAGTGGTAAATTTAGACAAATTTTTTACTAAGGTTTTTTTAAAAAAGCCGTCATAAAACACAACTATTCCATGATGGTTTCCTATAGAAATCATCATGAAAAGTTAAGCTTACATGATAGTTTTTCAAAAAATCATCGTGTAATGTGGGCCCTAGGCCTTTTTATTTTTCGTAATCTGCATGCCCCCTCTCTCATTTCAAAATTGACACACACTCTCTCAAATTCTCTCTCCCTCTCAAACTCGTCGCCTCGGTAGCCCCCCGTGGTCGCCGTCCTCCCCTGTCGTCGTCCATCGCCATCAACTTCTCCCTTGTAACTTTTTCCTTTCTCTCTCTCCTCCCCCCCACGCCCGCCTCCCCCTTCCCTGTCTTCTCGGTCTCCGTTGTCCCCGCCCCTTTCCCACCCTCCCTTGCCCCCGTCCTCGCCTTTTCCCCCTTCCTCCCCTTCCCCTCGCTCCCACCTTTACCTCCCCTTTGTGCCCACCCTCCCCCTTCACCTCCTTCCCTCTTCCTCCACCTCCCCCTCCGCCCTACCCCCATCTCCTCCCTCTCCGAACCCTCCCTTTGCCCCCTCTACCCCCCATCTCTGCCTCTCCTCCCTCCCTTACCTCTCCCTATATTCCTGCCTTCCCCCTCCATCGGCTCCCCCTCGCACCCCCTCCCTTCCCCCTCCGCCTCCCTTTTTGCCCCCCACCCCCCTCCCATTCCCCTCCCTTTTCCCCCTCCCCTCCCCTCCCCCTCTGTTATTTCTTTTTTTTTTTTCCTTATCTCTTTGTTATTTCAAATTTAAAAGCTCAAATAATTTTTTTTAATATAATGGCTACCTAAGATTATGCGATTTTTATAATTTACTATACTACTAATCTTAGTTTTTTTAAAGCATATTGAAACCATATACGAGATTGAGAGGAGCATCTTATTTACTTAAAAGTAGATAGAGAGTTTATTAATCTTAGTTAACTCATAATTTTTTGGCTTACTATTTGACAGTTGGTTTAGTGTTTTTCTTTATATCATTCATCAATAATGATTGATATTGTTTATTGAATTTCCATATATAGTGATCAAGGTGGGAAAATTGCAATAAATAGACCAAGATTTAAATCATTTAAAAGTAAACAACACATTTTTAATAATTAGATATTAATAAGACAACTTTAGTTTTAATCAATTTGTTTTATATCTTTAGCCTTCTATTTTTAAGTGAAAACAAAGTTCCTAGTATATCATTGGATTGAATCATCTCATTGATTGATTGAATTATAAATAAGATTAAAAAAATGAGATAATGATCTTTAATTAGATTCTATTTTAATGAAAAATGCTAAAAAACTATGTCATTAGGTAACAACAAATTGCCCATCTAAAATCATAGTTAATGAGTTCTAAGTTTAATCTTCATTAACTATCATAATTTTTTTAATCAAATATTAAATTCCTTCACACCACAAAACAACAATAACCATCCATGAGTAAAAACACGAGTAAGCATTGAAATCACACCTATACACACTATATGAACCCATACCATAATTGTCTATATGGGGATCAAATTCAATATTATAAGGGGTGGTCATTTTGTTTAAGGGCATTCTTGTCTATATTATAAAGAAATAATAAAACATTAAAAATTTTAAGAAAGATTGTGGCACCATACCAAGGTTTTACAACTCCCTACATTTATAGTAGGATTTTCATTAAGGTTAAATGAAGCAATTTGTTTAAGATTTTGCATGATTTGTTTATGCATGATTATTAAATATGATTTTGGTGTTTGTCATGAATATGTGATTGGGTCAATTTTGTAATAGGTTTATTTCAATATGGTGTGTAAAAGTTTATTACAATATATAGTAGTGACAGTTATAATATATTGTAAACAAGTTTGTCATTTTGTGCAATATATGATGTTGTGATTTTGGTGGTCATTAGCATAGGTTAAATGTCTCAAGAGAGCGATAGTGACTACTATGAGGAGGAGTATGAAGAGTGCACTCCATCTTCCTCTCAATATAGCAAGGGAAAACAAGTTAGTAAGCTATGAAAGCGGACCAAATTTGATCCCAAAGTAGATTTTGAGTGAAGAGCTACTTTAATGAAAAAAGTTTATCAAATGAAGAAGAAATGTTTAAGGATAGAAGTGACATTTGATTTAAAAGGCCAACTAGAAGGTGCACCTGGCATTGAATTAAGCGGTTGGATTAGAGTCTTTAGTCGATAACACGTTCCTATATGGATTAAAGATTGGAGGTCTAAGGATTTGGACTAAGTAAAAGATGTGATTTGGAAAGAGATTTACGAAGCTTTCACAGTTGAGGGGTGGTATAGGAGGCTTTGAAGCTTTGTGGCAAATTAGCAAAGAGATTTAGATCTGACCTCTATGTTACTTTTATATAGCCATATCTTTCAATTCTAGAGGACAATCACTACAAGAAAAACTACATTTAACGATATATTATTTACAACATATAGTTTTTGAATGTCGTTGAAAAGTACATACAATGGTATCTCCAACAAAGATGTCATTAACGACATTTGAAACAATAATTAACGACATCTATATATATATCATCTTAAAGGTCTCCTTTTAACGACAATAGTTTAATATCGTTAAATTATTTAACGATAAGTAGGAGATGTCGTAAAAGCCTTGAAAATTCTACGACACACCTTATAGACGATATTGGTCAAGATGTCATCTATAAGGGGCGTCGTGGAATCTCCAAGGCTTTGACAACATCTCCTACTTGTCATTAAATAATTTAACGATACTAAACTATTGTCGTTAAAGGAGACTTTTAATACGACATCTATATAGATGTCGTTAATTATTGTTTCAAATGTTATTAATGACATGTTTGTTGAAGATGTCCTTATATGTACTTTTTAATGACATTCAAAAACTACACGTCGTAAAATAATATTAAGTTAAATGTAGTTTTTCTTGTAGTGAATGAAAATGTATGTAAGCGGCCTCTTATGATAGTACACTATTATCCAGCTATAAACGATGATGATTGTGAAGCTTTTGTGAAGCATCAATGTTTTGCCAAATTCCAACTGCTATTAGCAAACGCAAGAAAAATAAGAGAGGAAAATGAATAGTATTCTATGGTTGGCAGAGTCAGATATAGAAAGTTCAAGCAATTATTGGTACGTTAATATCTTACTTGTATTACATATATCAATTATTCTATCATTAATATGTTACTAGCATAGCATAACATAGTTAGCTAAGACGGGCATGCTATCAACACGAGAGGAGTTATGCGTAAAATCATGTCAAGGTCTCAATGGATAGTTTAAAAATCCAAGAGTAGCAAAAATTAGGAACTTGATTATAAGTTTATTGAACTCAAATTATTAATTTGTAATTTAATACCTATTAAAGGATATTAAGAATAACTTGCCTTGTTGTTGTTTTATAGGATAAGCACACGATACAACAAAGTTACCTTTCAGTCCATTGGTAATGATGACATATTGACGAGGGCAGTAGGGAAACCGAAACATTTAGGACGTATTCGCTGTCAATCAAAGAATGTAAAGCAGTCTCAATACTTTGACCTCCAACCAAGTTCAAAATTCAATTCCAAATGTTGAAGATGCATATGGAAATTATAGAACAATGAGGTCTTGTGACCGAGTTCATTTCCCAAGGACGTGCTAGGCTAACGGATGAGGACATCTCATAATACAACAACTTCAAGGCTAGCTGTAACTCTGTTGACAATGTAGCAGAAGCTCCATAAGCTCTAGAAGTCCAATTGTAACCTCATTGTCAAGAGCTCGGACAATATCAAGAATGCTGGCTCTTTGCTGATGATAAAATTAATGGTGGGTGTGCACTTGTTGCACTTGGGAAGACGTGGATGGAGAGTCTTCCAATTGATACAATCCATGGAAGACCCTTAGGGGATGAAAACGTGCACGTTAGCATCATTAGCATTAGAGTTAGATTAGCTGAATTGCCTGTTGGGACATTTGAAGCAACAACTGTGGGTGAAGTCATCGAAAGCTTCGTCGCGTAGCCAAAGAGCTTAATTGAAGCCATCACAACGACGAAGACGAGTCAAGCACCTAGCCACGTTCCACAAGATCTAGAGGAAAGAAACGCCGAAAAAAGAAAAGTTCTATAAAAGTAGGACAATCAAAACTTGAGGTAGAATAAAAACAAGAACAATCCATTACAAATGAGCCATTGTTTGCATTTAGCTTCTCTTCTATACCTTTAGAATTTATGCAGTTGGCTTTATACGTATATTTTTTCATGCACAATGAGTTGATGATTCAGTGCCCGATACTAAGAAATATCACTGGCAATGATTGCCTATCTATGTGGGGTATGAAGACATTTACTATTTCATCACCTTTGATCAAATCAAGGCAAATTGTATCATGGTATACCTCAGGTAATAATTCTATCCATAATTCTTAATTTTTAAATACAAATAGAGTTGTAAGGTGCTTTCAAATTTTTGAGTGTATAGTTCTTTATTGTACTTTTTTGACAAAATATTGTGAACATTAAGGCAAGACGCACAATTTTTGCTTTATATTTTAGGCAATTGTTTCAAGTACTACAAGAGACCTACAGAGTGATTGCAGAGAGCGCGTTATGTTACTCCTTCACCTATTAGCTCAAGCACCAAGAGGGAAATTATTCTTTATGCCATATAGTGTCAGAGAACATTAGATGTTGGTAGTTATTTCACTATGGAAGGACCAAATATATTGGTTTGATCTCCTCGGACACCCACCACATGATGATTTTGTATCACTCACGAGATTGTAAGTATCAATTTTTCTCATAAAATTAATTGGTCATCCCGTGGGAAATCAACAATTTTGGCAATTTTTTTTGTGCAATACTAATTTTCCATGATGGTTTTAGAAAAAGACCGTCGTGAAAATTATACCTTACATGACTGTTGTTGTAAAAATTGTCGTGTAAAGTGCACATTTGCCAACATTCCATGACAATTTTGTTAAAAAACCGTCATGGAATGTCTAGTTTCTACATCGATTTTCCTAAAAACCATCGTGGAAAATCAGATCTATCACGACGGTTTTTGTAAAAGCCGTCGTGATAGATCCCCCTACCACGCCTCAAATTGGTGCCCACTCTAAGGTTCCACGATGGTAAAAAACCGTTGTGAAAACTCAATTTTTATACCATGACTGAGGTTTTCATGACAGTTTTTTAACCATCATGAAAGTTTTTCATGACGATTTTAAACCGTCGTGGAATTCCTAGTCTGTCGTAGTATTTAAAAAATAGCACTTTTGTGGCAATATTTTTCAATTATATACCTTCCATGACAAAGTTTAAAGTATACCAATTTTAAAGGATATAAGTACATAATTAATCACAAGTATTTTAGGTTAGAGTTAGGCAAACATGTGTTATTTAAAGGCATTTTGGACTTTTTATGTAGGAGAAACGATATGAGTCAAAGGAAAAAAAATGAGAGAAATAGGCCAAATTAATAGAGAAATGAAAGATTAATAAGCCAAAATTTAAAATAGGTTAGTAAATAAGCCAATCCATATTTACTAAATAATATAATGACTAAAATACCTTAATTTGAAAAACCCTAACATTCAACATGCCCCAAATTTTTCCCTACAAAACCCCAAATTCTTGTCTCTTATTCTCTTTGTCATCCTTTTACAGGCCAAAAAACTCAATCTCTGTACCCTTTCTTTTCTATCAACCACTCTTTCCTTCTCTTTATTGCTCTCTTTTTCCCTGTCTTTCATTGTCAGTGGAGGTTGCACACTCTCGCCGAAGGATATTGTCACGCTGGTTGCCCGAGGGGCTCACATACTCTCGCAAAAAGAGATGGCTACGCTGCTTGCCAGAGGAGATTGCAAGCCCCTGGCTTTGCCACCACTATGGTGGCACTCGTCATCGTTCGAGTTCTACCTATTGTTGGCATCGCTTGAGGAGCATGAGTCGTGCGAATCCCAACGTCAAAGAGAGAAGAGGAAGAGAAAGTAGAAGAGGAGAGAAAAAGTATGTACTAAGGGTTTTTTAAGGAGATGAAGAAAACAAAAATATTTTTTGAATTTTACTTTAGAGTAAATATAAATTTACAAAAATTTGACCTATTTATTATAATTATCAAAATTTTGGCCTAATAATTTTTATCGCTATATTATTTTGGTTAATTTATTGCAATTATCTTGTAACACACTACACATATATCTATGTGTGTTTAAGGAAATATATTTGCTGTATTATAGGCCGTTTATAATCGGAAAATGGCTTAGCAGCTGGGCTCAAGCTTATAATGGGCCTTGAGAGAGCATTACATTACACACTTTCCCTGGACAAAGAAAGGGTATAAAGTGGTAGATAGTAATTTGCTGCCACACTCCTTTTCCTTGAAAAATTTGATAAATCTCCCTTCAAACAGGGAAAAAAAAGGACAAATCCAGGATTTACTTATAAATTCTAAATTTTCTCAATGGTCGCACTTGATAGATATAAGATTTATAAGATTTATTTATGACACCTTAAGTTATATACATTTCAAACTAATATTTACTATTTTTTATTTACATAATACTTCCTAATTTTTTAGTTAACAACTCATTTTTCACCCCTATAAATTTTCATCTGGTATTATAAATTCTATTTTTTAACAATTGCAGTAAACACGTTATTAATTACGAATAAAGATTCTAAACTACGTTATCAGCTTCAATTTGTTTTAAAAGAAAAAAAAAAGAAAAGGAAAAAAAGAGAGAAAAATACGTCCAGCACACACTTCATACATTCTAGAAAAAAAAAAAAAAAAAAACCTTTACATAAACTAGAGAAGGTCTAAATTGGATATTGCAATTTAGTAAAAGATTGTTTTTCATCCGTTAACTACCTGTTATCGTAATTATTTAAACATCATATTGGCTCTTCTTTGCAACAATTAAAAAACTAAATATGTAAGGCAAACCAAACATTAAAACACCAAAAACATTTTTTTTCTCGGTGCACGGTGGTGTTCTATATTTAAGTTGAAGGTTACAATTAATAATAAAAAATATAATAGGACCAAGATGGTTTTTTGCAGGGTGGTTAACCTTTTCCCCCCCCTAATTTCAATGCTTTTACCTTTTTTTTCTCTTTTTTTTTTTAATTTTTGAATAATTTCTTTTTTCTTTTTTTGTTCTTTATTTTTGGCTCATTTTGTTTATTGTAGTGCCTTAGTCAAACATTCTCCTGCTTTTCCCTATTTTGTTCCTTTTTTATTTTCTCTCTATTTTAGATTTATTACTTTTTTCTCATCGAGTTCTTAAAACTCCAAATTTTAACTTTCTTGTTGGAATATTTTCTTTGTTTGTAATCAATTTTGACTTCTATGGCGGTTAGTTTCCTTTCATTCTTTTCATGCTCAAATTTTTGTGTATGCATCTTTGATTTCTCTAAAATAAAGAGCTAAATTAAAAATTTACTTGGCTAATTAAATATTCAATTTTACTCCTTAATTAGTAAACTTACTATTTTCAGAGAGAATTTAATACAAATGGCATGTGGGGGGTTTTAAAAGATAAAATAATAAAAAGCAGTTTAAAAAAACTAAAAAATATATATTTAAAATATAATAAAAAATTGTGTCACATTTTGAATATTTTTTCCTTTTTAAAGTATTTTTTTTTCTATTTGTTTATTTTATTGATTTACCTTCATAAGACCCTAACCTGTTATATTTTACTTCTATTAAAACTTGTGTATTTCATGAGTGTCAAGTAATTAGATTTGAAAAAGTAAATATCAATAATAAAATAAAATAAAACAAATGCATATTTTTTATTTGTGCAAATAACCTTTTTCTTTTTGAAATATTCAAAGTTTTTTTTGTATTGATTCTTTTTACTCATTGCCTACCTTATAAGGACTTCAATTACAACTTATTACGTCATCGCGTGCACCCTGACTAGTGAAAAGAAAAGAAGGAAAGAAAAGCAATTAAAAAGAGACTTCTACTAGGTTTGTGAAAGTCTGTTTTTTTTTTTTTTTTTTTGAATTTATGATTCAGGCACCCCATTAGGACAAGATCCAGCACCATTAGGAACATCACTAGAACCATTTGAAGTGAGCTGACTTGGAAAGTACAGTATACCCCAAAATCTCCTCTACGCGCCTTAGGCGTGCACAAGCTAACTATCTCATGATTTTAAAGCATGATTTTGTGTTTAAATTTTAAAATTAAGATAATTCGGTTTGTTTTATGTGTGGCAAGTTATTTTGAATTTTGCATTCAATTTGGATTCTTTAGATATTGAAATATTCTAAGAATATCTAAATGTGTGGCTAGAGATAGTGTGATTTACATTTGAATTTGTGCTTAAGATTTATATATCTTTTAATGTAAGTTTTTGTTAAGTTAATCCTGTCTATAATTGAGTTTAAGTTCATTTATGATTTGCTTAACTTAATTTTTAAGTGTTCTAGAAGTTTCCGCATAAATTTTTTCTGATAAGGTCGAACTCAGTTTGAAATTTAAATTAAGAACCTAACATGTCATGTTTTCCGTTTAAATTTTTTTGAACTATAATTTTTTTAGCAAGATGTAGATATAGCCTGTGAGGATAGCGCATCTGAATACAACTGCAAAGATTGCACATTGTGAGCGTGACCATTTCAAAATTTCAGTTTAGTAAAGATCTTGCATATTTTTAGGAATCGAGTTCAGTTTTCACATTGGATTTGTTGAAATCCAACTGTAGAATTTAGTGGATGTATCTAGACATATCTCATGCTTAGGATTTGCTTATTTAAGGAAGTCAACTTTTAACTTACAAATTTAGAGCGTCTAAGTGAGAGAAGAATACAGTGAACCTTTAGTTTTCCAAACTTCAAAAAATAACTTTCAACCTTGTGTTTGTCAGAGTGTGTTTTTTCAATCGAAAAGTCTGAGGAGGAGCTGTTCGTGGATTAAAGGTTTGGAGTATGTTATTTAGACGAAAGGCAAATGACGTAGACTTGGAGTAGGACATGGAGTCTGAAGGCGAGTAATAGAAGGAGATTCTAGACTTTCTTATAGACCCAATCTTTGTAACTATAATTCAAAATAGTGGATACTTCTTATATTTGGTGTGATTAGCACCTGTAGTGTTTTTTTCGCAAGAGTTTTTAGCCACATAAATAACCATACCACTGTTTTTATTTTTATTTTTCCACTATTTTACTTTATGTAACAATTACTTTTGGTTCTTGTTTAAACATAATACCGATAACGTGTTCAGTCCGTACAGAACACTGTTTGCTTTGTCCATCAACAAAGGATATCAAAGCAAGACACTGTATTAATAATGAGATCTTGAGATCATGACCAAATTACGGAACTTTATGAACGAGGATCAACCATTGAGCCATCTCTTCTTGATGGTTCAAATTATGCCAATTGAAAGACTATATGAGAGCTTTTCTTAGCTCCATTGATGAACACTCAGCATTATTATTGAAATTAGATGGCATCCTCCGAACCAATACAAGAAATGGAATTACTACTTCTAAAATATAAAGTTGACAGACTCAAAATGATTTTAGTTTTTCCACTTGGAAATCTAAGGGGTTAAATGCTATCTTTAATGCCGTTGATGTTAATCAATTTAAACTTGTTTCATCTTTAATTTCAAGTTATGTGACATCAAGAGTAGGATTCAATGCAATGAGTGTGAAGGATTCAGTCATATTATTGCTGATTATGCTAATTATAAAACCCATGGTTTTATTTAGAAATGAATTCAAAATTTTAGACCAATTTGAAATTTTAAAACCCTTAGGGTAAAAAAATTATTTTGTCTAGAAAGTTCTTTTAAAACAAAAAAATTGATTTGAAAATCAAATCTCACCCCACCCCCCACACACTCTCTCTTCCTCTCTCTCTTCCTTTCTCTCTTTCCTCCTCACTGTCAACCCCTATCTTTAGCCACTATCCAGTGTCCCTTTTTGACACTGCCAGGCTTATCGGAAAGCTCTTGGAATGTTGTTCTCACCCCACCCCCCACACACTCTCTCTTCCTTTCTCTCTTTCCTCCTCACTCTCAACCCCTATCTTTAGCCACTATCTAGTGTCCCTTTTTGACACTGCCAGGCTTATCGGAAAGCTCTTTGAATGTTGAGTTTGGCGACATGTGGAATCAATAGAGACTCCGTCGGAGTTGGCCGGACCTGCCGTGCAAAGTTGGCAAAGGACCTATGCCTTTTGATCGCTAGATCTCCACCATTCGAGCTCTGTTTTGGGTAATTTTTGTTCCAAAATGCTTAGAACGTTGAGAGGATCAAGACCCCTACCCCTCCCACCTCAACACTTGCCAGAGACTACCACCAAAGTTCTCCATTTGCCATCGTGCGCCACCCCATCTGTTCCCATCGATTCTAGCGGTGATGGTCAACACCTCGTCTAAATGACTCAATGCATCTTGGGCAACAAAAACCCCAACTTAATATTGGGTTTCCATCACCAAAAATATTGGATTTCATGCCTCCAGTCATCATTGCCATTGGATGCTCCAATTTATGTGTTTGCCAGCTATATTGCTCTAAATTGACATCGCCATTAGACTCGTGAGGTCCAAAATAGGGGGCACCAAAGTGTCACAGCAAACAAACCATCGAGTTGTCGTCGCGCCATCACAAATCGTCAGAATCTAGCCATTGTTTGTCTCGAGCCTCCCGACCTTCGTTTGGTGATTTGAGACATCATTTTAACTCAATTTGGGGTGTTGAGTCCAACCGCACTCTCTGTTACTATCAATTTTGAGGTAGGAATACCATTACCTTCTTTTCATGATATTTATGGTTTAATTTACTTAATTGAAATGGTTAAATAATTAACATATGTTACTTGTGTTTTATCATAATGCGATAATTTATAGATTTGCATGTAAAATTAAGGTATTAAAAATTGATTGAAAAGAAATTTATTTTTGAAATAAAAATGTGCAAGTCTATCGATAATCGGTAAATTGGATTTTTTTTGACAAATTTAAATTTATTTGTTGGTCCTTTTGACCTAAGAATCTAGTAGATTTAATTAGAGCTTTAGAATCAACACACACATATTTCGAAAGATAAATTATGTTGAGGCCAAATAATCAGGAAGTCAGTAAGAGTTTCAACGACCCGAAACTTTAAAAAATTTAAATGAATATTTTGTGAAATTTGTGATACAATTTGGTTTCCTTGATCAAAGGGGCTGAAATGAATAATCAGAACTTTTAATTATTTGAGATGTTGACCATTGATTTAAATAATTGTATTGGTTTACTTATTATTGTTATATATATGCTCTAGGTAGCACATCTTGAAGTTATGGTGTGCCACAACTATTTTGTAAACTATCTCTTGTAGGTTGAAAATTTTGCTCTTAAGAAACATAAGTCATTATACTGCTGAAATTTCATTTGAAATTGACTAATGTAGGTAGAATGATTTAGGATGGGTTATAACCAGATTTTATAAATGTTGAGACTTCACACTGCACCATCAGACAATTTCTAAGGCCATCCAAAATGTTTATCAAAGTTATATCCTTATGGGGTGCTCATTTGTTGGGTATAACGGACATTTCATATTGATCTTACTGTCGATGCTATATGGCCTATCTTACGAGATGCCCTTTTGGGGCACAACAGATACAGAGTGCTCATTTGGAGTACAACGGAACTTAGTGTAATCCTTCTTTCTTTCCTTTATTTCACTAACAGCATAGAACATGGATGGAAGGATTTGAGTGTCAATTTACAGGCTTTATAATTATTGGTTTACTTAAAAAGTGAGAAATCGATGAGTTTTCGTATGTTGATATGAAAAAATTGTTTATTAACTTTATCAGAATCTTATATAATAATAATGAGAAAAACTGAGAGATGGGTAATGGTTTTCCTATTAGGCATTGTGTGCTTACCCTCCTCCTATTTTTTTTTTCCTTTCAAGCTAGTCAAATTGAATCTTGACATCCGAGAAGGTCATTGAGACTTCGTTGTACGATTGTTACTCCATTTAATTTTCTTAGTGCATGGATGATACATAGAATTGAATGCTCTTAGTAGAAGATTGAACCTTTATAAATTCTGTTTGTTGTTATTTGAAAATTATTTTTATTTATTTTTAAGATAGCCGCGCAGCTGTATTTTTTACTTATTTGATAAACGCATTTAAAATTTGTATATTTTCATTTTAAGTTTTTTATTTAGATTTTTGTCTTTTTATTTAACATTTAAGACCCTGGAGCATATTGGACTATTTTTATAATTTTATAGGTCTCACTTTAGTTTCTAGGTGTTTTTAACTTTTTAGATCTTCAAAAATATTTCTTTCAATATAATCACTACCTCTAGTTTTGGGTCGAGTTTAGGTCGTGACACTAATAGTAGTAACAAAAACAAGGTGCATCATAAAGACAAAGTGCCCAACGCGTGGTCCTTTTTTTAGTCTCCTTTATAATTTTGACGGGAAATAAAATGAAGGGAGCAAAGTGGAACAAAATAAAAATTTGGATTGGTATAGCAAGAAACTTTTAAGTTGATGGGCTAAAGTGAGAATGGTCTCAAAGTTCAAACGACATTGGTGTGAATAACTTTGTTTTTACTGGGAAAGCCTGTACAAATTGTGAGGATTTGTTCATAAAGTACATTCATTGTTTACTACACTTTTTTTTTAACTATAATAAAAGAGTGCATATCCATTACTATTCAATTATAACCATTACTATTCAATTATAAACCAACTCATATGAGTACTCCTTAGCTATGGTTGTTTATTCACTACAACATGCCCTCTTCACTGGATGAGTGCATATCCATCACTATTCAATTATAAACCAACTCATACGAATACTCCTTAGCTATGGTTGTTTATTCACTACAACATGCCCTCTTCATTGGATGAAACACGATTGATTGTAACACCCCGATTTTTAATTCAGCAAAATTAGTGTGCAAATAGTAAATTAGTGTGGCATAATCTAAGTTTGAACTTCATTTAACTATTTTTGTAATATTTCTAAATTAGTATCACTTTTAATTATTTTTAATCACTCATAATTATTTTAATTATTATTTTAAATTTTTTGAATGAAACAATTTGTCAAATGCCCGATATACCCCTCTTTGAAAACCATGTGCTAAGGACAAGGTTTTATCTGAGGAAAGCTACCCCTTCTTCCTCTATTTATTCCCTCTCCTTCTCCTTCCCATTCACTCTCTCAGCACTCTCTCTCTCTCTTTCTCTCTCAGCCCTCCCTTTCTCTCTCTTGTTTCCTCTCATGTGCTTTCCCTCTCTCTCTTCGTTTGATTTGAAAAAAATTGAGCAAAAGCTCTTGATCTCTAGTAAGATTGGAAGCTTGGAAGCAAGGATTGGCCTCCACAAACTTCGATTCAAGTCAAATTTCAAGGTTAGTTTAACTTTTTTTCAAATTTTAAATGTTTTTTCTAAACTTTCAATTTCTTCAAAATGTTATAATCCAAGTTTCTTGAGCTTAGGAAACCTTAAATCTAGGTTAGTAGGACACAAACCCTCACAAATTTGAACTTGATTTGGACGAAATCGAGCTTGATCAACTTTTTCCCTTTTTCTTTATTTTTGGATTTCTTTGAAATTTTCTATGTAAAACTTGTTTAAATTCATTTAAATGTGTTCTATTATGTTTTTCTATCATTTATGAACATCGGCAGACCGAACTCATGAGTTTGGTATGCCGGATTCATATCATTGGCAAGCCAAACCTGGGAAAGTTTGGTAGGCCGGTAGCCCGAACTGTGTAGTTTGGTAGGTCAGACCGAGGAGATCGGCAGGCCGACTGGCCATAGGAAAAATGGTTGTTTTTCATCCAGATTGAGAATTTAAACTTTATAGTATAATTTTCTGGACATAATGGCACACTAGGACACCATAAAATAGCTTAATAGTGTAGAATATCTTAAGTTAGATATTGATGAACTTAGTTTATATTTTAGGTTATTCGTGGTTCCGTAGAGCTAACGTATAACAGGTCGAAACTACGGTGTGAGTCATGATGCACTATATCGAGGTAGGACTTCTACCCCTTTCTTTGGTAGCCAGGTTTTTAAATGATTTTGGCCTTAAAGATTCTTTCAAAATATTTTCAATAAATGACCAAATGTTTTAAATATTTTTAAAAGGGGCCTTTGGCCACAAAATGATTTCTTTGAATTTGATTCTTAAGGAATGATAAAGAAAAAAAAAAAGAATTTCTTAGTATTTTTGTAATGACCAGAAAAAAAAATCATTAATAAAACCTAATATTTGATTGTGTTTAATTAATAAATTTACCCTTAAAATTGTAACTTTTGTAAAATTGTGATAATATGTAAAAATCCAGTATTAATTGAATATTCCACTATGAATGTGATGCCATGTTGGATATTTTTAATATAGATTTTATGAGTTTAATTACTCAAAATTTGTAAATAATATCCATAAAATAAATTTTATATCACAATTAATTGTAAAATTGTGATACAAACAAATGGGTACTTAGAATACGAATGAGACATAGAGTCCACCGAAACCCAACCTAGTGTGAAAAGAAGGCCAGTGCAATACAAGTATACTGCTAAGTGAAAACGCAGACATGAAAAATGATACGTTTGGCCTCCAAAAGTAAACCAAAAGTAAGTAAAATAGTTTCCACAGTCTAAGATTACGAGTTTGCACTGATTTGACCATGGTAGTGTAGGAAAAATACTATGTGGTGAGAAATTACAGTGTAAATTTTTGGGCCCCACAAAGTGGACACCCATTAGCTTTTTATTGGGCCACCAAGCCATAAAAGGTGGCCCAATCCTATGGTGACACTTGGTAACCCAAGGGGTTACTTGTTGAGTAACCAAAGTGGATAAGAAGCATTAAATGCAAGCTTATCACAAAAAAAAATTTCTTTCTTCTTGTTCCTCAAGCCACGACAGCCATTAGAAAAGGTTCTAAAAAATTTTGTCAATCCCAAAACTTTGCAAAAACAAGCCAACTTAAATTCAATAGGTGAGATTCAAGGAATTTCCACAAGTTTAAGGTAAAAACCTAAACTTTTTCAAGGGTTTTAGGGTTTTTCTTGGGGAAAAAAGAAAGGGAGCTAATCTATGGTGTTTTTGCATGAAAATAGTGTTTAAGAAGGAGTTCTAAAGGAGCCTTAGAAGGCTAGATATCAAAAAAGTGCTATTTAGGGTAAGTTTTAATTTTAAAGTTTTGGAATTTTATTATTTTTGTTTTCTCTAAAGTATATGGGTTCTTGAGCTAGTTTTTGGGTTGAACCCCTTGAAATATGAAGTACGACATGTTGATGTTGTGAAATTGAGGTTTAAATGTTGAAAAATGATAGTTTGTGTAAAAACAGGTACTTTTGCAATTTTAGTGTTAGTTTTTCCAAAGCGATGTTAGATATGGTAAAAGATTCCAACAAAGGTTGAAACTGCTTATACAGGGGTAGATTTATAGTTTTAAAATAGATTTTCATCAAAATACCCTAGGGACTAAATTGAAAGAAAAAGTTTTCCCTTGCCAGATTTGAAAAACGCCCAAAAAGCTACTGTACAGTGAGAATTTGGGAAAATTAAAACCTGAAAGTTGTAGATCTCAATAAAATTGTTAGGCATCGAGAACGGTTCGTCGAAAAACTCAACCGTTTGTGAGATTTTGATTTTTCAATAATTTGTTAAAAGTGAAAAAAATGTGAAAATGGAAAAAATGCCATTTTTCAAAATGATTTAAGGTATGGTACTTTGAGTAAAAATATTCCTTATGAAAAATAGGAAATTTTGGTTTAAAGAGATAAATTTTAGTCCCGGGGGCAAAATTGTCCAAATTTTCAGTTTAAGGATTAAATTGCAAAGTTTTACAAAAAAGGGGCATAGGTGTGAAATAAGGAGATACGAGCAGCTAGGGTATTATTTTAAAGTTAATATGGGGTTATATCCGTTAGAATAACGAAATCGAGCTCGGGTAGGTCAGTAGGCCCACGAAGGGCAAAATCGTCATTTTTGTCCGAATAACTCAAATCACTCCGCAATGTTTCAAATGGGGAAAAGAAAATGATTAGAAATACTTTCGCCCCTCGTTAGTGACGATAGGGTAGAGCTAGATAGAAATAAGAAAATCAGTGGTTTTCGGAGTTGTATACAATTATGCAACTTAATTTATTATTTAACGATCACTTTGTACTGAAACATAGGGAATATTGGCTAATGGCTTTGAAATTGGCCAACAGGATCTTAGAAGTTTAGGAGAGAGGAAATTGAGGTTGACTTGCACAGTACACAGAATCAGGTAAGTACCATCCCACCTACAGTATGGAATTATAGGTATAGAATGTGACATGTGTATATGTATACTTGTGTGTAAATCAAAGTGCATACCTGTGTGTATGCTATGATATGAGTATCTATAAGTATGTTGATGTATACCTGTGACAAAACTAAATAAATACCTGCGTGTATATTATATTGTATATCAGTGTGTATATCAATATATGCCTGAGAGTATAAAAGTGTGTACTTGTGTGTACAGTAAATTAAAAAAAGTGTCATACCGACTCCTGACTCAAGAGGAATTTAAGGATACAATATGGTCACGGTGTTACGTAAATCTAAGTACACAATGGTACGAACACTTGTGCCCTAGTTAAAGATAAGAAATGAAAATGATAAAGAAGGTTTATAAGAAAGCATAAATGGTTCATGCATTTTATTGAATGTGCATGGGGGTTATATGGGACTTACTGGGCATAAGCTCATTAAGTATGTCATGCTGTAGGTATTCCGACGAGAAGGTCAGAATAATTTTATTGATGAGTTGGCGGAGGGATGATTGGTGTGCAGATTGGGCATGGGATTCTGCTGCTGTTAAGTTTCCGTTGTATCGTATTTTATGTTATTTTGAAATGTAAGGTTTAGAAAATGGTATTGTATAAGAGAAGTTGTTATGTAAGTACAAGTATAAATTAGTGTTTTCAAAGTAGCTAAAACTAGTAATGTACAAACAAGTGAGTTAAGTAAATATATGTAATATTTATGTTTCCAAAGGTATTAATTCTTGTCTATGAAAAAAAAAATTTGCTAACTTTTCTCCTATACGTAAGTAAGAAAATGTTTATCACAGCACGAAAAAAGGCGAGTTGTGACTGTTGGTATTAGAGCAAAAATCCTGCCACCCTACTGTACATTGTCGTCAGCTCCACTGCCATAGGTCAAGTAATATAGTTTAATTTTAAGTATAAGAATGTTAAGTTTTCATTTTATATGAAATTGTTATGTTAATTAAGATGAATTAGTAGATGGCGACACCCCCGAATGAACCCAATGAGGAGGCAGACCGGAGAGCGAGTATCGCCTTTCGAGAGATGATACCCCCGCACTATTATGCCAATCGAAGACTGATGATTTTAACTGAATGGTTCCACAAAATAGAAGTGATTTTTGAGACTTGCCATACCCTACAACATTTACAGGTTCCATTAGCCTTAGGGCGACTAGCAGGAGCCGCATTAGAATGGTGGATCGGACTCAGACCTACAGAGCGGCAACTTAATTGGGAAGGATTTAAAGCGCGAATCTCAAAAATGTTTGCACCGTTCCCACCTGTTGATAACATGCAAGTCCAAGTAATTCCAATGTTATGGGCGGATTGGCATCGCCGACTGTATCTATGTGTAGAACCCTTATGGGGTAGGTACATAGGAGAGCTGATAGATCACTATATTGTAAGGTTTCGCCGTACAATGGTAGCATTGATTCTGTCAGAAATACCTTTACGGTGAATCTATGACCTGATTTGGAAAGATCTTCCCAATGCGGTCCTCTAACAAATGCAATATCCAAGGGATTTTCTTAGCATCCACGATTTTCTCATGGAAGTATTGCATGCGGAACAGAATGTGGTTGTGCCCTTGGAAGGTCCCCTAGCGGACATGGAAATGGATGATGAGGACAATTATGATGAAGATGATGCTGATGATGATGACGACGATGAAGAGCTTGAATTCATTCTAGTGCCTCCTGAACCTATAATTGCAAGTGACGATGAGTCTACCGATTCAGATGAAGAGAAAGAGGAGGACCCTGAGGAGGATTCCAAACACAGTGACATGTCAAGAGTAGATTCAGATTAGAAGGAGACTTATGATGATCTGTATGTATTAAAATGTATGCAGATGTGTGATTAGCATAGTTTTGGGGCTTGTTGCTTTTGTATATGTGTGTATATCCAGCAAGTGGTATCCTTCGCGGTAATAGGGTATCTGTAGCCAGAAGTAAAAACTGCTTCTGGAAATGGTATGGATAGTTTATGTAAGAAAGAAAGGTAAGTATGTATGTTAGTTATTTATGTAATGTTTTAAGAATGAAAAATGTAAAAAGGAAAAGAAATAAGTTAATGAAATGAAATGTATGAAATGAGATATTGAGTTTATGTTATTGTTTATGTTTGCATGTATTTATGTTATATGATAACTTTCTTTAAATACTATTACGTTAATAGTATATACTGACATAACAACGAAAATGTACAATAGGTCTGTAAACCTATTTTATTATCGATGGTTGATGCACCTAGAGAACCTGTGAACTCAAACCTAATGGCCATGATTGCGGAGTTACAACAGAAACTCTGAGCTCAGGAGTTAGAAATGCAAGATTTAAGGGAACAGTTAGTGAATTAGAATCCAGTACCACAAGCACATGCACATTCTCCACCCCCTGTACCACTGCCTCAGCAGGCAGAACCAACTGCTCTAGCTATTTCAGTTGCTCCAATAGTATCTGCTAACGAATTTTGTGAAAGATTCTGTCAGATGAAAGCTCTAGAATTTGATGGATCTACTGATCCACTAGAAGCCGATGATTGGCTTACTGGCATAGAGAGGGTACTGAAATTTATGGGGCTCAATGACCGTGAAAAAGTCTTGTGTTTCTCATTTTCTCTCACCAAGGATGCTAGGAGATGATGGGAGTCAGTTGAGCGTAGAAGGAATGTAAACGAAATGTCGTGGCCAGATTTCTTGGAGGAATTCGAAAGGGATTATTTCAATGTGAAAACAATGGCAGCCCAGCAAGAAGAATTCAACAATTTTAAACAAGGCAACATGTCAGTTGGCGCGTTTATGTCCTGAATTGGTACCCACAGATCGAGAGCGAATAAAAAGATTGATGCAAATGTTTCAAACTGACATCACCCTTGTAGTTGACAGTGGAGGGCAAGCTCTTAAAGATGTCAAAGATTGTATTGAACGAGATACTAGAACTAAATTTAGAATCACCTGCGACAAGGAGGAAAGAGCAAAGATTTTCAAAGCTTAGAAGGAGAAGAAAGCCTTAGCTAAACAAAATCAAGCTTTACAGGCAAAAGGACAAGGAAGTGTCCTGAGTCAAGGGCAGTCCTAGAGTCATCCAGCTGGATGAAACCACAATGCTAATAATAAGAGGAAATAGAATGTGGTTAATTCTAAGAATCAAAAAAGGACAATCCTAGAAAAGGATCAGTGATGGAGGGAATAACAAGCCTCTCTGTAGGCAATGCGGGAAAAGGCATGCAGGAGAGTGCAAGGTTGGCACCAACAAGTGCTTTCTCTGTGGTAAAGAAGGGCACTATGCCAGAAATTGTTTTTCCAATCCCCAGAATCAGAATGCTCAAAGTCAACAAAGGCCTCAGGGAACCCAGCTTCATGCAGTCCAAGCGTAGATTGAAGGCCCTAGTGTCAGTCAAGGACGCTTGGAAGCTCCGGAGTCCAATGGACGGATTTATGCCTACATAAAGAAAGAGGATGATGTAGGAACTTCATTAGTGGTGACAGGTCAGTTTTCTGTTGCCAATACTGATGCATATGTTTTGTTTGATTCTAGAGCGACACATTCATTTGCATCGCTTAAGTTTGCTAAACGGGTAGGAAAGGAAGGGGATAGGATAGAACAGACTTTTAGAACTACACTTCCCTCTAAGGAGGTATTGAACTCTGATTATTGGTTACATCACGTAGCCATTATCATTTGTGAAAGAGAATTGTATATCGATTTAATAATAATTGATATACACGATTATGACGTTATCCTGGGAATGGATTTCTTGGGAAAGTACACCGCCAAGATTAACTATCGGCATCATAAAGTTACGTTTCGACCCTCTGAAAGCGAAAAGTTCGTATATTTGGGAAAGATTCCGAAGGTCCCAAAGGCACTAATTTCGGCGTTAAAAGCAAAGAAGATGTTGGAGAGTTGATGCACCGGCTATTTGGTGAAATTAGTAAACAAAGAAAAAGAGGCTCAGTTAGGACCAGAGAATGTCCCCATAGTAAAAGAATTCATTGACGTGTTTTTAGACGAGTTACCGAGCTTACCGTCGGAGCAGGAGATTTCATTCAAAATTGAATTGACGCCAGGTATGGCCTTGATATCGAAGGCACCGTATCGTATGGCCCTAGGAGAACTCAAAGAGCTACAGTTGCAATTATGAGAATTGCTAGATAAAGGATTTATTCGGCCAAGTCATTCCCCATCGAGAGCGCCTATTTTATTCGTCAAAAAGAAAGATGGGACGTTACGAATGTGTATTGACTATCAGGAATTGAACAAGGTCACGATTAAGAATAAGTATCCACTACTAAGATTGATGATTTGTTTGATCAATTGAAAGGAGCATCGGTATTCTCGAAGATTGACTTACGCTTTAGATATCATCAACTGTGAGTCAAGGAAGAGGACGTGCCAAAGACTGCATTTCGGATGCGTTTTGGGCATTATGAATTATGTGTTATGTCATTTGGACTGACCAATACCCCCACAGCCTTTATGGACCTTATGAATTGGATTTTCAATGACTATCTTGATAAATTCGTTATCATTTTCATCACGACATCCTCATCTATACAAGAACGCCGGAGGAACATGAGAGACACTTAAGGATTGCGCTACAGTTGTTAAGAAGACATCAATTGTATGCCAACTTTTCAAAGTGTGAATTTTGGCTGAAAAAAGTTCATTTCTTAAGGCACGTGGTCTCACGAGATGGAGTCGCTGTTGACCCTCAAAGGCAGAAGCAGTAAATAAGTGGCCTACGCCAAAAAATGTTATCGTGATCAGGAGTTTCCTCGGTTTAGCAGGATACTATCGACGTTTTGTAGAAGGATTCTCCAGACTTGCAACACCACTCACGGATTCTCCAGACTTGTAGCACCACTCACGGCCCTTACAAGGAAAGGAGCTAAATATGAATGGACCAAGAAGTATGGAGAGAGTTTCCAGGAACTAAAAAGACGACTCACAACCGCCCTAGTATTGACTATACTGGATCCAAACCTAGGAAATTATGTGATTTACAGTGATGCGTCAAAGACAGGCTTAGGAGCTGTACTTATGCAAAGCGAAAATGTAATTACGTACGCATCCCGACAACTGAAGGATCATGAAAGGAATTATCCAACGCATGACTTGGAGTTAGCAGCAGTCGTATTTGCACTGAAGATTTGGCGTCACTATTTGTATAGAGCTAAGTGTGAGATTTATACAAACCACCAGAGTCTGAAATATATTTTCACGCAGAAGGAACTCAACATGAGACAGCAAAGCTGGCTAGAACTGGTTAAAGATTATGACTGTGAAATCTTATACCACCTTGGAAAGGCTAACCAAGTGGCCGATGCCCTCAGTCGTAGAGCAACGTCTTTGCTTGTAATGGTGTAATTGATACCAAGACCCCTTCAGAAAGACTTGCTAGAAGCGGGAATAGAGCTAATTATAGGAGGATTAGCTAATTTATCGTTCTAACCCGCTATCCTAGAGAATTTAATGGAGCAACAAAAAGTAGATCCATCACTGCTTAGATACAAGACTGAAGCCCTTGAGAACAAAGGAACAAAGTTTAGCATCTTGGAAGACGACATTCTTTGTTATGAAGGCAGACTATGCATTCCCAATAATGAGGAGTTAAAGAGGCAGATCTTGAAAGAAGCTCATGAGGCACCGTATGTTGCCCATTTAGGAGCTACTAAAATGTATCAAGATTTAAAAAAGCACTATTAGTGGCATGGAATGAAGAATGACGTTGCGAGAGTCATTAGCAAATGTCTCATGTATGAAAAGGTGAAGGCTGAACACCAACGACCCGCAGGTGAACTGTAAAAGATAGATATCCCAGAGTGGAAATGGGACCAAATAACTATAGATCTGGTGACCGGACTACCCAGAACTACAAGAGGACATGATACTATATGGGTAATTGTAGATAAATTTACCATATTTGCGCAATTTTTACCCATTAAACTTAGTAGTTCTGTTGAACGACTAGCTGAATTGTATGTCACATAAATAGTTAGATACCATGGAGTCCCGAAATCCATCATCTCTGATAGTGATGGCTGATTCACTTCCATGTTTTGGAAGAGTGTTCATTAAGCAATGGGAATAAAGCTGACGTTCAGTACAGCCTTCCGCCCTCAAACGGATGGTTAGTCGGAAAGGACCATCCAGACTCTGGAGGATATGTTAAGAGCATGTGTGCTAGATTTCAAAGGAGGATGGGACAAAAAGCTTCCTTTGATTGAATCTGCGTACAAAAACAGTTACCAAACCTCCATTGGTATGGCTCCATATAAAGCTCTATATGGAAGAAGATGTAGATCACCTTTACATTGGTACGAAATCCGAGAAAAGGCGTTGTCGACCATAGATTTTGTTCAAAGAACAACGAAAGATGTAAAGTTAATCCGTCAACGGATGGAAATGACTTTCAGTCGACAAAAGAGTTATGCTAATCGACAGCAGAGACCTTTAGAGTTTCAAGTAGGAGACTTAGTCTATTTGAAGATCACACCAATGAAAGGAGTGGTAAGATTTGGAAAAAGGGGAAAACTCAGTCCAAGGTACGTTGGACCATATGAAATCTTAGAAAGAGTAGGTAACGTGGCTTATAAGTTAACCCTACCCCCAGAAATGACATCGGTACATAATGTATTCTATATATCCATGCTAAAAAAAGTATGTACCTAAGTCCTCACATATACTTCTACATAAGCCTATTGAAGTGAAAGAGAACCTATCTTATGAGGAGAAACTAGTTCAAATCTTGGCTTGAGAAGAAAAGGAGTTAAGGAATAAAAAGATACCACTCGTCAAAGTTTTATGGCGTAATCAACAAGTGGAAGAAGCAACCTAGGAACGAGAAGATGAAATAAGAATGGTCTACCCAAAATTGTTTTAATTTTCAGGGACAAAAATTTTTAAGGAGGGTAGATTGTAATGACCAGGAAAAAAAATCATTAATAAAACCTAATATTTAATTGTGTTTAATTAATAAATTTACCCTTAAAATTATAACTTTTGAAAAATTGTGATAATATGTAAATAAGCAGTATTAATTGAATATTCCACTGTGAATGTGATGCCATATTGGATATTTTTGATACAGATTTTATGAGTTTAATTACTCAAAAATTTGTAAATAATATCTATAAAATGAATTTTATATCACAATTAATTGTAAAATTGTGATACAAACAAATGGGTACTTAGAATACGAATGAGACATAGAGTCCGCCGAAACCCAACCTAGTGTAAAAAGGAGGTCGGTGCAGTACAAATATACTGCTAAGTGAAAATATAGAAATAAAAAATTATGCGTTTGGCCTCTAAAAGTAAACCAAAAGTAAGTAAAATAGTTTACACAGTCTAATGTTATGAGTTTGCACTAATTTGGCCATAACAGTGTAGGAAAAATACTGTGTGTTGAGAAATTACATAGTGTAGATTTTTGGGCCCCACAAAGTGGACACCCATTAGCTTATTATTGGGCCAACAAGCCATGAAAGGTGGCCCAATCCTATGGTGACACTTGGTAACCCAAGGGGTTACTTGTTGAGTAACCAAAGTGGATAAGAAGCATTAAATGCAAGCTTATCACAAAAAATTTTTTCTTTCTTCTTCTTTCTCAAGCCACGACAGCCATTAGAGAAGGTTCTCAAAGATTTTTTCAACCCAAAAACTTTGCAAAAACAACCCCACTTAAGTTCAAGAGGTGAGATTCAAGGAATTTCCACAAGTTTAAGGTAAAAACCTAAACTTTTTCAAGGGTTTTAGGGTTTTTCTTGGGGAAAAAGAAAGGAAGCTAATCTATGGTGTTTTTGCATGAAAATAGTGTTTAAGAAGGAGATCTAAAGGAGCTTTGGAAGTCGGGTAGGTCAGTAGGCCCACGAAGGGCAAAATCGTTATTTTGCCCGAATAACTCGAATCACTCTGAAATGTTTCAAATGGGGAAAAGAAAATGATTAGAAATATTTTTGCCATTCGTTAGTGACGATAGCGTAGAGTTAGATAGAAATAAGAAAACCAGTAGTTTTCAGAGTTGTTTACACTTATGCAACTCAATTTATTAATTAACAATCACTTTGTACTGAAACATAGGGAATATTGGCTAATGGCTTTGAAATTGGCCAACAGGATCCTAGAAGTCTAGGAGAGAGGAAATCGAGGTTGACTTGCACAGTACACAGAATCAGGTAAGTACCATCCCACCTACAGTATGGAATTGTAGGTATAGAATGTGACATATGTATATGTATACCTGAGTGTAAATCAAAGTGTATACCTGTGTGTATGTTATGATATGAGTATCTATAAGTATGTTGATGTATACCTGTGACTAAACTAAATAAATACCTACGTGTATATTATATTGTATATCAGTGTGTATATTAATGTATGCCTGAGAGTATAAAAGTGTGTACCTGTATGTACAGTATTGTATAAGAACATTTATGTTTTACGTATAACATGTGATTATTACTTTATGTATGGTATGATAACCATAATAAATGGACTGGTAATTATATCACCAAAAATTAAGAAAAGCGTCGTACCGATTTCTGATTCAAGAGGAATTTAAGGATACAATATGGTCACGGTGTTACATAGATCTAAGTGTACAATAGTGCGAACACTTGGGCCCTAGTTAAAGATAAGAAATGAAAATGATAAAGAAGGTTTATAAGAAAGCATAAATGGATCATGCATTTTATTGAATATGCATATGGGTTATATGGGACTTACTGGGCATAAGCTCATTAAGTATTTCATGCTGTAGGTATTCTGACGAGAAGTTTAGAATAATTTTATTGATGAGTTGGCGGAGGGATGATTGGTGTACAGATTGGGCATGGGATTCGACCGTTGTTAAGTTTCTGTTGTATCTTATTTTATGTTATTTTGAAATGCAAGTTTAGAAAATGGTATTGTATAAGAAAAGTTGTTATGTAAGTACAAGTATAAACTGTCGTTTTCAAAGTTACTAAAACTAGTAATGTACGAACGAGTGAGTTAAGTAAATATATGTAAATATTTATGTTTCCAAAGGTATTAATTCTTGTCTATGAAAAAAAAAAAAGAAAAATTTTGCTAAATTTTCTCCTATATGCAAGTAAGAAAAGGTTTATCACAGCCCGAAAAAAGGCGGGTTATGACAATTTTTCACTACTTGTCTAAGAATGAATACTCATAATGAATCAAATAATGAATATAATCAAGAATACTGGGTAACATGGGTTTTAAATAATGATAAATATGCATAAGGGCATGATGTTATATTCAGAGATCGGGTTGTGTAGAGTGTGACCTTGGGGGTAGGTCCCGAAACCCAATTGGGCTACTACGGTGGTAACATATATGGTTTGCCCGAGAAAGACAAAAAGATTCTTTCTGGAAGAACAAAGAACCATTTTGGTAAGAACAAATTAAAAGAATTATTTGTTCATTTATTTATCAAATTTTGTTTTCCTAAATACTTTTCGAAATGCGAGATTTCATATTTGAATTGATGCTTTCTAAATTTAGTCCTATTGAGCCTTCCGCTCACATTTTCTTTATCTATTTTAAAACCTTTCCCCCTAAGTGGATTGCAGGTTGGAACTGACAGTGAGGCAACTGACGTGGGTTGTAGGAATTCTGTTTAGGTTTTTTTTTTTTTTTTTTTTTTTTTAAATTTAAATCAAGGCATGTATTATTTATACTTTTATCTCTCATATATGACTGTGATTGTAATATTTTATTGTTGATACCATGTGTGTGTACTATTGTAGGTTCGGTGGGGCCTGGTTTATGTTTAACTGTCTTTGTTATTTTATTTTATAATTAACTGTTTTCAAATTAACGATAATGGCCTTAAAAGTCTTTTTAAAACTATCATGTTTTTCAAAAATAAGCCAAATCATTTAATTGGTGTATTTAATAAAAAATCTACTTTGATTAACTTAATTAATCCACCACGTCACTACCTGTACTTCGGGGTGTGACATTGATAGTACTCCAAACTTGTGCAAGTGTCTTATAAAATTATAAAGAAGTGGCTTATATGAGTCTTTTTGTTAATATTGTGTTGCTACACGTATCGTGATGATCATATGGTAAATATTAAGAGTTAGATCCCTCACTTGTGATTTCAATTTGCAATCACGTACATTTGTGGTCATTACGTCACCAATAATGGCATATAGAACATTAATTTTCTTTAATTTGTTAATAACATGAGGGAAAGAAGACATAAGGACGTACGTACGTGGGTTTGAGTGGAGAACGAGCATGCATGGTCGTAGGTGGGGCGAATTATAAGGAGACGTATCTTTCACTACGTCTAGTTAACGGTTAATAGTACTGAGATGGCTAAAATCCCACTATTAACATAATAATAAGTTTTAGTTTAAAAAATATGCTATAAATTAGACTATGTCTTATTGTTTTGTGAGTAGTACAATTTTAACCTAATAAAGATAAAAAAGGATTTTTCAATACCACCAAGTCATAAATCATATAAATGTATGGGTCAAAACAGACGCGACTCTGTACATGAAGCCGTGTAAAAAGTTATACAATTATAGCAATACTATTCGTGTGCGTTTGGGACCTTTTTTTGTTTTGGTGAAAATATGCATTGGGATCTAATTCTTATCAAAATAAACTCTCACATGTCACAAGGTCTATCTCTATAATAAGCTGATGAGGATTAGCTAGGCTTATGCAAAACAACATCAGAAACAGTGAGACGGCTGACTCATGTTGTGAGGTCAGTCACCCTTCAAATTTCTCTACTCAAAATTCATGTTTCCATTCCCATCCATATATTATAGTTTTTTTTTGGACAATGCAGTAGTATTAATTGTTTTTTTCCCCCTTACTTTGCCTTTAATTAGGGGAATGGGTTTGTACTGGTCTAACACTTTACAGATAATATGCACGTACATTAATCCGGGAAATCCTACTTCTGTCCCATAGTGGAATAAAATATAAAAATTATATATGTTGTTATATGTCACAATATTTTTATTATCTGTTTCTACCTTACATGCATAAATGAAAGTCCGTGGTACTACATGCACGCGCGCATATATATATATATGTATGAACTAAAATCTATAAATGATATTTAATTGATTTAGTATGGATAAAATGTCCGCTATACAGAGACGTGTGCATATTTCCCTTACTAATCAGGGAGGATATATGTACGTAGACTTTTGTTATGGTATACTTGAAATAATTGTATTTCACATACATAAACAAAAAAAAGTACACATTGAATAACGTAATATGAATTTTTTTTTTTAGTTTTGAGATAGAAAGATTTGAACTCTACATATTATTGGCAAAACTACTCAATCAAGTATAAAATTACCGGGAGATTATATCTACAACGACAATGTAGTCTTTTTCAATACTTTCATATGTTAGGGTAAACTTGACGTATACACAAGACTAGGAATACATATACATATACATATATATTCACACATACATAGATACATGGACTCAAATCAAGGTTGCAATTGAAAAGGTTGCGTATATGGAGGGACAAGATCTGGCTGCAGCGGCCGAGGGGGGATCTAAAACGACTGTGGAAAGTTCCTTAGTCGTATATTAATAAGGACCACAAAAAAAGATGACATCACATTGCCTCTTTTTCTTTCTTAACTTCCCCAAACATTGCTGATCCATCACCATCTCTTCCTTTCCTTAATCTCTTCTCCGATGATTACTACCCTTCCGTTTCGTTTGCTTGTTCGAATTATATTGATTTGAATTTTTTGTTTGAATAGAAAAATTTAAATTGCGTAATTTAAAAGTATTCAGAATTTACGTTTAGATATACAGTTAAAGAGCTAATTTGAATAGGAATTTCAATTCAAATTTGTATTTGGATAAGTATTAATAACTCTAATGTGTAGGAACAAAATTACTATTTAATATTGGTTCAAGATGTTGAGATAAAGAGGAGTTTGAATTTTAAGTCGGACAATTCAGTCTACTTTAAACTAACAAATTAGTTCAAATTAAATGATTTACCAAACACCAATTTAAAAAATAATAGCCGTTCAGCTTAAGTTAAAATAGAATGAATTAGTGAAACAAACATGGCTGTGACATAGTCTTCTTCTTTTCTTTTTTAATATATATGTATGAGAATATCTATGGTAAAAACTGTACTTCTTTTTTACTTTTGATAAGAACTATTGTCTAAGACGTTAGATAAATTTTTAAGCAATTTAGTTTATGAGTTAAAATTATGGAATTGCATGTTCTAAATTTTTAACGTGAGGTCGTTGAAAAATTAATTGAACGGTGGGAACAATAGTACCTGCTGATAGGGAAAAAAAAGGTTCCCACTATTTATATACTTTTACCGGTCATGACGCTTTTTTGGTTTCTTCTGTCACTACTTTTCTGAGTTTTTTTAATAATCACTCCAACCCGGCAAAAGGCTAATTCGAAAAAGCTTTTTCACAAAGTTTTTCTACTTTTCTCTTCTTCCAACGTCAAGTTCTACTTGTAGAAGCATCCGCTTTGTGTCAAAGCTACTTTCTTCTGCAACTTCTCATTCTGTCTCAACCACAGCATTTATTTTTCTTTCAAACCCCATAAACACATACAAATTTCCCTTAAAACCACACAAATTCTGAGCTGGCCATGTTTCTTTCTGTTCTCAACTTTTGTTTATTCATGATACTACTCTCTAAACTTACAAAAATTACTACTTTCACCGCCAGATCTCTCATCTATATTCTCTTCTGACTTTCTCTTCTTTAAAAAAAAAAAAAAGAAAGAAAGAAAGAAGAAAAAGTAAGAAAATGGCTCCTGCGTATAGTTGTAGACGACGACGTCGTTCAATTCAACTTGTTTTGGTATTGTTATTGATTGGTCTAGCAATCTTCATATTGGGCCAATCTGAAGCCGCAAGAATCAACAATCAAGTCTTCAACATCAAGCCGAAGTCCAATGAGATTTCAGGTCACTTTTTGGATTTCTTGCCAAAAGGGATACCAATACCATCTTCTGGTCCTTCAAGGAAACATAACGACATTGGCTTACAAAGTTGGAGATCATCACCATGAATATTGGCATCAACCAGCAACATCACAAGTTTTTGTTTAGAGACCAAAAAACAAATAAAAAAAAAAAAGGTGACCTGGCCCGGGGATTTTCTTCTTCTTCTCCTTCTTCTTTTTTTTTTTTTTTTTTTTTTCTGTCTTTCTTAATTACAAAAAGAAAGCAAATTTAAATTTGGTGGTCAATATTGTACATGAGGGATTTTAAAGGGTAATTATTATTATTATTATCATCATTTTATTTTTTTACGACTATGTTTTCAGTACTTTTAGGAAGGTTCAAATATTGGGCATGTTTGTTTAATCTTGCGTTTTCAGTACTTTCAGGAAGTTTCTCCTTTGTACTCCTGGAGAAACTTGCGTTTGTTTATTCTTTTTTTTTTTTTTTTTTCCTTTTTGGTGTGTACGAATTACGATGATCAGTTTTAGAAAGTTTCAACAGCTGGACAGAAGTTCTAATCACTGATATAATACATATTATATGTTTTAATTTGTTCTTCATATATAATTTTCTTTGCGTGTTTGTGGATGTAAAAGGTTTTCCATACTCCATGGAGAGTACATGCAAAATCTTAATTTGCACAGGTGTGTTTATTTCGCCCTGAACTTCTTTTCTTTTCAATTTCTCTTCTTTTTTTTTTTTTTTTTGACTTTGTCTAATAATAGAAAAAACTACTGTACAAATCAAATAATTATTGATATCTGAGTGGAATGGTCATCAAGTATGGTATCATAATTATGTTGGTCTCCAAAAGTATCCTATTTTAATATTGTGCCTACAATTAAGGAAATGATATATATATTTTTTTGATAATGGAAGGAAAGGATAACCATACTTTCCATTTCCGTATGCTTAATTCACTCTCCTCTCAGGGTAGGTAAAAAGAAAATAGAGCATAGGTATTAGGAGGCCCTTGCAACATAACATACAGTATGTTAGTAAAGACGAAATATGATAGCCATTTGACGTAACATTAAGATTAGACATTGACATTAGAGAGTAAGAATAATATATATATATATATATATATTTGCATATAACTAAATTTTTAAGTGTTGCATCACTTCAATACTTTTAATGGATTTAGTTTTACTATATCAAGAAAAAAAAAATCCTAATTAGGTTTACAAAAAATCTATTCCAGTATGTTTAATTTTCCTATACCAAAGATGTTCTAATGTCAACCTTAAGCATTCTTTGCATGCATTGCCCAATATTTATAATATTCCTCGAGTATGTAGGAGAACTGTTCTCTAGTGCTGCCTCTGTCTCAAGTAATTGTACAGACTACTGAGTGTATATTGACAAATAATTTCAAATCATAACAACTTAAGATTCTCATAATGATGGTACTAGTAGACTCTCTTTTGGAGGTATTTCAAACAATTTTTTTGAAAGATAAGAGAACTATGATTATTTTTGTTTTCAATTATTATTACCATGTTTAATTATAATTGTCGTCAGATCATGTTATTATATCGAAATATTGTAAATCAGTAATTAAAGCCTCTTTTAACTCCAAACATTCATCTTTCTACAAACCACATCATCTTAATGACCATAGGTCCAAAGCTTTGTTATAATTTGCGGTTCCACTGGATTCTGCTCGGAAATAATTACAAATTTTGGAATTTATTAGTAGATAATTAATTAAGATGTATTGGTGGCCGTATAACTGAAGTATGATATCTTAACAAAAAAGGGGGTATCATATTCGGAAACACTCATTGTGTGGTTATGACTTTAAATAATTGATGTGTGTTTATTATGCTTTAGACATTTTTCATATTTATACAAAGCTACTGCTAATTAGCAGGGCAGCCACGTAAGGACCAAGAGGATGGGGACTCCTTTGTACTTTTGCCTCAAAAACTTCTTTATTTTTATTTTTTATTTTTTTTTATTGTTTTCCCTTCCCTTGTAATTTCTACGGTGGACCATAGAGATCAAAAAGATTAATCCCATAAATAGTCCCTAAGCTTTACCTGGCCTCAATCTCATTTTAGTCCTAATTTATAAAATGTTTTGTTTTTGTCCCTCATCGATTATTGTGTTTCAGTTTTGATCTATCCATCACCTACAATGATAAATATTTGACAAAAAACTTTAAAATGTCCCCATATCCCTATTCTATATATATATATATATATATATATATATATTTTCACTTTCAACTCATCTATTAACTAGTTTTATTAGAGACTAAAATTGGATAATCTATAATAAGAAATTAAACATTCTATACAAGAGAAGAGAAAGTTTACCTCCACAGTGAGGCGATGAGGATAGCATGCTTCATCCCAAGCATAAGGGCATAATGTGCATGAATGAACCACAGTCTCAAAAGTATTGCATTTTTGCTGGAAGATCTTTAGCCTCTAAAAAGCGAAAACAAGTCCCATTAGGTGAAAATTAGTCAATAAATATAAAAGAAAGAATAATATATATTATTTTGAAACAAGAAACTTTGTATTAATAGTAATAAGAATCTTAAGATGTCAATGATTTCAACAAGATTTAGTGTCATGTTTACATAAGAAAAGAAAATTCTCAATCATGCACTTTTATTTTTTTAAAATACTAATATAGCACAGTTGGTGTGAAGTTTACGATCCATAACATAAAATCTAAGATCTAGCATTTCCTAACTAGAAATTTAGCTTCACATCTGCTTTGTCTCGAGTTGTTTTGGTTGCGTTGCGGATCATTGGTCCTCCTTTATCTTACGTACTTGAATTCATAACTCAAGTTTATCCATGTATGTTACGTATGAATGTACCAGATTCTAGGAAATATAGTATGAGGAACAAGACGGACAACAATAGGCGACAAGATCCAAAAAATTAAGGAAACCTAAAAAAATTTTGCCTCAAATGTAATTTCAACTATTTTGGTAAAAAGGTATTTAATTGATAGAACAACTGAACAACATACTAACCTCCTTTCAGAAATCATCAATTCTGTAAGGCATATAGCCCGTATTGTAACGTCATCCGATAAGAGAATTAAAGTTGTTCCAGAATCACCATGGAGGCTTCCAACAACCTTTTCATCTCTAACAGAAACATCAGCATTTTGCACTTCCACTCTTATTACACTTAATGAACCATAAACATAATTCTGCATTTTCACTTGAGTATCACCAAGATGATCTGGTGAAAAGCTTACTGACCATTGCCATCCAGGTTCATTGTCCCGAATGGAAACAAGTAATTCCCTGGGCTATGCCGACAGTTATGTATACACAAAGCGGAGAGAAGACTGAGAGGGTTGCGAGTAATAAAAAAAATACCTTGACGTAATGAAAAAGATAAATGCACGAAAACGTTAACACGTTCTAATTACTCGACAAGAAAGAAGTAGCAATAGTCATTTGAAGTAACTTATTTAAGCTATTCTCACTAAAGTCCACTTTTTGGGGAAAATAAACAACGGTAGATCTGAACTAGTCCAACCCATACTGGGCACTTTAATCACGATTCCCAGTTAGACAGTTTAATCTAGTTGAGTGTTGGATTAACTATTCTATGCAGAGACAGGACAATTCATCTGGTCACAAGCCAGGTTAAGAAACACTTTCCTTTTTTTTTTTAAGAAGAAACAAAGCTTGCATTGGTTAACTGAAAAATAATACAAAACTTTGGATAAACGAGAAATCCATTAAAATAATACAAATAACACCATATTTACTAGACCATGTGTGTCTACTCTAAAGAACTTTCACAACACCAAAATTAACCAAAAACTATTCCTCTATTCCAGGAAACACGAACCAAAAAACACAAAGCTAGTCGAAAGTGTCCCTCCAACTTAGCAGAATCAAGAATAGCGAGAAATCCTTAAAAGGCTGTACCTATGGACGCCCAAAGAGAGGCCTGAAATTTAGCCTTCTCAAATAAGTCGTCTCTATTCATTTCCTTCTCTTCAAAAAATCTCATGTTTCTCTCAAGCCATATGACCCATATAGTAGCTAAACACATGGCTATCCTCATGGTTTTACCTCTCCTACCGTTTCAAATAACTCTTCTACCAACAATGCATGACTTTGTGCAGGACAAACCCAAGAAAGCGATGCAGCCCCAGACACCTTACACCATATTTTTCCCACCATCTTACAATGTAGAAATAAGTGGTCCATTGATTCCACATTTGCCCTGCACATAACGCACCAACTAGGAGACAGAGCAATGTTAGGATGTTTCTTCTGCACTAAGTCCTAAATTTGCTATTCTCTTCATATTTTCAAAACTTATGGCACAATTTACCAAGGCATTAGAAAAATCTGCTATTTACTACAATTTCTTCTTTGGATACTTCTTTAGAGCCCACTCTAATTACGTGTAAGTAAACACATCTTTAGTGTATTGTAGTCATTTTAAATGTTTATGCTTAATGAGTTTGTGTTAATTATTTTCTTATAGGAATATGGAGGGTTTAATTAATATGAATATGCTTACTCATTTGTCAGAAAAGCAAAGTGAGTAATTTAATGCATTCAAATAACAATTCTATTAATTAAAATTAATTGGTTTGAAAGTAAAATTAACTCACATGAAATGAAATAGGAGAAATTGCAATCCTAGAATCTAGTCCTTTGATTTTAGCCCCGTTAGTTTTCTTGCAATCCTAGAATCTAGTCCTTTGATTTTAGTCCCGTTAGTTTTCTTGATTTAATTCCTGCATTAAACTTGTTTATTTTGTTTGATAGTTGTTATTAGCTTTTAGTTAATTTGTTTTGCAAGTTTATTTTAAATTTGATATTTCAAATAAAATTAAATTGACACAATTTTAATAATCAACAAACATTAATAGTTAATCCTCGTGGAATGATCTCTTATCATATTTTAGTTGTTAACTGCTTGTACTTGTGCGTTTGTGTTGACATGAAAAGTACCCAACAAACTTTAATTAGCTTATCACAAAATATTATATGACAAAGATACATATTTGGAACATGACATAAGCAATAGCAAATGATTAACTAAAAAAAAAAAAAGAGTTATCAATTGTTTGTTTTGGAGTGCATGAATTGAAGCTTATCGTTCATTTAATGCTTTATGTCGATGAATTGATGAAATATTTGGTTCGAAGAAATTATCTCGTGGTTAGTAATAAGCACATTTTGTTATTGTTATAAATCAAATAGAATGCCATGAGTGATGAGCATCCGCGTAATTGAAATTGTTGTTAAAAAAAAAAAAAAAAACGAGAGAGAGAGAGAGGGAAACAATGCTGCCTCTATTGATCTTGTCAGATTTTGACAGATTTTGTATATAATGTCCCCCAAATGACTTGGTAATGTTAGGGAACAACTATCTCTAATTGGTGTTACGAGCCATTGTGACATTAAATACAAGTTAAGACTACAACTTCCAACTTAACCTAACCAAACCCTCCACCCCTCCTCAGAGCAACTTGTCAACTACATGCATAATAACCTCCTTCAAATATATTAGCCTACCCTTTTAATCATATCACAACCGTTTGACACTTGTTATAAGGTTTCAATGTGATCTGACACTTAGGGTATCAAATTTAAGACCTTTCCATTGTTAACATTTTGATTACTATTTTATTATTTATATAATTTATTTAGTAATATAGATCTATGTGATTGTTAATATCCGGTTAACATTGACATTGTTTTTTCTAAAATAAAACAATAGAAGAAGGAAAAAAAATTTTAATAGAGAGGAAATTTGGAGAAAAAAGCACATTAAAAATTTGCACAACTTGATTATAGAAGAGTCTTTAATGAAAAGAACAAAAAGGGGAAAAAAAGAAGAACAAACAAGAAAAGAGAAAAGTAAAAAAAGAAAAAGAAAAAGAAAGAGTAAAAAACAAAAAAGAAGAAGAAGAAGGGGAATGGTGACACTTGATAAGTGTAGGAGAGTATCGTAAAATTTGTCTTTACATATATATAGGTGTAAGTATATATTATAGGGGACTTTTTTAGTAGAAACCTCATCAGTAATGTATATTTTCAAATCATTATATGAAATAAAAATAATAATAATTATTGTTGTTGTTGTTTGCAAATCTGACAGTTGAAAGATGTATAAGTATTTTTTTTTTTGGTTTTTACAAGAGAAATTGCCATTATTATAACATTCGGCATTTATATTCACTTGCATTTCCCTCTCTACAAAAGGAAAGAAAAGCCAAAATGAAGAAGAGGTAAATGGTCCTCAGGTGAAGTCACGAAATCTCCTATCTTTTTTTTTTTTTTTTGTCGTTTTGCTTGTCCCTTCAATTAAATTTTCATATCTAAATAAATTGAATAATTATTTTTAATATTTAAGTCCTATTTATGTGATTAAGTTATTAAATTTGAATAATGTATTGAACAAGTAAGAGAAAAGCACAAGAATGTCCCCTAAAGGAGTACCTTTTCAAGACTACCCTCCTAAAAAGCTATTTTCAAAATTACCTCTTTAATTAAAAAAATGATTTATTAAAATTTCAAGTTACCCTTCCTTCTTTAATTAGAAAAGGTAATTTATTAAAAATCCAAATTACCCCTTCCTTCTCACTTCTTCATGTGGTAGATTCCTTCACTTGCCCTGTGTGAGATGTTGAAGCAGAACCTAGTAAATTTGGAAGCAGGAACCTATTAAATTCCATCATATGTTCTTTGAAACAAAAAAAATATCAACCGCCTCAGGTTGATGGTGTGGGATGCCAGAGCAGAACCTGATAGGTTTTAGAGCAGGAGCCTACCAGGTTCCATTATATTTTCTTTTTGATAAAGAAATACCAATTGCTTTTGGTCCTCGGTGCATGGTGCCAGAGTAGGACCTGGTAGATTCCATCATTTATTTTTGAAACAAAGAAATACCAAATGTTTCTGGTTGTCGATGTGGGGTGGTAGAGTGGAACTTGGTAGGTTCTAAAGCGGGAACCTATTAGGCTCCATCATATTTTCTTTAAAACAAAGACATATTAACCGCCTCTGATCACATCGCATGAGGTACTGGAGCGGAACTTAGTAGGGTCCAAAGCGGGAACCTACCAGATTCCATTATATTTTCTTTGAAATAAAGAAATACTAACTGTTTATGGTCACTGGAGTAGAACTTAGTAGCTTTTGGAGCAAACCTACCAAGTTTCATCATATTTTTCTTTGAAATAAAGACACATCAATTGCCTCTAGTCGCTCTACATGGGGTGTCAAAGTGAAACCTCATAGGTTTTGGAGTAGGAACCTATTAGGTTCTATCATATATTCTTTGAAACAAAGACATACCAACTGCCTTCGATTGCCTTGCACGGGGTGTCGAAGCGGTAGGCACTAAGGCTGGAACCTACTAGGTTCCATCATATTTTTTAGAGCAAAGAAAGACCAACCTCCTCTAGTTGCCGATGCGGGGTGCCAAAGTGAGACCTGGTAGGTTCTGGAGTGGGAACATACTAGGTTACATCACATTTTCTTTGAAATAAAGACATACCAACCGCTTTCGGTCACCTTGCGTAGGGTGCCAGAACGGAACTTGGTAGGTTTTGGAGCAGGAACCTATCAGGTTCCCCCATAATTTTTTTGAAACAAATAAATACCAACCACCTTTGTTCATTGGTGTAGGGTTCCAAAGAGGAACCTAGTAGGTTTCAAAGTGGGAACATACCAGCTTCAATCATATTTTCTTTGTAACAAAGAAATACTAACCGCTTTTGGTTGCCCCGCGTAGGGTGCCGTGGCAGAATCTAGTAGATTCTAGAGCGGGAACCTACTAGGTTCTATCATATTTTCTTTGAAATAAAGAACTATCAACTGGTTCCCGTCCCCTATGCAGGGTGTCAAAGTGAAAGCTGGTAGGTTCTAGAGTAGGAATTTAACAAGTTCCATCATATTTTTTTCAAATAACGAAATATCAATCGCCTTCAGTCGTCAACATCGGGTGCCGGAGTGGAAACTCTGGTACTTGGTAGATTACCACGTTGGAACCTACCAGGTTCCATTATATTTTCTTTGAAACAAAGAGATGACATTAGATTACAATAAACACAACAAGTCGCACCAAGAGGTAGAGTGCCACTTAATCTTTCCATCTTAGTCTTCAATTTTGTACTTCTTCCATTTACAAGTAATCCATTGCTTTTACAGTGCATACTAACAGAAATATATTTGAAGTTGTTTCATCCCATCAATGTTGTCCATGGCCTAGCCTTATCATGAACTCTATAGCTGTGCAAAAAAAAAAAAAAAAAAAAAAAGAATAATCAATGTAGTCCTAAAAATAATCTGTAACATTATGGTTTATGCATGTTATCTTTTTTTTTTTCCTTATTCTCAAACACAGTAACACACAATAATGTAGCTGAAGCAATTTCCAAAAAAACATGATTGAAGTGCAAAACAGTAGAACTTAAAAAGGAAAAAAAAAACTCGAATTCAATGTTCTTTCCTCCAATTTTCTCTGCATCCAAACATAACTTCAATACTAAAAGAACTTCATTGGAGAGTTTGAAAACCACAATCAAGTCCAAACACAACTTAAATCCTAAAAGAACTTCATTGGAAATCTTGAAAACCACAATCAATTTGTATCCAATAAAAAACAATGCCATAGCTTGAATCAAATTAGATCACACTAACCAAATTAGAAAAGGTCCAAAGAAAATCATAGGCAAATTACATCAACACTTCTTGAGTTTTACTAAAAGTATAGAGACATCCCTACATCAAAATTAATAACACCAACACCCCTTGACTTTTCAAAAAAAAAAAAAAAAACAGAAAAAGCCGCTTTGTTAATTGGCCATTATAGTTGACCACGATGGTTTGACCGTTAGCTTTGTTTTAAAATGTCCAAAATGCCCTTGTATATGGCCAAAAATGTATTTTAATTAATTATGGAGTTAAAATAACGTTTTGACCCTTATTTAACATGAAAAATGAATTTAATTAGTGTTTACACCCTCGTAACTATAAATTTTACTTTAATTAGCTAATAAAGTTTTTTCTTTTATTTTTTTCTTCAAAAATCTACTTTTGATTGTAATATTATTGAATTGTAACTTATATAAATGTTATAATGCTCTTCGTCTACTAAATATCTTCTTAATACTTTATTTTTCATAATAAATCATAACAAAATTACAAAAAAAGAAGATATGAAACTTTGAAAAAAAAATTAAAAACAAGATATAAAAGTTTATTTTGAACATTAAATATAAAAACTTTAATAATAACTTCAAATTTAAAAAGTATAAATAACAAAAATTGGAAAATCTCACCCACTATTCCTCCTTCTCTCTCTTTCTTTCTTTCTCTTATGGCTCTCTTTCTTCTCATTATTGATCTGGGGACATGATGAGGAGGGTGGGCGAAGGTTGGGATAAGGGCCGACGAAGGTGGATGGCGACAGGGGTGTGTTGGCTGGGACAAGGGGTGAACATTGGCGGTAGTCATGGGTGGGGAGTGGTGGTTGATAAGGTTGCAAGGGTTGATGCAAGATGGGTTGGTTGGGGCCAGTGTCGACGAAGTAGATGGGGGGCGATGGGCTAGGTGGCTTAATGAGAAGGAGGGGCTCAACGAGGAGGGGGTAGGCGAAAACTTGGAAGAGTTGGGAGGGGGGATAGGCGACAAGGTCGACTAGATTGAGGCTTGGGTAATGGGCAATGGCATGGGAAAGGTGGGAGGAGGTGTGGGTGATGGGGTGGGCTGGGTCGAGGCGGGGGGTGGGCAACGATGTTGGAGGGTCAAGAGGAGGGAAGGGCAGTTGGGTTATGCAGTGGTGGGTGAACGAAGGGAGGGGCAGATAAAGGGAGGTTAGGTGGGTTTCAGGGAGTGGCTTGTTTGGCTGGTTAGAATGTTAAGGTTCTTTGAGATCAATGGCTAAGATTAAACATGCATTTTAGACATTTCAAATAAAAAATTAATAGAGTTAAGCAAAGAAGATGTCAGTATGATTAGTTTTGGTACAGGGAGTGTCACTGTAATTAGGGTAAAACATAAGGGGTGAGTGTAATTTACTCGAAAATCAAATACTTAGAAACAAAATAAATCACCTAGAGAAACTAATAATCTCAAGAATATGGAATATGAATTTAAAGATGAAATTTCAACATCAAATTTATTAACATAAAAAAATTAAAAAATTGGTTTGGTAATTTACCTTTGGGATTTTTTTTTGATTTGCAGATTTGAAAGGAAATGGTCTTTATCCTATTGATAAGTGTGGACCCCAGCAGTGACCCATCAAAAATTACGGGGCCCAACCACATCATGCTGTTGGTGATGGCCAGGCTAAACATGTCGGTGATGAAGCCCACAATAAGAATGCCGAGGAGAATTTTAACAATGATGTAGAGCTAAGGAGGTTGAGCTCCTTGAGGACAAGGTGAAGGATGAGGAAGGCAATGATGACATGGGCGATGACGGAATAGAGAGGGCCATAGGGCCGACCTTGGAGTTGAGGAGGTTGAGCTCCTTGAGGACGAGGTAGAGGAGGGGGAAGACAATGATGGCGATGGTGGAGGCACGACACTGAGGGAGGTGAAGGTGGCGAGGTTGGGGTCCATAGAGCGGCAAAGGGAGAGAAAGGGAGGCATAGGAGGAGAGATTGATATCATTTGTTAGGGTGTTTTTTGTTTGTTTTGACGAGGGTAACATAGTCAAATTTTAAATCCAATTAAAAAGAAAACAATATTAAAAGAGGCAGTATTGAAAAGTAAAAAAGAGAAAGGTGGTTTTGATAATCATTGTTCATGGGATGTTCTTTGTAAATTTTTTAAGTCCAACTTACAAGAAATCCTTCTAAAGCAGCACCTTTTTAAGATTGCTATCCTAAAAGGTTTTTTTTTTCCAAAATTGCCCTTTCTAATAAACAAAGGTAATTTATTACAAGTCCAACTTATCCTTCCTTCTCTAATTAAAAAAAAGAGATTTATTAAAAGTCTAGATTGCCCTACCTTCTAACTCCTTCGTGTAGTAGATTACTCTGGTCGTCAGAGCGGGGTGCTGAATTGTAGCCTAGTAGGTTCTAAAGTTGGAACCTAGTAGATTCCAACATATTTTCTTTTTAACATAAAGAAGTACCAACTGCCTTTGCTCGTCGGCATGAGACACTGGATTGTAAAATGGTAGGTTCCAAAGTTAGAACTATAATGCCTGTCATTTTCTTCTACAGACACTTATGTTAATTTAATGTTAGAATATGATATTTTAAGTGTTATTATTATTTATTTTAAATAAATTAACTTTTGCTTAGTAATGTTACAGATGACGGCCACGGGGGATCGATGTGCTCGAGATGTTCATATAAAAAATGATGATAAGCATAAAATATTTATTTTTTTAAGAGTTTCAACTTGTTCTAAATTTATAATCTTAATAATGCTCAAGAGTTATGTATGCCCTAGAGATATTCTTGATGAAGACGTGATTTTATTGGATATCTTTTTATTTTTATAACATTTATGATGTTGTGATAATTACATGTGTAACATTTTATTATGGCATTAAGAAACTAGATAATATAAAGTATCCAAAAGAATAATGTGTAAATTAATATTTTTGGGGTCATGAAAGCAAACATCATTGTCGTATGTAAATAATTATGTACTATAATTTTATTATATTATATTATATAGATTACGTTAAAAAAAACCATGTACGTTGTAAATAAAAAAAAAGTTATACATATTATATATTAAGATAAACTATACATAGGAAATGAAAAAGGAAAAAAAAGAAAAAAAAGAAGAGAAAACCTAATTAAACTAGGACTAGGGTTGCTTATGTGTATATATATGTGGTGTCAAGCACACATGTTTAGAGGTGGCAATAATCATGTTCGTGCCGTGTTTGTATCGGCACGTTTACAGCACAACACATTTAGCCCAAACATGAATACGACGCGATTAATAAACGTGTATGAAATACAAACATGAACACGACACGCCTATGACACGTGTAACACAGCACGACAAGATTAACACGATTATTAAACGTGCCGTGACGGGTTGATACGATAACAACACGCATATGACACATTTATGACCCAATTAACTAAATATTAAAAAAAATTAAAAAAAATTTAAAAAAAGCCAATAAAGAAAATTAACAAAAACACAATATTTAATTAATACTAACCTACTATAAATATTTCAAATATTTTTATTTTTAAGTTTAAATGTGTTATAAATGGGCGGCTCGTGTCGTGCCGTGTTAACACATTTACTGCCCGTTTAATTAAACGTGTTAAGGCGTGTTTAGCGTGTTAGCACGAATACAACCCGTTTATTTTTGTGTTATTCGTGCCAACCTATTTATGACACAATTAATAAACATGCGGTCTAAACCCGTTTATCTCGTGTCATTTTCATATCGTGTCATCGTGCTGTGTCCGAAATTGCTGGCCCTACACATATTATTCCTATTTCCTTTTCTTACTTCCTTTTTTCCTCTTATCTTTTATGATCTATTTTTTTCCCTAAACCTCACCATTAGTTTGAAATTTTGTTTTCTTCAAGATTTTCTCTCTCAAAGATTCAAGAAGACAAGTTATGAATTAATTTATATTCAAAATTTGGGATATGTTGTTAAATTAGAATATTTGGTCTTGGTTTCAATTGTTGAATTTTTGTGATATGTCATGAATGTGACGATTTTAATTTTTGGGAATGTTTAATTTTATGATATCATGGTATATTTGATTTTTAAGGCTGTATGAGTTTGGTGCAAATTTAACATAATTTTTGTTATTAGAATGTGATATGAGAATTTTAGGGTTTTCAGTTTTGGTAAGATTACTGGTAATATTTTGAAAACAAATGATTTTATTTTGCTACGATTTTTAGGTATGATATGTATATATATGTTAGGAATGTCTGAGATTTTTTATAAATTTTCGTTCAAAATATTTTTAGGTCATTCAGTTTTTATGATTGGTAGATTTACTTGAATGTTTTGAAAAATTAGAAAAAAGATATTTTAGAATAATATTTTTAAGAGAATAAAATTTGAGTGATGTTTATATATGTTATTTATGTTGTGGAATAATTTTTACACTTTATTCTTGCTTATAAGTTGAGATTAATTTTTTTAAATGATTAAAGGTCATGTTTTCTGTCTTTATGTTTCTTGATTCTAAGTACATGTTTGTGACTCAAAGATGTTTTGTTTCATTAAGAATGATGTATGATGATGTAATATGGTATTAAATGATATCATAACATGAATATTAATTTCATGTATTATATGAATGATTGACATGAACACTCTAAAAGATGAGCACACCGAGAACCACGACAATGTCACCTAATTTAAGGTCTAGTAAGCAACCAAGTCAAGTAAGTACATTCTTACTTGCAACATGATAAAGTTTATGAAAATATTAAGCAATGTTTTATAAGCAAAGGCTTGTGATTTAAAGTTCTTATTTCAAGACCTTTTATGATGAATTTTCTTAAGGATATTTTTATGTTTATGTTTTTATGGTTTATAATAAGTTTTTAAAGAAAGCTTGTATATATGTATATGAATCACTTAATTAAGCATTGCATATCCTATGTTTATATTTATAATGTCTCGCAAAGTTTGGACTTGTTATGTTTAGATTGGGATTAGCTACCCGCTCCTCTCATGACGGCGCCCCTACAATGTTAATGGTACAACACTTAGGCCCTTAAAGATAAAATGAATAATGTTTTAATATGAAAGTTTAAATAAAAAGATAAGTTCTCTATAATCATGTGCCTCATGTACTCCTATGATTATGATTACGATGTTATGTAGACTTTTATGAAATGTTTTATATTATGAGATAGGAATATGTACCTATTAAGCTTATGCTTTTTTAGTTTATATCATGTTACAGATAAAATTAAGATGTTGGTTGACTAAGATGGAGGAAAAGGACGGGTATGTGTGCAAGGCGTGTTGAATTGGAAACAGAGTCATGCCATGAAAGGAATTTAAACTCAAGCAAAATTTAATATATTATGTTCTGCATTTTTATTTGTTTGAGACTCAGTTCTATTTGTTATATGTTCTTTTGAACTTATGTTTTGTTGAATGTAATTTGTATTTTAGATTTTTTAGTCTCTTAGGTTATTTATTAAAGAATACGCTATATAGTTTTTTTTTTTTGTAATTAGTCTTAATTAATTGTTTGATCAAAAGGTAAGAGTGCTTACATTAAATGTGTGAGTTTGTATTGGTTAAATATTTGTTTTTTTTTTAAATTAAGTTTTCTGCAGGTAGTCGGTTAGCCGAATGCTTTAGGAGTTCTGTTGGGCTAACTAAGGAGGAAAAGTTAAATATGGCAAGTAGTAAAAAAATGGTTGTATTTCCTAGGATATTTCTTTGAGTGTTGTTGATTATTTTAAACTTTTATCTGTAATAATTAAGTTTAATGGTAAAAGCAACGTTCCCTGTGACACTTGTAAAAGGGCGTTACATATATGGTATCACAGTAGTTCCAATACTTATTGCCACACGTAAGTTTCAAATCCTCCAAGTAAGTATAGAAATTATTAACCTTCTAATATATAGATGTTAAGTTGTAAAATCACACATTCATCCACTCTAGCCGGAACAATTGACACATGCCTTCAAGAAAAAAATAATAATAAGAAGGTTGAATCAATACAAAGTGAAACATGACCTTTGCGAATACAACTGATTTTTTCTTTGTATATAGTACGAGAAAATTTGGACTACCCAGACGAATGCAATCACTAGTAGATATTCCACAATGGACTTAACAAAGTAGAAAAATAGAAGTATGGCACAGGCTATGAAATTGGAATCGACCTCATCCGAGCATTTACATTACCTTGAATTTGAAAGGGCCTTTCAAGAACACAACCAATTTGGCCTTGTATATTGGTAAACCAAAAGGTGTATGCAAATAAACATGAGTCGTGTCATAATTTTGTGTAATGACATCTTTCTGACACTACGTCTTGCTCTTACTTCCTGTACGAACTGAAATCTTTCTTAGCAGAGAGGCGTGGTCATTGTCGGTAGGAAATCAACAGGAAACAACATTCTTAATTAAATGGATATTTGCTTATTGTTGCTAACAGTATCATCCGTTGTTTGTTTTGTTTTGTTTTTATGTTTGTTTGTTTTGTTTTTTTTTTTTGGGATTCAAATATTAAAAATAATAATCTTTAATAGGATCATTGCTACATGCCAAGAATATGAAGAATAGTAATCAAGGCATCCGTTTACATAATAAAAGCTAAAAAGAGGGGAAAAAGTTTTCCTGCATGGGAATAAAAAAAAATTTAAACACGAGATAAGAAAATTTTTTGTAGAACTTTGAATATAAAAGCACACAACAGGCTTGACAAAGTTCCTTTATTTATTCTATTTTTCTACACTTCCGTGATACAGTCCCTTTAAATAGTAATCTGTACACACCGAATACGCTAACGATACTTTGTTTGTGCAACAAGCAAAAAATAATCGCTTTGTAAAATAAAAGTATGAAATATAAAATGAATACAGTAATATGGTTATTTAGCGTAATCAAAACTCCTTGTGGGAAAAATACCACCAATGCCAATCACACCAGACAAAAAGTGATACATTTTTAACTGAGACATATCCTTGTTGTTGGTAAGTCCTTAGGAAAACTTGATCAATTAATGCTATAAAGTACATGTCACTTGTTGGATTTTTTTTTTTTTTTGCGTAAATATAAAAAATAATTGGCATTGGCATTAGCATTCATTTATCTCTCTAGTGCCTGAAATGAACAAAATACTAACACAAAATATGCGAATGTACTTTTTACGACATGGATAATTCACAACTTAAAATTTGTTATAATTGTAAAAACTAGGAAAGACCACAGTAGTAAATAGATTATGGATAGCTGAAACTGGAAAACAAACCTCAAATTAAACAGTAAATATTGAAAAAGAAAAAATAGTAGATCCACATGCAAAGCTAAAAAAAAGAAACAGTAACAGCAATTTTATATCCTTCATCTGCATCAGATATTACTTTCCAAATGTCGATTGTGAATTTGACCTATCCGTTTTGCAATCTTCATTGAGATAGCCCTAACAATAAAGAGCTGAGTACTTAATTAGCTTAAAAAAATGAAAACTCTTGAAACTTGTGCTATTTTCAAAGTTCTCACTAGCACATTTATTGGCTAACATAAAAAGAAAGTTCTCAAGGGATTTCATTACCTATCAAGTGGAAAACCTTCTCTTCAACATTGCCCATTTGACAACAATCACCACATAAAGCCAATCTCCCATATTATCCAGGAACCAGAAATAAGCAAGTCTTAAAGTAGTGCTGAACAACAAATTGCCACAAACTCCACAAAATCCAACTGCAAATCCAACCCCGATCCCCATACGCAACCATGACATGTCATACCATTCTCCATTATCATCATCATCCTCACCATAGCTTTCATCCGAATTCGGAGGAACTTGTGAAGTTTCATCTCCAGGACACGTAGGGGTCAGAGGTTGCCCACAGAGTTGAAGGTTCCAATTATACGAAGAAGCGTTAAAGCTTTGCAATTGAGTGCCAGTGGGGATTCTTCCTGACAACTGGTTATTCGACAAATCCAAGCAAGAGTAGATACCTGGGCCAAGCTTGTTGGGATTTTACTAGAGAGATCATTGTGGGACAAATCTAATGATTCGAGCTTACTCATCCTCCCAATATTTGTAGGGATGGCTCCACTCAGATTGTTTCTTGACAAGTTTAATTGAACTAATTCCGCAAGATTTTCCAACCCTTTAGGAATCACTCCTGTCAATCTATTGCTGGAAAGGTCAATGATTCTTAATAATCCAAGAATCTCCTTGTATCTATATTCTACTCCTTTCCACGTAATCAATGCAGTAGCCCAAAAATTATACCCGGAGTTTTTACTGAGAGGAATACTGACTGCAATGGCCTTATCTCCCTCCCTATGCTTGTATTCAACCATTGAGGTTAAATTATCAATGCATGAAGGAATGGCTCCTGAGATATTGTTAAAAGAAAGATCCATTATTTGAAGTAAATGGAGTTTGCATCGATTCGATGGTATAGTGCCGTGGAATCCATTTGATTTTAGACCAAGAACAACCAAATCTGTTAAGCTATCCCCGATCCAAGAGGGTATTTCCCATCTCAAATCATTCTCTCCAACATCTAGAACTTGCATTTTAGTGCAATTCTTTAATGATGATGGGAAACTTCCTGAAAAACTATTGTTCCTTAAACTCAAATACATAAGATGGTGTAAAACACTAATTGAACTTGGGATCTTTCCAGACAGCTCATTGTTTTCCAATATGAGGACTCGTAAATCCTTCAAATTCCACCAACAATCAGGAAGTCTACCAGATAGCATATTATTGGAAAGGTCAAGAAATGTGGTTGCTCCATTTTTTTGGTCGCACAGGAAAGACCTTAATCCGCTGAGCTTATTATTAGAAAGATCCAACATTGATGCATTGGACAGAGAAGGTGCGATAGAACCATGGAATTGGTTGAATCTCAAATTAAGTATGAGACCGTTATCTGAGATCATTGAAAGATTTGGCAAGGTGCTATTGAGAAGGTTGGAAGACAGATCTAGATACTCCAATTTTAAAGTCTGTTTAGAGAACCAACTGGGAATAGCACCAGAAATTCTAGAATTGGAAATGCCAAGATTAGTGAGATTTAGCTGACTATGGAGCCATCTAGGAAACTTTGGACCTAACTTGCAAGAACTCAACCTTAAGGAAGTCAATTGAAAGGGGGGAACCCAATTGGAGTTCAAACTCAATGTCAAAGAATTACGTGATAAGTCTAGTTGCTTTAAGTTTGATAACTTCTGGAAGTGGACTTCAGAGACAACACCAGAGAGAGAGTTTGAAGAGACATCCAAAATCTCCAGATTATGGAGTTGGCCAGTACTTTCTGGCAAAGAACCATTTAATCTGGTATTGGATGCATAAAACTCTCTCAAGGATGGTAGTGTTGTGAAATCTGGCAACTCTGTAAGTTGATTAACATCCAAGTAAAAAATAACAAGATTTGGAAATCGACTTAAACAATTTGGAGAAAGATCTTCCAACAGATTGTAAGAGAGGTCTAGCTCTCTCAAAGAAAGGAATGCTTTGTCATCATCAAGAACTGACCCTCTAAGCTTGTTCTCTCCCAAAGACAACGTCTCTAAGGACTTCCTAGAACAACCTGATAGGCTTTCTAAAAGATCTTGAAGTGATCCATTGAAATTGTTGTAATTCAGATCAAGTGTTTTTACCGTTGTAAGATTCCCCAAAGAATTAGGTATTACATTTCCAAGTCCAGTATTAGATGTCATTCGAAAATTCACAAGAGAAGTCATTTTCTGGAAAGAATTTGGAAGCGAGCCATCTATGAAGTTATCATGGATGGCAAGTTTAACAAGGTTAGCACTAGAATTGAACAACCAAGTAAGCACGGTGGGATGTATGGTGTTGGACAAGAGAAAAAGACAGGTAAGAGAATCGGATGAATTTGGTGAGGAAAGAGATGGAATACTATGTACCTCAGGAAAGTGACAATCCTCTAAAATCAAGCTTGATAGGGAAGGTGGCATTTTGAAAGATTGACGCCCATGTTTGGTGAAATTTGCATAACCCAATCTAAAGATTGTCAAAGAAGAGAGATGAGAGAGCCATTCAAAACTATCAGCAGTTGATTGATAAATATAATTTCCTGTGAGCGTAAGATGAACAATGTCAGCACTAGAATTCAACAACCAATTCAATGTTGTGGAGTGTATGGAATTGCCACCAATGTGAAGAGTTTTGAGAGAATTAGATGAATTTGTATGGGAAAGAGATGGAGGTGTCTACCTCTAGAAAATGACAGTTCCACAACTCTAAGCTTGATAAAGAAGACGGTATTTGGAAAGATTCAAGCCCAGCTTTAGTGAAATTGGTACCGTATAATTCAAAAGAGCTCAAAGAAGGGAGATGAGAAAGCCATTCAAGATTATCAACAATCATTTGGCTATTGTCATCAAGATAATCAGTTCCTAGGCTCAAATACTGCAATTTGGTGAGGTTTCCGAGCTTGGTAGGAATGGTTCCACTAAGTGGATTCCAGCTAAGGTCAAGATATTTGAGCCTCTTGAGAGAACCAATAAACTTTGGAATCTGCATAAAATAATTGATAGACAAGTCCAAGTGCTGCAAATATTGCAACTCAAGCAAGGAAGGTCCAATTAGGCCACCAATACCGTACTCAGAAAGATGAAGCATAATGACATGATTGGTTAGATTATCGCACCTGATCTCTCTCCAACTACAACAATCTTTGTTACTTGTCCAGGAGGCGAGCCTGTCATAGTGCTCATCATAGTACTGATCATAATCATCAGCAACATGATGACGATGAAGGCCTTGTTTGAAGGTGAGAAGAGCAAGTATCTCCCTCGCTATGCACCGCACTTGAGCTTGAACTTGATGATGATGATGCTTACTTAACCCACTTCTCTCACTCTCACTCGCGACATCAACATGGAAAGTGGATACCAACAACACCACCCATGCAAGTACCGCCATCAATAAACTCATCGTGTTTATAATTGTTAGAAATTAAAGCAATAAGCAATAAGAAATAGAGAAAAAATTACACACAAGATTTACGTAGAAAAACCTTAATGAAGGGTGAAAAAACCACGGGCGGAGGAGAAGTAATCCACTAATCACAAAAAGAAAATTACAACGGTGTTTAAAGCGCTCAAATACAGAAATTCACTCACTCAATCACTTACAAACTCACAAGACTGAGTTCTCTGTATCACTCTCAACACTATGATCTCTATGAAATTTTGTAACTCTCTAATATGTGTCACTCAACTATGGAGAATATGATGTATTTATATGTATGGGGACTCAAACCCTAGCCCAAAATAACCCAAAAACGCGTAAAAACGCAAAATACACGATCAGGCCGCATTGGAGCGCCGCGGCGCTGCTTTCTAGCGTCGCGGCGCTGCTTTTCCCGAATTAGAGCATTGCGGCGCTGCTTTCAAGCGCCGCGGCCCTACTTTCAAGCGCCGTGGTGCTGCCTTATTGCCAAAGGTTTTGGGTCACAAAATAACAATCTCCACCTTGACACAAAATCCACTATAAAGAACTCCAACATGTGATTAACCGAATTCTCCACCTCTTCCACAAAGCCCTAACGGGCAACTAATCGGCACGAGCATGAACTCTAACCAAGTTCAAGCAATGCTCAAACTTAGCTGTAGGTAACGACTTAGTCATCATATCGGTAGGATTATTTATCATGTGTACTGATTTTGCTCACAACAATATCACCACGAGCAATAATATCATGAACAAAGTGATAACGAACGTCAATGTGCTTCGTTCTTTCATGAAACATTTGATCTTTAGTGAGAAAAATAGCACTCTGACTGTCACACATCACCACAGAAGTCTTCAAATCTTCACTAAGTTCTCCAAATAGGCCCTTCAACCAAATAGCTTCTTTGAGAGCCTCTGTAATAGCCATATATTCTGCCTCAGTAGTAGACAAAGCAATAGTAGCCTGCAAGATGGCCTTCCAACTGATAGCACAACCACCAACTGTAAACACATACCCAGTAAGTGACCTCCTCTTATCCAAGTCTCTAGCATAATCAGAATCAACATATCCCACAACACCATCTCTAGTCCTCCCAAAGTGCAAATAAACATCAGTAGTACCACGCAAGTATCTGAGAATCTATTGCACTGCTTTCCAGTGCTCTTTACCTAGATTTGCCATGTATCTACTAACTGTACTAATTGTATATGATAAATCTGGGCGAGAACATACCATAGCATACATGAGGGAACCTACTGCACTAGAATATGGAACACGTGACATGTACTCAACCTCATCATCTGACTGTGGAGCTAACGCAACTGAAAGTCTAAAATATGCTGCTAACGGAGTGCTCACTAGTTTTTCTTTCTGCATGTTAAACCTATGCAAAACTTTTTCGATATAGCATTTCTGACTCAGATAAAGCTTACCTGCCTTTCTATTTCTCAAAATCTCCATGCCGAGAATCTTTTTGGCAACTCCCAAGTCCTTCATCTCAAACTCTCTACTGAGTTGAGCCTTTAACTTCTTAATCTCTCCTTTATCCTTAGCAGCAATCAACATATCATCAACATATAAGAGCAAATAAAAAAAGGACCCATCATCACCCTTCTTGAAGTATACACAACTGTCATAGCTACTCCTCTTAAACTCATGAGCGATCATAAATAAGTCAAATCTCATATACCACTGCCTAAGAGACTGTTTCAAACCGTAAAGAGACTTTTTCAACAAGCAAACGTAGTCTTCTTTACCTGTAACAATGAAACCTTTAGGTTGCTGCATGTAAATGTCTTCCTTGAGCTCTCAATGCAAAAATGCAGTCTTCACATCTAACTGCTCAAGCTCAAGATCATGAGTGGCCACAATACCGAGCAAGGCTCGAATTGAGCTATGCTTAACCATAGGAGAAAATACATCTATAAAGTCAACACCTGAAATCTGACTGTATCTTTTTGCAACCATTCTAGCCTTGTACTTAGCATCTTCAACTCCCGGTGTGCCTTCTTTTCTTTTAAATACCCATTTGCAGCGAACAACTTTCTTCCCTTTGGGTAACTTCACCAAATCCCATGTGCCATTCTTATGTAGGGATTCCATCTCCTCCTGCATAGCAATCATCCACATGCCAGAGTCAACTAAATTAACCGCCTTTGAATAGGTAGAAGGTTCTTCACCAGACTCAATACCTTCTGCTACTAATAAAGCATAAGCCACCAAGTCGGCCTCAACATATCTCTGTGGAGGCCTAACATCTCTCCTCAGTCTATTCTTAGCAATAGAGTACTGTGGTGGCGGCGGTGATGGCGATGGGGAAATACTATCGCCTTGACTCTCTGAACTTGACTAGAAAGTAGAATCGGATGATGTACTTGTCTCTATTTGAAACTCCACCTGTTTGCTAGATCTATCCCGATCAACATCACTAGACCCTGTAGTAGATGTCCCACGTAACATGGAAGTCTCATTAAACACAACATCTCTACTGATAATAACTTTCTTGGTTTCCGGGCACCATAACTTATAGCCTTTAACACCAGGCTTGTAACCAAGAAATATACACTTCATGGATCTAGGCTCCAATTTTCCATTGTCAACATGAGCATAAGCAGGACAACCAAAAATTCTTAAATTTGAGTAATCTGCAGGATCTCCTAACCACATCTCTTGTGGTGTCTTCTTGTTAATAGCGATGGAAGGAGAGCGATTGACCAAATAGCAAGCTATAGAAGCGGCTTCAGCCCAAAATAACTTAGGTAGCCCAGCATTAGAGAGTATGCAGCACACTTTCTCCATCAACATCTTGTTCATCCTCTCGGCCACACCATTTTGCTGCGGAGTACGGTGAACTGTTAAGTCCCTCAGAATTCCCTCTGATTTACAGAATGAATTAAATTCATTCGAACAAAACTCCAAACCATTATCAGTGCGGAGACGTTTGACTGGTTTACCGGTCTGCTTTTCTATCATGGTCTTCCAATCTTTGAATGTAGCAAAGAAATCATTCTTCTGCTCAAAAAAGAACGTCCATAACTTTCTAGAATAGTCGTCAATGATGGTAAGCATATAACTAGCACCACCATAAGAAGGAATAGTAGACGGTCCTCAAAGGTTAGAATGAACATACTCCAAAATATCTTTTGTGTTATGAAATGCCTTTGCCAAATCGAACTCTCTTATGCTTTTCAAAAACACAGTGCTCACAGAACTCCATCTTCCTGTGCACTATCCATTAAGGAGCCCTCGCTTACTCAGCTCTGTCATCCCAAGCTCACTCATATGCCCCAGTCGCATATGCCATAACTTAGTGAGATCATCATCAGACATAGTGGAAGTAGTAACTTTTGCATCACCAACAACTGTAGTACCCTACAGAACATACAAACTAGCAGTCTTCTTTTGCGCTTTCATCATCATAAGAGCGCCTTTACTGACTTTCAAAACTCCACCTTCACCGGTGTACTTGTACCTTTTAGCATCAAGAGTACCTAAGGAAATTAAATTCCTCTTAAGATTGGGGACATGCCTCACATCACCTAGTGTCCTCACTATGCCATCATGCATTTTAATTCTGATAGTAACAATACCAGCAACTTTGCATGGGGCGTTGTTTTCCATCAAAACAGAGCCCTTAGGAACCGTTTCATATGTTGAAAACTAGTCTCGGTTGGGACACATATGAAACATGTATGCAGAGTCAAGAACCTAATCCTCACAGGGTTTCGAATCATCATCAAAAATTACCAAAAGCTCACCACCAGAGCCTTCTTCAACGATACTAGCCTCACCAGCGTCTGGTTTCTTCCACTTCTGATTTTCAACCTTCTTAATTTTATTCTGCAGCTTATAACACTCAGTTTTAATGTGTCCTTTCTTCTTGCAATAGTTACAGAACTTCTCCTTATTTTTGGATTTAGACCTACCTCTAATCTTAGTCCTAGAACTTCTCTCTTGGGTTCTACCTCCAACAACTAGACCCTCTCCTTGTGTTTTAGATCTAGTAACTAACTGCTTCATCTTTTCTTTAGAAAATAAAGCCTCATAAACCTCATTTGGGGTGAGAGTGTCCCGACTATACAAGATAGTATCCCTAGACGTGGCATATGATGAAGGTAGTGAACATAATAAAATTAACCCAAGGTCTTCTTTATCATACTTAACTTCTATAGCCTCCAAATCAGACACAATCTCCTTAAACACAGTTAAGTGATCCTCAAGAGACATACCTTCAGACATTTGATGAGAGTATAGACGCTGCTTTAAATGAAGTTTGCTAGTAAGACTCTTGGTCATGCATAATTGCTCCAGCTTGAGCCACAAAGCAGCAACAGTCTTCTCCTTCAGTGCATCTTACAAAATCTGATTTGACAGATGAAGGTGTATTTAGGACAGAGCCTTTCGGTCCTTACGCTCCTTTTCCTCCTTCGACCATGATGAGGGCATCTTATCGAAACCCAATAGCGCATCATCAAGGTCCATCTGCACCAGAACAGCTCGCACCTTAACTTATCATAAAGAAAACCTCGTTGTGCGATCTAGCAGCGGAATATCGAATTTCATGGTTGCCATTGCAAATCAAAGCCAAATCTCTAATACCACTTGTTAGAAATTAAAGCAATAAACAACAAGAAATAGAGAGAAAATTGCACACAAGATTTACGTGAAAAAACCCTAATGAAGGGTGAAAAAACCACGGGTAGAGGAGAAGCAATCCACTAATCACAAAAAGGAAATTACAATGGCGTTTAGAGTGCTCAAATACAGAAATTCACTCACTCAATTACTCACAAACCCACAAGACTGAGTTCTCTGTATCACTCTCAACACTATGATCTCTATGAAATTTTGTGACTCTTTGTGACTCTCTAATGTGTCTCACTCAACTATGGAGAATATGATGTATTTATATGTATGGAGACTCAAACCCTAGCCCAAATAACCAAAAAACACATAAAAACGCAAAATACACGATCATGCCGCATTGGAGCGCCACGGCGCTGGTTTTCCCAAATTAGAGCGCTGCAGTGCTGCTTTCTGCGCTGGTTTTTCTGAATTAGAGCGCCGCAACGCTGCTTTCAAACGCCGTGGTGCTGCCTTACTGCTAAAGGTTTTGGGTCACAAAATAACAATAATATTTTGGAATGCTGAATCTACAAGACCCTTCGTCCATATATACACACGGCAATTAGTTTAATATTATTTGCAATAAATAAATTACATTTTTTAAAAAACCATTAAATTAAGTGAATTTTGAAACTTCCATGTTCTTATCACCTAGATACTTGGTTCTATAAAAAAAAATGAAAATAAAAAATTCGGGTACTTTGGAATATACGGGATTTGCAAAGTTATTTATTTATTTTTTTTAACGTGTTGATTGCATTAACTACTTTCTTAACAATTTCTGGTGTTCTTTTCTATTTTTTTTTAATTTATGTGTACCAATTTTAGATATAAAAAACTAATTTTCAATTAATTACTCTTTTGAATTTTAAATATGATTGGTGTTGCCACAGGTGGAGTAATTCTATAATCTTAAACTTTTTCTACCAAATCTCTCTCTCTCTCTCTCTCTTCTCTCCACTCTCGATCTCTAACATTAATTTTAAAAATTACATAGCTTGACAATAGAGAAAAAGACAATTGAATTATTTCTACACCGAAAGACAATTCAACAAGTTGCTTGCTGAAGCTAGTAGGTAAAACCTAGCAAAAAAACGCGTTCTTTGACTCGTCGCCTTGCGATCGGGTTGTTCTTTGATTCCACATATACAGTGTTGTTTGGTTAAGTTGGTCAAAAATCAATAAAGCAATTCAATATCAAAGCTATCAAATCAAACTTCTGGAGACTTAGAATGTCGACTTGGAATACTATCTTTCTTAGACAAACATATTTTTTTCCGAAGAAAAAAGAGATTAAGTGGTACACCTTACACTCATATCTTCTTTGATGGAAAGAGCTTGAACTAGACTTTTTTTGTCCATCCAACCAAAGTTTTTCACCTCCCGCTAGACCCCACTCTCAGATGGTGCACATACTCGTGGCCATAGGAATTTGATCTCTGAAAAGATGAAAAGAGGAGTTCTAAAAAAGGGTCCTCACAACCTTCTTCTTCTTCTTCTTCTTTTTTTTTTTTTTTTTTTTTTTCTCTTGGACAAACATATTGTATGTTTCTGTCCAATTGTACCGGTGAGAACATTAATTAAGTACAACCATTTATTATCCCATGCGCAAGAAAAACTTGTCAATGTTGCTCAAAAGTCAAATTAATGAATATGCGTGAAACATACGACGAGTTCATTGAGAAAGGAGAATTAAACTACTTCCACCACGAGAAGTCACGAAAAGAACAGAAGAATTTTCTTTGGTCGTTGAGCATTTATAACGAGATATATACCAACTTGTTCTTTTATTTCTTGAAGATTTTTCTGATAAATAAACTGATTATGGGACGTTTATCACTTTACGATCATATCAAGACTTGTTATTTTCTTTTAACCTGTTGTTTGGTTTTAGGAATAATCGACGAAATGAAAATTCTCCTCATAGTCTTAATAGTTACTCCGAATTCCATAAAGCTTAATTAAGACATTACAACATTACCTAATTCAATACTATACTGCAACATATTACAGCTAATTCGAGGTTTCTTTTGTAGTTTGTTAAAAAAAATACAAAATAATTCAAAAAATAAAATGAAAACGAAGGGGAGGAGTAGGATATGTGATATGGAAACATATTTAATATACTCGTACATACAACCTCAAGAGACATGAAAATTAAAAAAAAAAAAGTTGCCAGATTGATATTAAATTGAATACTGTAGAGTAAAATTTGAAGCAACAAATCCTTTAAGAAGGAGCAAAATCCCCTGTCTAAAAAAATTTGTTCCAAATTGTCCCACCATTAAGAAAAGGACTTGTAAATAAGTAGCTTTAGAAAATTTAGAGATAAAACAAAAGGAAACATGATTAAAATTATTCATAGACTAAATAAACATAATCTTAACCTTTTTCTACACTTTACCACAGTATTGACATAATCTTTGACAGAATTGAAAATTTAGATAACATTTTTTATCGAAAATGCTATTGGTGTAACTCAATTTCGAACTAATAAGTAATTAAGGATTTGCTATGTTAGAGTGTTTCTTGGTATACTACTAGCACCGTATGTTGGAAAAACGAGTACGCAACAGAATTTTAAAACTTTAACATCAGAGTATTTTCCAACACACAAGTTTGACATGCTATATGCATAAATTAACCAGATCTTACTAGCCTTTGTGTGCCGAAAAGCTTCTGCAATCAGTGAAAAGAAGTAACGTTCCAGAAGAGCCTCAACCAACTGGTCTTCTTTGCTATTCTCTATCCACGACCGGAGTGAGTGTGGGCTCACACGTATAGCTGTTCCACTAGGTGATTCTCCTTCCAACCAATCGAGAGAACCCAAAGCAAGTGTTCATGATTTGTGAACAAAAGCTCTCAGGGAGTTTTCAGATTCTCACTAGCAGAGTATTACTCTTAATCTCTCAATTGATCTCAGTAACTTTTAAGACTTACTCTCTTTATATAGAGATTGGTCCTAGGGTCAGTCATTATCAGATTAGGTCTCAAAAACTCGAAACAAAATCAAGTTCGGATCAATATCTGATAAGATCCACGTGGAAACGTGTGATCTTATCCTTCGCTGATCGGTAGGCCAAACAGGCCCCATCGGCAGGCCGAACTGCCGAATAAAAATTCTCACAAATCTTTTATTTTTCACCCAAGATTCTATAAGATAAAGCCTCAGTTTTAATTCAAATAACCCAATAGAGAAGTTATCTGATCAAAACAACTTTATCTAGATAATATCTAAGAGAATAAATCAATTCCTAATAATTCTACAAGTTTATCTTGATCTAATTTATCTAAAATTAAATCAACCGATAAACAGACATGAATTTTTCAATCCTTATAATTCAACAAGTTTATCTTGAATTATTTTTTATCACAAAATTAATTTAATCGATAAACAGACATGAATTAATTGATTCTTCCAAATTTCAACTAATCTAATAAATCCAACATAAGTTACCAATAATTGGAAAAGCACGTCGTATCGTTACAGGATGTTGTGAGCTAGCAAAGGGGACCAAATAGACCTATATAGTTCAAGCTCCCGATAATTACGAAACCCAATATCCTAGATATATATTTCATAATTATCAACTCCAACGCTGCTCCACTAAAAGCTTGGAGTTGCACTCTCAAACTACATAGAATTACGAAGCCCGTATAGCTAAGTCTCCATGACATATCATAGTATATCGTATCCCCATATGATAATCCCATAATCGGCTTAAGGACAAGTTCTGTCTTACCTTCCTGATTATATTTATCTTACGTTCCATTATCTCACCATCGAAAAACTTACTATCTAAAGATTACACCTATGTATCTAAATGGTTGAGTGCTCCAGTTTTTCAATTATAGGATAACGCATATAAGAGGATATCATTACTCCTAAAGAGGAGCTATGGATTCCATATCTATGAGTAACAGGTCTACGCTATCAAAAGTCATGCCTCCAACGTACCAGCATGCATACCACTATTAAGATGTGGGTGTCACCCTTTGGTACATCAAAAGACACAAGTCAAGACAACGGGCCCACTATTCATCTCAGGATTAAGATACAATGCTAATGATTGTCTAAAGTGAATCGATTTGCCGAGACAGAATTATTAATCCCAATCAATTCATTTTATGTCCCGATCCAACACATCGTCACCTATGACAACGTATCAATATTTCTATCCATAGAGTCTACCTCCGATGGTCAAGACAAACCATCTCCCAATAGGGATATAGACAACATAACAATTTTACATGAATAAAGCGTCCAACTTTATTCTCTCGATTGTGGATCTTATGATTTAGACCGCCACCTTAAGAATCGTGTCTTTCGCATAATCTGTCTATCATATGCCTAATTCTTAAAGGTTTAGACCGACAGTCTCAGACTATTGCTTGCTTAACATACATTCAACAAATATGAACGTAAAGAGGATAAGATTTGATATATAAATAATGAATAAATTCTTTATTGATAAAAATGTCTCCAAAAACTTAATACATTTTTACTCCTTAGGGCATACATGTCTAACAATCTCCCACTTGCACTAAGTGAGTAAATATAGCAAATCTTGCATGCCCATAGCTTCCACATGTCTCTCGAAGACTCTCCTAGTAAGTGTCTTCGTAAATGGATAAGCTAAATTATCCTCTGACATGATCTTGCACACCGTGACATGCCCGCCCTCAACGAAGTCCTTTATCACATGATACTTTAGATCAATATACTTGCTCTTCTTGTGAAATCTTGGTTCCTTAGTAGTAGCTACTGCCGCACTATTATCACAGTATAGTGATACCACCTTATCCATACCAGAAACTACCTCAAGATCCCCAAGGAACTTGCGAAGCCACACTGCTTCTTTCGAAGCATCACGAGCAACCACATACTCGGCCTCCATCGTTGAATCCGAAGTATAATCTTGCTTCACACTTCTCCAACTGATGGCACTGCTGCCCAGAGTAAACACAAAACCCGAAGTCGATTTCCTAGAATCCAGACAAGATTGAAAATCTGAGTTAGTGTATCCTAGAGGAGTCAAGTCCTCACCCAAATACACAAGCATATACCCTCGAGTCCTTATCAGGTACTTGAAAATATGCTTTATCGCAATCCAATGGTTCAGTCCTGGATCTGCCTGAAATCGACTTACAATCCTGACCGCATAACTAATATCCGGTTGTGTGCAAAGCATGGCATACATGAGACTACCCACTGCTGAAGCATAAGGCACCTTCTTCATGTATGCTCTTTCTTCATAAGACTTTGGAGAGTCTTTCTTAGAAAGAGTAATTCCAGACCTAGATGGTTGCCTACCTTTCTTGGAATCCTGCATTGCAAACCTCTTGAGAATTTTATCTATGTAGCCGGCCTGGGAGAAAGCTATCATTTTGTTCTTCCTATCCCAAAAGATCTGGATACCGAGAACAAAATTAGCCTCTACCAAGTCCTTCATGTCAAACTGCTTGGTCAACCATAATTTGACCAATGACAATGCCCCAACGTCATTGCCAATTAGCAAAATATCATCTACATAGAGCAGTAGAAAAACCACCTTCCCAGCTTTAATGTGTTTATAAACACATGGCTCATCCACATTTTGTGAGAACCCATAAGTCTTGATTACCTAATCAATTACCTGATCAAATCTCAGGTTCCAAGAACGGGAAGCCTACTTAAGTCCATAAATTGACTTTAGTAGCTTACAAACCTTACCCTCTTGACTCGTGACCTTGAACCCGTATGGTTGAACCATATAGATGGACTCATCAAGATAGCCATTTAGAAAAGCCATCTTGACATCCATCTACCAAATCTCGTAATCGAGAGCAGCAGCTATGATCAAGAGAATCCGGATGGACTTAAGCATGGCTACAGGCGAAAAGGTTTCCTCATAATCGATTCATTCCTTTTACGTATAACCCTTAGCTACTAGTCTAGCCTTAAAGGTTTCGACCTTTCCATCTACTCCTCTTTTCCTCTTGTAGATCCATTTACACCCTATGGGTTTTACCCCTTCGGGAAGATCCACAAGCTCCTAGACCCGATTACTCTCCATAGATTTCATTTCTATGTTCATGGCCTCTTTCTAGAGTTTTGAATCACCATTCTCCATAGCTTCTGCGTAAGTATAAAGATCCCTGTCATGTTCATCTGGTTCAGCCAAAAAGGCTTCCCCATTGAACATATACCTTTCGGGTTGACGCTCGATCTTCCCACTACGCCGAAGCCCCTTAGGTTGTTGTTCAGGTTCGTTTGGTTTTTCTACACCGATCAGAATGGTTTCATTCAAAACCTCTGGAATGATCGGATCACTCCTTAGCTCCTCAAGCACCACTTTGCTTTGAGTTTTAAAGTCATCCATGTAACTCTCCTCAAGAAAAGTTGCATTAGTTGAAACTACGACTTTATTTTCCTTTGGGTTATAAAAATAACCCCCTTTAGTCCCTTTTGGATATCCTACAAACATGCAAACTTTTGAACGTGCTTCTAACTTATTCGAATCCTTAAACAGGACATGAGCCAGATATCCCCATATGCGAATATGGTTTAAGGATGTCTTCCTACCCGTCCACAACTCGTGAGGAGTTTTAGGGACCGATTTTGAAGGCACATTATTCAAAAGATAACATGTGGTTTGTAGTACATATCCCCAAAAGGATAAAGGCAATGATGAATAACTCATCATGGACCTAACCATGTCCAACAAAGTCCTATTTTTTTTCTCCGCTATGCCATTCTGCTGCGGAGTGCCTGGCGCAGTCAAATGGGATAAAATCTCATTTTCTAATAAGTGTTCCAAGAACTCATCGAAAGGTATTCCCTACCTCGATCGGATCGAAGTGCCTTTATGGGTCTACCCAATTGCTTTTCCACTTCAGCCCAAAACTCCCTGAACTTGTCAAAAGTTTTGCTTTTGTGGTGCATCAGGTACACATACCCATACACTGAGTAATCGTCAATAAAAATGATGAAGTACTCATACCCTCCTCGTGCCCAGATGTTCATCGGTCTGCAAACATCACTATGCACAAGTTCTAGAACCCCTTCGGCCCTATTGCCCTTACACCCGAATGGTTTTTTGGTCATTTTACCCTCCAAATAAGATTCACATTGAGGTATAGATTCCACTTTTAAGTGACTTAAAGGTCTATCCCTTACCAATCTTTAAATCCTATTTAGGTTAATATGACCAATGCGTAAATGCCAAAGATAAGTCTTATTAGAGTGAGAAGTTTTAAGTCTTTTAGAGTCATTATCATTTATCTCAGCATTAAATAATAAGTCCATCTTTGGTTTGATAAACTATAGATTATTTTGCATCCATCTTGAACAGACAAAAGATTTGTTTTTACAAATCACTACTTTATCATTAAAAGAAACCAAATAGGAGTCTTTAAATAAACAAGATACAGAAATTAAATTCCTTTTAGATTTAGGAGCATAAAAACAATCTTGCAAATATAAATTCCTATAATTATCAAAGTAAAGATGGACGTCTCCCACTGCTTCTGCTGAGACCAAGGATCCATTGACCATCCGAAGCATGAAGTCTTCATGCAACAGACTTTTCATTTCTTTGAACCCTTGTAGAGAAACACAAACATGATTAGTTGCACTAGAATCTATGACCCAAATGTCACTGGATTCCTTAACCAAATAAGTTTCTAAATATAGAAGATCACACCTTCCTCCTTTGGAAAGGAAGTCCTTGCAATACTTCTTTATATGCCCGGCCTTTCCACAGAAGAAGCACTTAAGCTTCTTTGGGTTCTTCTTGCTCTTGGTACCAGCAGGAATAGAGGACTTCCCGTTCTTAGCCCGTTGCTTTTTTCCATTCCCAGAGTTGGAATTGGAACCAGAAGCAGCTGCCATGTTCGCCTCACCACCCACAGGAGACTCCCTGATCAGCAATTTAAACTCCTGTAACTGTTTCATTAATTCTGTCATGGTCATATCCCGTCTATTGCTTAAATTAAAAGTAGCTCTAAACGGAATAAATTCCTTAGACAGAGTCTCAAAGACCATAGTCATCTGAGTTTCAACATCGATATCGGCTCAATTGGTTTGAGCCTCAGCGAGGTAACCCATGACCAACATCATGTGCTCCTTTATAGATGTCCCCGGCCTCTGTCTATAGTTTAAGATTTTTCAAAGCGCCCCTTGTCGCTTTGTTATGGCCTGGCCTCCAAACATATCCTCAAGATTATCCAAGATCTACTTTGTAGTCTCATAATCTTGATGTTGAGCCTGTAGTACGTTATTTATGTTGGCCATAACATAGCAACGGGCCTGATCATTAGCATCTTTCCAGCGATCATACACTTGGAATTGCTCATTAGATGAGTCTCCCGTAGGCTCGGGAGGACAAAAGGTTGTCAGTACATATTTCAGTTTCTCAAAGAAAAAGACGATATCCAGGTTCTGTTTTCAATCATTATAGTTCTCACAGGTTAATAGGTTTTTATCAAGTATCGATGATAAAGCGTTTTTAGACATTTTTAATCTACAATAAAGAATCATATACTAAACAGAAGCAAACATATCATAATAATTTAGTAAGATAACACAATCATGTAAATACATACAAATGTATTTGTGTCAAAACTTTGAATATATCACAACCTTACAACGATAATTCCCAACTCAAATTTTATTAACAGAGATTCCCTCCTAATTGATATATGTCATCCAAGACCCGTATGATCCAGCATATATTAATAATCGTTTCTTTGGCCATTAATTTTATTAACAGAGCTCCTAGGGAAGGTTAATAATAAAATTAACGTGAGTGTATAACCATCGTTTTAATATTTTATCCATGATTTACAATCACCACCTAGGGATGTGCAACCATAAATCATGCTAAAATACCTTATCCTCTCAGAGTTCCAATCTGGTACATGCTAGAAATCCCTTCCTAGGGGTCGGGACCACCATATTCTGCCTATGGACCAATGATGGAGGCCTTAGGTTCTCTCTTCAAAAACCTTCTCCCACTCAATCTTTTGTAATCAAGGTTTTATTTTAAAATCATGCATGAACAATTTTAATATGAGCGGCACTCCCTATTCTATATGACATGTTATCAATATACATAGCAAAACATATTATAATGCAGACAAGCAAAGCAATCAAGCAAAGCTACAAGCAATATAATAATAATAACCGTAATAATATGGCTCCACCCTAGAAAATAGAAAACTAAGATTACAAGAGAATAATCGAGACATTTATTGATTCTTCATCCTTGAATCCTCAAGCTGTATCCTTCTTCACATAATGCCCATCTTCAAGTCTTCAATCCCGTATGAATCGAATACTTTGTGTTTCTGGTCATATCCAAATTAAATGTTTCTCAGAATCGTCCAAAAAAAAAATAAAACTACACTGCAAAAATTGTACCTTTTTTGGAAATGTTCCAGCTCTCGGTCGGCAGGCCAATCTGGGTGATCGGCCTGCCGGTCACGACCATCGGCCTGCCAATCTGGAAGATTGGCCTGCTGACTCACGAAAGTTTGACTTGCCGGTAGAGCCTTCTAATTTATGGCCCACTGACGGCCTGCTGAACCATACGTCCAGCCTGTCGATCTGTGACCATCGGCTTGCCGAATTGTGATGTTTGACATGCCGATCGAGCAAAAATCTCTCATTTCAGAAAATACAATTTTTAATGCAATTCATCAATTTTATTTTCAACAATTCAAAAAACATAAAATTAGAGACTCAAGAAATACCTTGGGAGCGCCATCATCAATCTTCTAGATCCGTCTTCTCTGAATAATTATTTAATTATAAAATTCTTACAAATTTAAAATTAAATAACAATTCTTAGACGGAGATGATAGTCCGCCATCTAATTATATGAAAAACCTAGATACACATTCTAGCCTCTAAGAAACCATAACCGGCATTAATTAATTAATAAATAATTAAATAACAATTTAATCAACCATAATTAATTAATGAACATTCACCATATAATCCATGACAACATATAATTATGTAGAAACCTAGAGTGCCATTTCTCTATAAAATTAAATTCAAGCATAGGAAAGATCAAGATCACAAAATTTATATATATAACATGATCACAGACTCGTAAATTTTTACAAAAACCATGGCTCTGATACCAATTGTTGAAAAAATGAGTGCATAGCGGAATTATAAAAATTTAACATCAGAGTATTTTCTAAAACATAAGTTTGACATGCTATATGCATAAATTAACTAGATCTTACTAACCATTGTGTGCCAAAAAGTTCCTACAATCAGTGAAGAGAAGTAACGTTCCAGAAGAGCCTCAACCAACTGGTCTTCTTTGCTCTTCTCTATCTACGACCGGAGTGAGTGTGGGCTCACACGTACAACTCTTCCACTAGGTGATTCTCCTTCCAACCAATCGTGAGTACCCAAAGCAAGTGTTGGTGATTTGTGAACAAAAGCTCTCAGGGAGTTTTTAGATTCTCACTAGTAGAGTATCACTCTTAATCTCTCAATTGATCTGAGTAACTCTTAAGACTTACTCCCTTTATATAGAGATTGGTCCTATGGTCAGTCATTATCAGATTAGGTATCAAAAACTCAAAACAGAATCAAGTTTGGATCAATATCTGATCAGATTTGCGTGAAAACGCGTGATCTTATCCCTCGTTAATCGGCAGGCCGAATAGGCCCCATCGATAGGCCGAACACGTCCATCGGTAGGCCGAATTGCCGAATAAAAAATCTCGTAAATCTTTTATTTTCCACCAAGATTCTATAGGATAAAGTCTCAGTTTTAATTCAAATAACCCAATAGAGAAGTTATTTGATCAAAACAACTTTATCTAGAAAATCTCTAAGAAAATAAATCAATTCCCAATAATTCTACAAGTTTATCTTGATCTAATTTATCTAAAATTAAATCAACCGATAAACAGACAAGAATTATCCGATCCTTATAATTCAACAAGTTTATCTTGAATTAATTTTTATTACAAAATTAATTCAATCGATAAACAGACATGAATTAATTGATTCTTCCAAATTTCAACTAATCTAATAAATCCGACATAAGTTACCAATAATTGGAAAAGTACGCCGTATCGTTACAGGATGTTGTGAGCTAGCAAAGGGGACCAAATGGACCTATATAGTTCAAGCTCCTGATAATTACGAAACCCAATATCCCAGATATATATTTCAATAATTATCAACTCCAACGCTACTCCACTAAAAGCTTGGAGCTACACTCTCGAACTACATAGAATTACGAAGCCTGTATAGCTAAGTCGCCATGACATATCATAGTATATCATATCCCCATATGATAATCTATAATCGGCTTAAGGACAAGTTCTGTCTTACCTTCCTGATTATATTTATCTTGCGTTCCATTATCTCACCATCGAAAAACTTACTATCTAAAGACAGTATACCATTCGGTTACACTTATGTATCCAAATGGTTGAACGCTTTAGTTTTTCAATTACAAGATAACGCATATAAGAGGATATCATTACTCCTAAAGAGGAGCTACGGATTCCATATCTATGAGTAATAGGTCTATGCTATTAAGAGTCATGCCTCCAACGTACCGGCTTGCATACCACTATTAAGATGTGGGTGTCACCCTTTGGTACATCAAAAGACACAAGTCAAGACAACGGGCCCACTATTCATCTTAGGATTAAGATACAATGCAAATGATTGTCTAAAGTGAATCGATTTGCCAAGAAAGAATTATGAATCCAAATCAATTCACTTTATGTCCCGATCCAACATATCGTCACCTATGACAACGTACCAATGTTTCTATTCATGGAGTCCACCTCCGATGGTCAAGACAAACCATCTCCCAATAGGGATATAGACAACATAACAATCTTTACATGAATAAAGCATCCAACTTTATTCCCTCGATTGCAGATCTTATGATTTAGACTGTCACCTTAAGAATCGTGTCTTCTGCATAATCTGTCTATCATATGCCCAATTCTTAAAGGTTTAGACCGACAGTCTCAGACTATTGTTTGCTTAACATACATTCAACAAATATGAACGTAAAGAGGACAAGATTTCATATATAAATAATGAATAAATTCTTTATTGATAAAAATGTCTCTAAAAAATTATTATATTTTTACTCCTTAGGGCATACATGTCTAACACCATACCACTTGAACATTTTTATAATGTAAATTCTTAGGTTATTTACGGATTAATATTTCTTTCGCCTTTATATCATGGTTAAATTATCAACAGAATTGCTTGATTGCCAAAGTTAGTAAATTTAATTAATATTTTCTATATAGTTTTGAAATATTTATATTACCTTTACAAATCCTTTAGTCACAAAAATTGTGGCACTCGAGAATTTTAGTGCATTACATATTCCATAACTAAGGACTTATGTTATGAGCTAAAATTTTGTGCTCGAAAATTTGTTAAGAACTTAAGGAGTAATTTTTGTGCCATGAGAATTATTATTTAAATCCGATTTTTAAGAAAAGTTCCATTGAAATGAAAATGGGATTTTCAAAGTCAAAAATCATACCATAGTCTTAAACAAGGAAGGAATGAAATGAACATAAGTTAGAAAGCCTAATTGTTGCAAAATGTGTTACAACAAATTTTAAGATTGAAATACAGTATAGGGAATACACAATATGAAATTATTGAAATATTGTATAGGGAATACACAGTATGAAAATTATGTAGCATAAGAATAATATAGTGTAAAGACTACACTAATAAAGTTATGCAGTATAAGAATTATATTGATAAACTTAATCAGTATAGAAATTATATTGCATAAAGGTAAGCAATATGAAAATTATACTGCATAAAATAATATAGTATAGAAGTTAAACTCTATAAAGCTAAGCAGTGTAGGAATTACACTGTCTGGATGACGTAGAACCTTGTGGACCATGAAAAACAGTGTAGAAAAGAATGCTAGTAGTGTGAGAAAATTACTGACAGTATAGGAAAATTACTGTCAGTATAAATTTAGGCTATTAAAAAGCTGACATGGCACTACAAGAAATTTCACTTTTAACAACTAATTTTTCAATCGTAGAAAGTTTGAATTTTGTCGCAGAATACTTTTCGCAACTAAAAATTCTTAGTTGCCCCTTGGTCACTGAATGTTAGTCGTAGAAAGTGTTTTACGACTAAAATTTTGTATTCACTAAATTTTCATGATTTTTGCGACCAAAAAATTAGTTGAAAAAAAGCTTTGAGTTAGTCATAAGAAAATTTAAAGCACACCAAAATTTCCATTACAGGAGACCAAATCACTTTTTACTGACTACACAAAAGTTAATTGATGACTAATAAATAGTTGTCATTAAAAAATTATAAGACATGTAGTGACCAACTTTTTAGTCACTAGAAGAACCAATTTAGTGACCACTAGTTAGTCATTGAAGTTTTTTATTTTCAACTTTGTAGTGACTAACAATCAATCATTGAACGATTTAATTGTCAATTTCAAGTGACTAAAAGTAATTTATTTTTTGAATATTTTATTTATATCATTTAAATCCATAGAGAAGATCTTGAAATTGCAATTCAAATTGAGTGGCACAACCATAAAATTGATTGTCAAAGTGAATATTTGAGTGGGGATGTCATAGATTCAATATAACTAAATGCAATCTCAATAAAATATGAATTAAATATCCATACATTATAACAATTATCACTCAAAGATAATTAAAAAAATATACAAGAGTGAATATTAGCATCATTATCAGTTAAAAAAGATAATTAACTTAGGTAGCCCAGCATTAGAGAGTATGCAGCACACTTTCTCCATCAACATCTTGTTCATCCTCTCGGCCACACCATCTTGCTGCGGAGTACATCGGACTGTTAAGTCCCTCAAAATTCCCTCTGATTTACAGAATGAATTAAATTCATTCGAACAAAACTCCAAACCATTATCAGTGCGGAGACGTTTAACTGGCTTATCGGTCTGCTTTTCTATCATGGTCTTCCAATATTTGAATGTAGCAAAGACATCATTCTTCTGCTTCAAAAAGAATGTCCATAACTTTCTAGAATAGTCATCAATAATGATAAGCATATAACCAGCACCACCATAAGAAGGAATAGTAGACGGTCCCCAAAGGTTAGAATAAACATACTCCAAAATATCTTTTATGTTATGAATGCCTTTGTCAAATCGAACTCTCTTATGCTTTTCAAAAACACAGTGCTCACAGAACTCTATCTTCCTGTGCACTATCCATTGAGGAGCCCTCGCTTACTCAGCTCTATCATCCCAAGCTCACTCATATGCCCCAGTCGCATATGCCATAACTTAGTGAGATCATCATCAGACATAGTGGAAGTAGTAACTTTTGCATCACCAACAACTGTAGTACCCTACAGAACATACAAACTAGCAGTCTTCTTTTGCGCTTTCATCATCATAAGAGCGCCTTTACTGACTTTCAAAACTCCACCTTCACCGGTGTACTTGTACCTTTTAGCATCAAGAGTACCTAAGGAAATTAAATTCCTCTTAAGATTGGGGACATGCCTCACATCACCTAGTGTCCTCACTATGCCATCATGCATTTTAATTCTGATAGTATCAATACCAGCAACTTTGCATGGGGCGTTGTTTTCCATCAAAATAGAGCCCTTAGGAACCGTTTCATATGTTGAAAACTAGTCCCAGTTGGGACACATATGAAACATGTATGCAGAGTCAAGAACCTAATCCTCACAGGGTTTTGAATCATCATCAAAAATTACCAAAAGCTCACCACCAGAGCCTTCTTCAACGATACTAGCCTCACTAGCGTCTGGTTTCTTCCACTTCTGATTTTCAACCCTCTTAATTTTATTCTGCAGCTTATAACACTCAGTTTTAATGTGCTCTTTCTTCTTGCAATAGTTACAGAACTTCTCCTTATTTTTGGATTTAGACCTACCTCTAATCTTAGTCCTAGAACTTCTCTCTTGGGTTCTACCTCCAACAACTAGACTCTCTCCTTGTGTTTTAGATCTAGTAACTAACTGCTTCATCTTTTCTTTAGAAAATAAAGCCTCATAAACCTCATCTGGGGTGAGAGTGTCCCGACTATACAAGATAGTATCCCTAAACGTGGCATATGATGAAGGCAGTGAACATAATAAAATTAACCCAAGGTCCTCTTCATCATACTTAACTTCTATAGCCTCCAAATCAGACACAATCTCCTTAAACACAGTTAAGTGATCCTCAAGAGACGTACCTTCAGATATTCGATGAGAGTATAGACGCTGCTTTAAATGAAGTTTTCTAGTAAGACTCTTGGTCATGCATAATTGCTCCAGCTTGAGCCACAAAGCAGCAGTAGTCTTCTCCTTCAGTGCATCTTGCAAAATCTGATTTGACAGATGAAGGTGTATTTGGGACAGAGCATGTCGGTCCTTACGCTCCTTTTCCTCCTTCGACCATGATGAGGGCATCTTATCGAAACCCAATAGCGCATCATCAAGGTCCATCTACGCCAGAACAGCTCGCATCTTAACTTGTCATAAAGAAAACCTCGTTGTACGATCCAGCAGCGGAATATCGAATTTCATGGTTGCCATTGCAAATCAAAGCCAAATCTCTAATATCACTTGTTAGAAATTAAAGCAATAAACAACAAGAAATAGAGAGAAAATTGCACACAAGATTTACGTTAAAAAACCTTAATGAAGGGTGAAAAAACCACGGGTAAAGGAGAAGCAATCCACTAATCACAAAAAGGAAATTACAATGGTGTTTGGAGCGCTCAAATACAGAAATTCACTCACTCAATCACTCACAAACTCACAAGACTGAGTTCTCTATATCACTCTCAACACTATGATCTCTATGAAATTTTGTGACTCTTTGTGACTCTCTAATGTGTCTCACTCAACTATGGAGAATATGATGTATTTATATGTATGGAGACTCAAACCTTAGCCCAAATAACCAAAAAACGCATAAAAACGCAAAATACATGATTAGGCCGTATTGGAGCGCCGCAGCGCTGGTTTTCCCTAATTAGAGCGCTGTAGTGCTGCTTTCTAGCGCCGCAGCACTGGTTTTTTCCGAATTAGAGCGCCACAACGCTGCTTTCAAACGCTGTGGTGCTGCCTTACTGCTAAAGGTTTTGGGTCACAAAATAACAATAATATTTTGGAATGCTGAATCTACAAGACCCTTCGTCCATATATACACACGGCGATTAGTTTAATATTATTTGCACTAAATAAATTACATTTTTAAAAAAACCATTAAATTAAGTGAATTTTGAAACTTCCATGTTCTTATCACCTAGATACTTGGTTCTATAAAAAAATAAAAATAAAAAATTCGGGTACTTTGGAATATACGGGATTTGCAAAGTTATTTATTTATTTTTTTTAACGTGTTGATTGCATTAACTACTTTCTTAACAATTTCTGGTGTTCTTTTCTATTTTTTTTTAATTTATGTGTACCAATTTTAGATATAAAAAACTAATTTTCAATTAATTACTCTTTTGAATTTTAAATATGATTGGTGTTGCCACAGGTGGAGTAATTCTATAATCTTAAACTTTTTCTACCAAATCTCTCTCTCTCTCTCTCTCTTCTCTCCACTCTCGATCTCTAACATTAATTTTAAAAATTACATAGCTTGACAATAGAGAAAAAGACAATTGAATTATTTCTACACCGAAAGACAATTCAACAAGTTGCTTGCTGAAGCTAGTAGGTAAAACCTAGCAAAAAAACGCGTTCTTTGACTCGTCGCCTTGCGATCGGGTTGTTCTTTGATTCCACATATACAGTGTTGTTTGGTTAAGTTGGTCAAAAATCAATAAAGCAATTCAATATCAAAGCTATCAAATCAAACTTCTGGAGACTTAGAATGTCGACTTGGAATACTATCTTTCTTAGACAAACATATTTTTTTCCGAAGAAAAAAGAGATTAAGTGGTACACCTTACACTCATATCTTCTTTGATGGAAAGAGCTTGAACTAGACTTTTTTTGTCCATCCAACCAAAGTTTTTCACCTCCCGCTAGACCCCACTCTCAGATGGTGCACATACTCGTGGCCATAGGAATTTGATCTCTGAAAAGATGAAAAGAGGAGTTCTAAAAAAGGGTCCTCACAACCTTCTTCTTCTTCTTCTTCTTTTTTTTTTTTTTTTTTTTTTTTCTCTTGGACAAACATATTGTATGTTTCTGTCCAATTGTACCGGTGAGAACATTAATTAAGTACAACCATTTATTATCCCATGCGCAAGAAAAACTTGTCAATGTTGCTCAAAAGTCAAATTAATGAATATGCGTGAAACATACGACGAGTTCATTGAGAAAGGAGAATTAAACTACTTCCACCACGAGAAGTCACGAAAAGAACAGAAGAATTTTCTTTGGTCGTTGAGCATTTATAACGAGATATATACCAACTTGTTCTTTTATTTCTTGAAGATTTTTCTGATAAATAAACTGATTATGGGACGTTTATCACTTTACGATCATATCAAGACTTGTTATTTTCTTTTAACCTGTTGTTTGGTTTTAGGAATAATCGACGAAATGAAAATTCTCCTCATAGTCTTAATAGTTACTCCGAATTCCATAAAGCTTAATTAAGACATTACAACATTACCTAATTCAATACTATACTGCAACATATTACAGCTAATTCGAGGTTTCTTTTGTAGTTTGTTAAAAAAAATACAAAATAATTCAAAAAATAAAATGAAAACGAAGGGGAGGAGTAGGATATGTGATATGGAAACATATTTAATATACTCGTACATACAACCTCAAGAGACATGAAAATTAAAAAAAAAAAAGTTGCCAGATTGATATTAAATTGAATACTGTAGAGTAAAATTTGAAGCAACAAATCCTTTAAGAAGGAGCAAAATCCCCTGTCTAAAAAAATTTGTTCCAAATTGTCCCACCATTAAGAAAAGGACTTGTAAATAAGTAGCTTTAGAAAATTTAGAGATAAAACAAAAGGAAACATGATTAAAATTATTCATAGACTAAATAAACATAATCTTAACCTTTTTCTACACTTTACCACAGTATTGACATAATCTTTGACAGAATTGAAAATTTAGATAACATTTTTTATCGAAAATGCTATTCGTGTAACTCAATTTCGAACTAATAAGTAATTAAGGATTTGCTATGTTAGAGTGTTTTTTGGTATACTACTAGCACCGTATGTTGGAAAAACGAGTACGCAACAGAATTTTAAAACTTTAACATCAGAGTATTTTCCAACACACAAGTTTGACATGCTATATGCATAAATTAACCAGATCTTACTAACATTTGTGTGCCGAAAAGCTTCTGCAATCAGTGAAAAGAAGTAATGTTCCAAAAGAGCCTCAACCAACTGGTCTTCTTTGCTATTCTCTATCCACGACCGGAGTGAGTGTGGGCTCACACGTATAGCTGTTCCACTAGGTGATTCTCCTTCCAACCAATCGAGAGAACCCAAAGCAAGTGTTCATGATTTGTGAACAAAAGCTCTCAGGGAGTTTTCAGATTCTCACTAGCAGAGTATTACTCTTAATCTCTCAATTGATCTCAGTAACTTTTAAGACTTACTCTCTTTATATAGAGATTGGTCCTAGGGTCAGTCATTATCAGATTAGGTCTCAAAAACTCGAAACAAAATCAAGTTCGGATCAATATCTGATAAGATCCACGTGGAAACGTGTGATCTTATCCTTCGCTGATCGGTAGGCCAAACAGGCCCCATCGGCAGGCCGAACTGCCGAATAAAAATTCTCACAAATCTTTTATTTTTCACCCAAGATTCTATAAGATAAAGCCTCAGTTTTAATTCAAATAACCCAATAGAGAAGTTATCTGATCAAAACAACTTTATCTAGATAATATCTAAGAGAATAAATCAATTCCTAATAATTCTACAAGTTTATCTTGATCTAATTTATCTAAAATTAAATCAACCGATAAACAGACATGAATTTTTCAATCCTTATAATTCAACAAGTTTATCTTGAATTATTTTTTATCACAAAATTAATTTAATCGATAAACAGACATGAATTAATTGATTCTTCCAAATTTCAACTAATCTAATAAATCCAACATAAGTTACCAATAATTGGAAAAGCACGTCGTATCGTTACAGGATGTTGTGAGCTAGCAAAGGGGACCAAATAGACCTATATAGTTCAAGCTCCCGATAATTACGAAACCCAATATCCTAGATATATATTTCATAATTATCAACTCCAACGCTGCTCCACTAAAAGCTTGGAGTTGCACTCTCAAACTACATAGAATTACGAAGCCCGTATAGCTAAGTCTCCATGACATATCATAGTATATCGTATCCCCATATGATAATCCCATAATCGGCTTAAGGACAAGTTCTGTCTTACCTTCCTGATTATATTTATCTTACGTTCCATTATCTCACCATCGAAAAACTTACTATCTAAAGATTACACCTATGTATCTAAATGGTTGAGTGCTCCAGTTTTTCAATTATAGGATAACGCATATAAGAGGATATCATTACTCCTAAAGAGGAGCTATGGATTCCATATCTATGAGTAACAGGTCTACGCTATCAAAAGTCATGCCTCCAACGTACCAGCATGCATACCACTATTAAGATGTGGGTGTCACCCTTTGGTACATCAAAAGACACAAGTCAAGACAACGGGCCCACTATTCATCTCAGGATTAAGATACAATGCTAATGATTGTCTAAAGTGAATCGATTTGCCGAGACAGAATTATTAATCCCAATCAATTCATTTTATGTCCCGATCCAACACATCGTCACCTATGACAACGTATCAATATTTCTATCCATAGAGTCTACCTCCGATGGTCAAGACAAACCATCTCCCAATAGGGATATAGACAACATAACAATTTTACATGAATAAAGCGTCCAACTTTATTCTCTCGATTGTGGATCTTATGATTTAGACCGCCACCTTAAGAATCGTGTCTTTCGCATAATCTGTCTATCATATGCCTAATTCTTAAAGGTTTAGACCGACAGTCTCAGACTATTGCTTGCTTAACATACATTCAACAAATATGAACGTAAAGAGGATAAGATTTGATATATAAATAATGAATAAATTCTTTATTGATAAAAATGTCTCCAAAAACTTAATACATTTTTACTCCTTAGGGCATACATGTCTAACAATCTCCCACTTGCACTAAGTGAGTAAATATAGCAAATCTTGCATGCCCATAGCTTCCACATGTCTCTCGAAGACTCTCCTAGTAAGTGTCTTCGTAAATGGATAAGCTAAATTATCCTCTGACACGATCTTGCACACCGTGACATGCCCGCCCTCAACGAAGTCCTTTATCACATGATACTTCCGATCAATATGCTTGCTCTTCTTGTGAAATCTGGGTTCCTTAGCATTAGCTACCGCCGCACTATTATCACAGTATAGTGATACCACCTTATCCATACCAGAAACTACCTCAAGATCCCCAAGGAACTTGCGGAGCCACACTGCTTCTTTCGAAGCATCACGAGCAGCCACATACTCGGCCTCTATCGTTGAATCCGAAGTATAATCTTGCTTCACACTTCTCCAACTGATGGCACCGTCGCCCAAAGTAAACACAAAACCCGAAGTCGATTTCCTAGAATCCAGACAAGATTGAAAATCTGAGTTAGTGTATCCTAGAGGAGTCAAGTCCTCACCCAAATACACAAGCATATACCCTCGAGTCCTTATCAGGTACTTGAAAATATGCTTTATCGCAATCCAATGGTTCAGTCCTGGATCTGCCTGAAATCGACTTACAATCCTGACCGCATAACTAATATCCGGTTGTGTGCAAAGCATGGCATACATGAGACTACCCACTGCTGAAGCATAAGGCACCTTCTTCATGTATGCTCTTTCTTCATAAGACTTTGGAGAGTCTTTCTTAGAAAGAGTAATTCCAGACCTAGATGGTTGCCTACCTTTCTTGGAATCCTGCATTGCAAACCTCTTGAGAATTTTATCTATGTAGCCGGCCTGGGAGAAAGCTATCATTTTGTTCTTCCTATCCCAAAGGATCTGGATACCGAGAACAAAATTAGCCTCTACCAAGTCCTTCATGTCAAACTGCTTGGTCAACCATAATTTGACCAATGACAATGCCCCAACGTCATTGCCAATTAGCAAAATATCATCTACATAGAGCAGTAGAAAAACCACCTTCCCAGCTTTAATGTGTTTATAAACACATGGCTCATCCACATTTTGTGAGAACCCATAAGTCTTGATTACCTAATCAATTACCTGATCAAATCTCAGGTTCCAAGAACGGGAAGCCTACTTAAGTCCATAAATTGACTTTAGTAGCTTACAAACCTTACCCTCTTGACTCGTGACCTTGAACCCGTATGGTTGAACCATATAGATGGACTCATCAAGATAGCCATTTAGAAAAGCCATCTTGACATCCATCTACCAAATCTCGTAATCGAGAGCAGCAGCTATGATCAAGAGAATCCGGATGGACTTAAGCATGGCTACAGGCGAAAAGGTTTCCTCATAATCGATTCATTCCTTTTACGTATAACCCTTAGCTACTAGTCTAGCCTTAAAGGTTTCGACCTTTCCATCTACTCCTCTTTTCCTCTTGTAGATCCATTTACACCCTATGGGTTTTACCCCTTCGGGAAGATCCACAAGCTCCTAGACCCGATTACTCTCCATAGATTTCATTTCTATGTTCATGGCCTCTTTCTAGAGTTTTGAATCACCATTCTCCATAGCTTCTGCGTAAGTATAAAGATCCCTGTCATGTTCATCTGGTTCAGCCAAAAAGGCTTCCCCATTGAACATATACCTTTCGGGTTGACGCTCGATCTTCCCACTACGCCGAAGCCCCTTAGGTTGTTGTTCAGGTTCGTTTGGTTTTTCTACACCGATCAGAATGGTTTCATTCAAAACCTCTGGAATGATCGGATCACTCCTTAGCTCCTCAAGCACCACTTTGCTTTGAGTTTTAAAGTCATCCATGTAACTCTCCTCAAGAAAAGTTGCATTAGTTGAAACTACGACTTTATTTTCCTTTGGGTTATAAAAATAACCCCCTTTAGTCCCTTTTGGATATCCTACAAACATGCAAACTTTTGAACGTGCTTCTAACTTATTCGAATCCTTAAACAGGACATGAGCCAGATATCCCCATATGCGAATATGGTTTAAGGATGTCTTCCTACCCGTCCACAACTCGTGAGGAGTTTTAGGGACCGATTTTGAAGGCACATTATTCAAAAGATAACATGTGGTTTGTAGTGCATATCCCCAAAAGGATAAAGGCAATGATGAATAACTCATCATTAACCTAATCATGTCCAACAAAGTCCTATTTTTTCTCTCCGCTATGCCATTCTGCTGCGGAGTGCCTAGCGCAGTCAAATGGGATAAAATCTCATTCTCTAATAAGTGTTCCAAGAACTCATCGAAAGGTATTCCCTACCTCGATCGGATCGAAGTGCCTTTATGGGTCTACCCAATTGCTTTTCCACTTCAGCCCAAAACTCCCTGAACTTGTCAAAAGTTTTGCTTTTGTGGTGCATTAGGTACACATACCTATACCTTGAGTAATCGTCAATAAAAGTGACGAAGTACTCATACCCTCCTCGTGCCCAGATGTTCATCGGTCTGCAAACATCACTATGCACAAGTTCTAGAACCCCTTCGGCCCTATTGCCCTTACACCCGAATGGTTTTTTGGTCATTTTACCCTCCAAATAAGATTCACATTGAGGTATAGATTCCACTTTTAAGTGACTTAAAGGTCTATCCCTTACCAATCTTTAAATCCTATTTAGGTTAATATGACCAATGCGTAAATGCCAAAGATAAGTCTTATTAGAGTGAGAAGTTTTAAGTCTTTTAGAGTCATTATCATTTATCTCAGCATTAAACAATAAGTCCATCTTTGGTTTGATAAACTATAGATTATTTTGCATCCATCTTGAACAGACAAAGATTTGTTTTTACAAATCACTACTTTATCATTAAAAGAAACCAAATAGGAGTCTTTAAATAAACAAGATACAGAAATTAAATTCCTTTTAGATTTAGGAGCATAAAAACAATCTTGCAAATATAAATTCCTATAATTATCAAAGTAAAGATGGACGTCTCCCACTGCTTCTGCTGAGACCAAGGATCCATTGACCATCCGAAGCATGAAGTCTTCATGCAACAGACTTTTCATTTCTTTGAACCCTTGTAGAGAAACACAAACATGATTAGTTGCACTAGAATCTATGACCCAAATGTCACTGGATTCCTTAACCAAATAAGTTTCTAAATATAGAAGATCACACCTTCCTCCTTTGGAAAGGAAGTCCTTGCAATACTTCTTTATATGCCCGGCCTTTCCACAGAAGAAGCACTTAAGCTTCTTTGGGTTCTTCTTGCTCTTGGTACCAGCAATTTAAACTCCTGTAACTGTTTCATTAATTCTGTCATGGTCATATCCCGTCTATTGCTTAAATTAAAAGTAGCTCTAAACGGAATAAATTCCTTAGACAGAGTCTCAAAGACCATAGTCATCTGAGTTTCAACATCGATATCGGCTCAATTGGTTTGAGCCTCAGCGAGGTAACCCATGACCAACATCATGTGCTCCTTTATAGATGTCCCCGGCCTCTGTCTATAGTTTAAGATTTTTCAAAGCGCCCCTTGTCGCTTTGTTATGGCCTGGCCTCCAAACATATCCTCAAGATTATCCAAGATCTACTTTGTAGTCTCATAATCTTGATGTTGAGCCTGTAGTACGTTATTTATGTTGGCCATAACATAGCAACGGGCCTGATCATTAGCATCTTTCCAGCGATCATACACTTGGAATTGCTCATTAGATGAGTCTCCCGTAGGCTCGGGAGGACAAAAGGTTGTCAGTACATATTTCAGTTTCTCAAAGAAAAAGACGATATCCAGGTTCTGTTTTCAATCATTATAGTTCTCACAGGTTAATAGGTTTTTATCAAGTATCGATGATAAAGCGTTTTTAGACATTTTTAATCTACAATAAAGAATCATATACTAAACAGAAGCAAACATATCATAATAATTTAGTAAGATAACACAATCATGTAAATACATACAAATGTATTTGTGTCAAAACTTTGAATATATCACAACCTTACAACGATAATTCCCAACTCAAATTTTATTAACAGAGATTCCCTCCTAATTGATATATGTCATCCAAGACCCGTATGATCCAGCATATATTAATAATCGTTTCTTTGGCCATTAATTTTATTAACAGAGCTCCTAGGGAAGGTTAATAATAAAATTAACGTGAGTGTATAACCATCGTTTTAATATTTTATCCATGATTTACAATCACCACCTAGGGATGTGCAACCATAAATCATGCTAAAATACCTTATCCTCTCAGAGTTCCAATCTGGTACATGCTAGAAATCCCTTCCTAGGGGTCGGGACCACCATATTCTGCCTATGGACCAATGATGGAGGCCTTAGGTTCTCTCTTCAAAAACCTTCTCCCACTCAATCTTTTGTAATCAAGGTTTTATTTTAAAATCATGCATGAACAATTTTAATATGAGCGGCACTCCCTATTCTATATGACATGTTATCAATATACATAGCAAAACATATTATAATGCAGACAAGCAAAGCAATCAAGCAAAGCTACAAGCAATATAATAATAATAACCGTAATAATATGGCTCCACCCTAGAAAATAGAAAACTAAGATTACAAGAGAATAATCGAGACATTTATTGATTCTTCATCCTTGAATCCTCAAGCTGTATCCTTCTTCACATAATGCCCATCTTCAAGTCTTCAATCCCGTATGAATCGAATACTTTGTGTTTCTGGTCATATCCAAATTAAATGTTTCTCAGAATCGTCCAAAAAAAAATAAAAACTACACTGCAAAAATTGTACCTTTTTGGAAATGTTCCAGCTCTCGGTCGGTAGGCCAATCTGGGTGATCGGCCTGCCGGTCACGACCATCGGCCTGCCAATCTGGAAGATTGGCCTGCTGACTCACGAAAGTTTGACTTGCCGGTAGAGCCTTCTAATTTCTGGCCCACTGACGGCCTGCTGAACCATACGTCCAGCCTGTCGATCTGTGACCATCGGCTTGCCGAATTGTCATGTTTGACATGCCGACCGAGCAAAAATCTCTCATTTCAGAAAATACAATTTTTAATGCAATTCATCAATTTTATTTTCAACAATTCAAAAAACATAAAATTAGAGACTCAAGAAATACCTTGGGAGCGCCATCATCAATCTTCTAGATCCGTCTTATCCGAATAATTATTTAATTATAAAATTCTTACAAATTTAAAATTAAATAACAATTCTTAGACGGAGATGATAGTCCGCCATCTAATTATATGAAAAACCTAGATACACATTCTAGCCTCTAAGAAACAATAACCGGCATTAATTAATTAATAAATAATTAAATAATAATTTAATCAACCATAATTAATTAATGAACATTCACCATATAATCCATGACAACATATAATTATGTAGAAACCTAGAGTGCCATTTCTCTATAAAATTAAATTCAAGCATAGGAAAGATCAAGATCACAAAATTTATATATATAACATGATCACAGACTCGTAAATTTTTATAAAAACCATGGCTCTGATACCAATTGTTGAAAAAATAAGTGCATAGCGGAATTATAAAAATTTAACATCAGAGTATTTTCTAAAACATAAGTTTGACATGCTATATGCATAAATTAACTAGATCTTACTAACCATTGTGTGCCAAACAGTTCCTACAATCAGTGAAGAGAAGTAACGTTCCAGAAGAGCCTCAACCAACTGGTCTTCTTTGCTCTTCTCTATCTACGACCGGAGTGAGTGTGGGCTCACACGTACAACTCTTCCACTAGGTGATTCTCCTTCCAACCAATCGTGAGTACCCAAAGCAAGTATTGGTGATTTGTGAACAAAAGCTCTCAGGGAGTTTTTAGATTCTCACTAGTAGAGTATCACTCTTAATCTCTCAATTGATCTGAGTAACTCTTAAGACTTACTCCCTTTATATAGAGATTGGTCCTATGGTCAGTCATTATCAGATTAGGTATCAAAAACTCAAAACAGAATCAAGTTTGGATCAATATCTGATAAGATTTGCGTGAAAACGCGTGATCTTATCCCTCGTTAATCGGCAGGGCCGAATAGGCCCCATCGATAGGCCGAACACGTCCATCGGTAGGCCGAATTGCCGAATAAAAAATCTCGTAAATCTTTATTTTCCACCAAGATTCTATAGGATAAAGTCTCAGTTTTAATTCAAATAACCCAATAGAGAAGTTATTTGATCAAAACAACTTTATCTAGAAAATCTCTAAGAAAATAAATCAATTCCCAATAATTCTACAAGTTTATCTTGATCTAATTTATCTAAAATTAAATCAACCGATAAACAGACAAGAATTATCCGATCCTTATAATTCAACAAGTTTATCTTGAATTAATTTTTATTACAAAATTAATTCAATCGATAAACAGACATGAATTAATTGATTCTTCCAAATTTCAACTAATCTAATAAATCCGACATAAGTTACCAATAATTGGAAAAGTACGCCGTATCGTTACAGGATGTTGTGAGCTAGCAAAGGGGACCAAATGGACCTATATAGTTCAAGCTCCTGATAATTACGAAACCCAATATCCCAGATATATATTTCAATAATTATCAACTCCAACGCTACTCCACTAAAAGCTTGGAGCTACACTCTCGAACTACATAGAATTACGAAGCCTGTATAGCTAAGTCGCCATGACATATCATAGTATATCATATCCCCATATGATAATCTATAATCGGCTTAAGGACAAGTTCTGTCTTACCTTCCTGATTATATTTATCTTGCGTTCCATTATCTCACCATCGAAAAACTTACTATCTAAAGACAGTATACCATTCGGTTACACTTATGTATCCAAATGGTTGAACGCTTTAGTTTTTCAATTACAAGATAACGCATATAAGAGGATATCATTACTCCTAAAGAGGAGCTACGGATTCCATATCTATGAGTAATAGGTCTATGCTATTAAGAGTCATGCCTCCAACGTACCGGCTTGCATACCACTATTAAGATGTGGGTGTCACCCTTTGGTACATCAAAAGACACAAGTCAAGACAACGGGCCCACTATTCATCTTAGGATTAAGATACAATGCAAATGATTGTCTAAAGTGAATCGATTTGCCAAGAAAGAATTATGAATCCAAATCAATTCACTTTATGTCCCGATCCAACATATCGTCACCTATGACAACGTACCAATGTTTCTATTCATGGAGTCCACCTCCGATGGTCAAGACAAAACCATCTCCAATAGGGATATAGACAACATAACAATCTTTACATGAATAAAGCGTCCAACTTTATTCCCTCGATTGCAGATCTTATGATTTAGACTGTCACCTTAAGAATCGTGTCTTCTGCATAATCTGTCTATCATATGCCCAATTCTTAAAGGTTTAGACCGACAGTCTCAGACTATTGTTTGCTGAACATACATTCAACAAATATGAACGTAAAGAGGACAAGATTTCATATATAAATAATGAATAAATTCTTTATTGATAAAAATGTCTCTAAAAAATTATTATATTTTTACTCCTTAGGGCATACATGTCTAACACCATACCACTTGAACATTTTTATAATGTAAATTCTTAGGTTATTTACGGATTAATATTTCTTTCGCCTTTATATCATGGTTAAATTATCAACAGAATTGCTTGATTGCCAAAGTTAGTAAATTTAATTAATATTTTCTATATAGTTTTGAAATATTTATATTACCTTTACAAATCCTTTAGTCACAAAAATTGTGGCACTCGAGAATTTTAGTGCATTACATATTCCATAACTAAGGACTTATGTTATGAGCTAAAATTTTGTGCTCGAAAATTTGTTAAGAACTTAAGGAGTAATTTTTGTGCCATGAGAATTATTATTTAAATCCGATTTTTAAGAAAAGTTCCATTGAAATGAAAATGGGATTTTCAAAGTCAAAAATCATACCATAGTCTTAAACAAGGAAGGAATGAAATGAACATAAGTTAGAAAGCCTAATTGTTGCAAAATGTGTTACAACAAATTTTAAGATTGAAATACAGTATAGGGAATACACAATATGAAATTATTGAAATATTGTATAGGGAATACACAGTATGAAAATTATGTAGCATAAGAATAATATAGTGTAAAGACTACACTAATAAAGTTATGCAGTATAAGAATTATATTGATAAACTTAATCAGTATAGAAATTATATTGCATAAAGGTAAGCAATATGAAAATTATACTGCATAAAATAATATAGTATAGAAGTTAAACTCTATAAAGCTAAGCAGTGTAGGAATTACACTGTCTGGATGACGTAGAACCTTGTGGACCATGAAAAACAGTGTAGAAAAGAATGCTAGTAGTGTGAGAAAATACTGACAGTATAGGAAAATTACTGTCAGTATAAATTTAGGCTATTAAAAAGCTGACATGGCACTACAAGAAATTTCACTTTTAACAACTAATTTTTCAATCGTAGAAAGTTTGAATTTTGTCGCAGAATACTTTTCCGCGTCTAAAAATTCTTAGTTGCCCCTTGGTCACTGAATGTTAGTCGTAGAAAGTGTTTTACGACTAAAATTTTGTATTCACTAAATTTTCATGATTTTTGCGACCAAAAAATTAGTTGAAAAAAAGCTTTGAGTTACTCATAAGAAAATTTAAAGCACACCAAAATTTCCATTACAGGAGACCAAATCACTTTTTACTGACTACACAAAAGTTAATTGATGACTAATAAATAGTTGTCATTAAAAAATTATAAGACATGTAGTGACCAACTTTTTAGTCACTAGAAGAACCAATTTAGTGACCACTAGTTAGTCATTGAAGTTTTTTATTTTCAACTTTGTAGTGACTAACAATCAATCATTGAACGATTTAATTGTCAATTTCAAGTGACTAAAAGTAATTTATTTTTTTGAATATTTATTTATATCATTTAAATCCATAGAGAAGATCTTGAAATTGCAATTCAAATTGAGTGGCACAACCTTAAAATTGATTGTCAAAGTGAATATTTGAGTGGGGATGTCATAGATTCAATATAACTAAATGCAATCTCAATAAAATATGAATTAAATATCCATACATTATAACAATTATCACTCAAAGATAATTAAAAAAATATACAAGAGTGAATATCAGCATCATTATCAGTTAAAAAAGATAATTAACTTAGGTAGCCCAGCATTATAGAGTATGCAGCACACTTTCTCCATCAACATCTTGTTCATCCTCTCTGGCCACACCATCTTGCTGCGGAGTACATCGGACTGTTAAGTCCCTCAAAATTCCCTCTGATTTACAGAATGAATTAAATTCATTCGCACAAAACTCCAAACCATTATCAGTGCGGAGACGTTTAACTGGCTTACCGGTCTGCTTTTCTATCATGGTCTTCCAATATTTGAATGTAGCAAAGACATCATTCTTCTGCTTCAAAAAGAATGTCCATAACTTTCTAGAATAGTCATCAATAATGATAAGCATATAACCAGCACCACCATAAGAAGGAATAGTAGACGGTCCCCAAAGGTTAGAATGAACATACTCCAAATATCTTTTGTGTTATGAATGCCTTTGTCAAATCGAACTCTCTTATGCTTTTCAAAAACACAGTGCTCACAGAACTCTATCTTCCTGTGCACTATCCATTGAGGAGCCCTCGCTTACTCAGTCTATCATCCCAAGCTCACTCATATGCCCCAGTCGCATATGCCATAACTTAGTGAGATCATCATCAGCATAGTGGAAGTAGTAACTTTTGCATCACCAACAACTGTAGTACCCTACAGAACATACAAACTAGCAGTCTTCTTTTACGCTTTCATCATCATAAGAGCGCCTTTACTGACTTTCAAAACTCCACCTTCACCGGTGTACTTGTACCTTTTAGCATCAAGAGTACCTAAGGAAATTAAATTCCTCTTAAGATTGGGGACATGCCTCACATCACCTAGTGTCCTCACTATGCCATCATGCATTTTAATTCTGATAGTATCAATACCAGCAACTTTGCATGGGGCGTTGTTTTCCATCAAAATAGAGCCCTTAGGAACCGTTTCATATGTTGAAAACTAGTCCCAGTTGGGACACATATGAAACATGTATGCAGAGTCAAGAACCTAATCCTCACAGGGTTTTGAATCATCATCAAAAATTACCAAAAGCTCACCACCAGAGCCTTCTTCAACGATACTAGCCTCACTAGCGTCTGGTTTCTTCCACTTCTGATTTTCAACCCTCTTAATTTTATTCTGCAGCTTATAACACTCAGTTTTAATGTGCTCTTTCTTCTTGCAATAGTTACAGAACTTCTCCTTATTTTTGGATTTAGACCTACCTCTAATCTTAGTCCTAGAACTTCTCTCTTGGGTTCTACCTCCAACAACTAGACTCTCTCCTTGTGTTTTAGATCTAGTAACTAACTGCTTCATCTTTTCTTTAGAAAATAAAGCCTCATAAACCTCATCTGGGGTGAGAGTGTCCCGACTATACAAGATAGTATCCCTAAACGTGGCATATGATGAAGGCAGTGAACATAATAAAATTAACCCAAGGTCCTCTTCATCATACTTAACTTCTATAGCCTCCAAATCAGACACAATCTCCTTAAACACAGTTAAGTGATCCTCAAGAGCGTACCTTCAGATATTCGATGAGAGTATAGACGCTGCTTTAAATGAAGTTTTCTAGTAAGACTCTTGGTCATGCATAATTGCTCCAGCTTGAGCCACAAAGCAGCAGTAGTCTTCTCCTTCAGTGCATCTTGCAAAATCTGATTTGACAGATGAAGGTGTATTTGGGACAGAGCATGTCGGTCCTTACGCTCCTTTTCCTCCTTCGACCATGATGAGGGCATCTTATCGAAACCCAATAGCGCATCATCAAGGTCCATCTACGCCAGAACAGCTCGCATCTTAACTTGTCATAAAGAAAACCTCGTTGTACGATCCAGCAGCGGAATATCGAATTTCATGGTTGCCATTGCAAATCAAAGCCAAATCTCTAATATCACTTGTTAGAAATTAAAGCAATAAACAACAAGAAATAGAGAGAAATTGCACACAAGATTTACGTTAAAAACCTTAATGAAGGGTGAAAAAACCACGGGTAAAGGAGAAGCAATCCACTAATCACAAAAAGGAAATTACAATGGTGTTTGGAGCGCTCAAATACAGAAATTCACTCACTCAATCACTCACAAACTCACAAGACTGAGTTCTCTATATCACTCTCAACACTATGATCTCTATGAAATTTTATGACTCTTTGTGACTCTCTAATGTGTCTCACTCAACTATGGAGAATATGATGTATTTATATGTATGGAGACTCAAACCTTAGCCCAATAACCAAAAAAACGCATAAAAACGCAAAATACACGATTAGGCCGCATTGGAGCGCGCGGCGCTGGTTTCCCTAATTAGAGCGCTGTAGTGCTGCTTTCTAGCGCCGCAGCACTGGTTTTTCGAATTAGAGCGCCACAACGCTGCTTTCAAACGCTGTGGTGCTGCCTTACTGCTAAAGGTTTTAGGTCCAAAATAACAATAATATTTTGGAATGCTGAATATACAAGACCCTTCGTCCATATACACACGGCGATTAGTTTAATATTATTTGCACTAAATAAATTTACATTTTTAAAAAAACCATTAAATTAAGTGAATTTGAAACTTCCATGTTCTTATCACCTAGATACTTGGTTCTATAAAAAAATAAAAATAAAAAATTCGGGTACTTTGGAATATACGGGATTTGCAAAGTTATTTATTTATTTTTTTTAACGTGTTGATTGCATTAATACTTTCTAACAATTTCTGGTGTTCTTTTCTATTTTTTTTTTTAATTTATGTGTACCAATTTTAGATATAAAAAACTAATTTTCAATTAATTACTCTTTGAATTTTAAATATGATTGGTGTTGCCACAGGTGGAGTAATTCTATAATCTTAAACTTTTCTACCAAATCTCTCTCTCTCTCTCTCTTCTCTCCACTCTCGATCTCTAACATTAATTTTAAAAATTACATAGCTTGACAATAGAGAAAAGACAATTGAATTATTTCTACACCGAAAGACAATTCAACAAGTTGTTTGCTGAAGCTAGTAGGTAAAACCTAGCAAAAAAACGCGTTCTTTGACTCGTCGCCTTGCGATCGGGTTGTTCTTTGATTCCACATATACAGTGTTGTTTGGTTAAGTTGGTCAAAAATCATAAAGCAATTCAATATCAAGCTATCAAATCAAACTTCTGGAGACTTAGAATGTCGACTTGGAATCCTATCTTCTTAGACAAACATATTTTTTTCCGAAGAAAAAAGAGATTAAGTGGTACACCTTACACTCATATCTTCTTTGATGGAAAGAGCTTGAACAGACTTTTTTTGTCCATCCAACCAAGTTTTTCACCTCCCGCTAGACCCCACTCTCAGATGGTGCACATACTTGTGGCCATAGGAATTTGATCTCTGAAAAGATGAAAATAGGAGTTCTAAAAAGGGTCCTCACAACCTTCTTCTTCTTCTTCTTCTTTTTTTTTTTTTTTTTTTTTTTCTCTTGGGACAAACATATTGTATGTTTCTGTCCAATTGTACCGGTGAGACATTAATTAAGTACAACCATTTATTATCCCATGCGCAAGAAAACTTGTCAATGTTTGCTCAAAAGTCAAATTAATGAATATGCGTGAAACATACGACGAGTTCATTGAGAAAGGAGAATTAAACTACCTTCCACCACGAGAAGTCACGAAAGAACAGAAGATTTTCTTTGGTCGTTTGAGCATTTATAACGAGATATATACCAACTTGTTTCTTTTAGTTCTTGAAGATTTTTCTGATAAATAAACTGATTATGGGACGTTTATCACTTTACGATCATATCAAGACTTGTTATTTTCTTTTAACCTGTTGTTTTGGTTTTAGGAATAATCGACGAACTGAAAATTCTCCTCATAGTCTTAATAGTTACTCCGAATTCCATAAAGCTTAATTAGACATTACAACAATTACCTAATTCAATACTATACTGCAACATATTACAGCTAATTCGAGGTTCTTTGTAGTTTGTTAAAAAAATACAAAATAATCAAAAATAAAATGAAAACGAAGGGAGGAGTAGGATATGTGATATGGAAACATATTTAATATACTGTGCATACAACCTCAGAGACTGAAAATTAAAAAAAAAAAAAGTTGCCAGATTGAATATTAAATTGAATACTGTAGAGTAAAATTTGAAGCAACAAATCCTTTAAGAAGGAGCAAAATCCCCTGTCTAAAAAAATTTGTTCCAATTGTCCCACCATTAAGAAAAGGACTTGTAATAAGTAGCTTTAGAAAATTTAGAGATAAAACAAAAGGAAACATGATTAAAATTATTCATAGACTAAATAAACATAATCTTAACCTTTTTCTACACTTTACCACAGTATTGACATAATCTTTGACAGAATTGAAAATTTAGATAACATTTTTTTATCGAAAATGCTATTGGTGTAACTCAATTTCGAACTAATAAGTAATTAAGGATTTGCTATGTTAGAGTGTTTCTTGGTATACTACTAGCACCGTATGTTGGAAAAAACGAAGTACGCAACAGAATTTAAAACTTTAACATCAGAGTATTTTCCAACACACAAGTTGACATGCTATATGCATAAATTAACCAGATCTTACTAACATTTGTGTGCCGAAAAGTTTCTGCAATCAGTGAAAGAAGTAATGTTCCAAAAGAGCCTCAACCAACTGGTCTTCTTTGCTATTCTCTATCCACGACCGGAGTGAGTGTGGGCTCACACGTATAGCTGTTCCACTAGGTGATTCTCCTTCCAACCAATCGAGAGAACCCAAAGCAAGTGTTCATGATTTGTGAACAAAAGCTCTCAGGGAGTTTTCAGATTCTCACTAGCAGAGTATTACTCTTAATCTCTCAATTGATCTCAGTAACTTTTAAGACTTACTCTCTTTATATAGAGATTGGTCCTAGGGTCAGTCATTATCAGATTAGGTCTCAAAAACTCGAAACAAAATCAAGTTCGGATCAATATCTGATAAGATCCACGTGGAAACGTGTGATCTTATCCTTCGCTGATCGGTAGGCCAAACAGGCCCCATCGGCAGGCCGAACTGCCGAATAAAAATTCTCACAAATCTTTTATTTTTCACCCAAGATTCTATAAGATAAAGCCTCAGTTTTTAATTCAAATAACCCAATAGAGAAGTTATCTGATCAAAACAACTTTATCTAGATAATATCTAAGAGAATAAATCAATTCCTAATAATTCTACAAGTTTATCTTGATCTAATTTATCTAAAATTAAATCAACCGATAAACAGACATGAATTTTTCAATCCTTATAATTCAACAAGTTTATCTTGAATTATTTTTTATCACAAAATTAATTTAATCGATAAACAGACATGAATTAATTGATTCTTCCAAATTTCAACTAATCTAATAAATCCAACATAAGTTACCAATAATTGGAAAAGCACGTCGTATCGTTACAGGATGTTGTGAGCTAGCAAAGGGGACCAAATAGACCTATATAGTTCAAGCTCCCGATAATTACGAAACCCAATATCCTAGATATATATTTCATAATTATCAACTCCAACGCTGCTCCACTAAAAGCTTGGAGTTGCACTCTCAAACTACATAGAATTACGAAGCCCGTATAGCTAAGTCTCCATGACATATCATAGTATATCGTATCCCCATATGATAATCCCATAATCGGCTTAAGGACAAGTTCTGTCTTACCTTCCTGATTATATTTATCTTACGTTCCATTATCTCACCATCGAAAAACTTACTATCTAAGATTACACCTATGTATCCAAATGGTTGAGTGCTCCAGTTTTTCAATTATAGGATAACGCATATAAGAGGATATCATTACTCCTAAAGAGGAGCTATGGATTCCATATCTATGAATAACAGGTCTACGCTATCAAAAGTCATGCCTCCAACGTACCAGCATGCATACCACTATTAAGATGTGGGTGTCACCCTTTGGTACATCAAAAGACACAAGTCAAGACAACGGGCCCACTATTCATCTCAGGATTAAGATACAATGCAAATGATTGTCTAAAGTGAATCGATTTGCCGAGACAGAATTATTAATCCCAATCAATTCATTTTATGTCCCGATCCAACACATCGTCACCTATGACAACGTATCAATATTTCTATCCATAGAGTCTACCTCCGATGGTCAAGACAAACCATCTCCCAATAGGGATATAGACAACATAACAATTTTACATGAATAAAGCGTCCACTTTATTCTCTCGATTGTGGATCTTATGATTTAGACCGTCACCTTAAGAATCGTGTCTTTCGCATAATCTGTCTATCATATGCCTAATTCTTAAAGGTTTAGACCGACAGTCTCAGACTATTGCTTGCTTAACATACATTCAACAAATATGAACGTAAAGAGGATAAGATTTGATATATAAATAATGAATAAATTCTTTATTGATAAAATGTCTCCAAAAACTTAATACATTTTTACTCCTTAGGGCATACATGTCTAACAATCTCCCACTTGCACTAAGTGAGTAAATATAGCAAATCTTGCATGCCCATAGCTTCCACATGTCTCTCGAAGACTCTCCTAGTAAGTGTCTTCGTAAATGGATAAGCTAAATTATCCTCTGACACGATCTTGCACACCGTGACATGCCCGCCCTCAACGAAGTCCTTTATCACATGATACTTCCGATCAATATGCTTGCTCTTCTTGTGAAATCTGGGTTCCTTAGCATTAGCTACCGCCGCACTATTATCACAGTATAGTGATACCACCTTATCCATACCAGAAACTACCTCAAGATCCCAAGGAACTTGCGGAGCCACACTGCTTCTTTCGAAGCATCACGAGCAGCCACATACTCGGCCTCTATCGTTGAATCCGAAGTATAATCTTGCTTCACACTTCTCCAACTGATGGCACCGTCGCCCAAAGTAAACACAAAACCCGAAGTCGATTTCCTAGAATCCAGACAAGATTGAAAATCTGAGTTAGTGTATCCTAGAGGAGTCAAGTCCTCACCCAAATACACAAGCATATACCCTCGAGTCCTTATCAGGTACTTGAAAATATGCTTTATCGCAATCCAATGGTTCAGTCCTGGATCTGCCTGAAATCGACTTACAATCCTGACCGCATAACTAATATCCGGTTGTGTGCAAAGCATGGCATACATGAGACTACCCACTGCTGAAGCATAAGGCACCTTCTTCATGTATGCTCTTTCTTCATAAGACTTTGGAGAGTCTTTCTTAGAAAGAGTAATTCCAGACCTAGATGGTTGCCTACCTTTCTTGGAATCCTGCATTGCAAACCTCTTGAGAATTTTATCTATGTAGCCGGCCTGGGAGAAAGCTATCATTTTGTTCTTCCTATCCCAAAGGATCTGGATACCGAGAACAAAATTAGCCTCTACCAAGTCCTTCATGTCAAACTGCTTGGTCAACCATAATTTGACCAATGACAATGCCCCAACGTCATTGCCAATTAGCAAAATATCATCTACATAGAGCAGTAGAAAAACCACCTTCCCAGCTTTAATGTGTTTATAAACACATGGCTCATCCACATTTTGTGAGAACCCATAAGTCTTGATTACCTAATCAATTACCTGATCAAATCTCAGGTTCCAAGAACGGGAAGCCTACTTAAGTCCATAAATTGACTTTAGTAGCTTACAAACCTTACCCTCTTGACTCGTGACCTTGAACCCGTATGGTTGAACCATATAGATGGACTCATCAAGATAGCCATTTAGAAAAGCCATCTTGACATCCATCTACCAAATCTCGTAATCGAGAGCAGCAGCTATGATCAAGAGAATCCGGATGGACTTAAGCATGGCTACAGGCGAAAAGGTTTCCTCATAATCGATTCATTCCTTTACGTATAACCCTTAGCTACTAGTCTAGCCTTAAAGGTTTCGACCTTTCCATCTACTCCTCTTTTCCTCTTGTAGATCCATTTACACCCTATGGGTTTTACCCCTTCGGGAAGATCCACAAGCTCCTAGACCCGATTACTCTCCATAGATTTCATTTCTATGTTCATGGCCTCTTTCTAGAGTTTTGAATCACCATTCTCCATAGCTTCTGCGTAAGTATAAAGATCCCTGTCATGTTCATCTGGTTCAGCCAAAAAGGCTTCCCCATTGAACATATACCTTTCGGGTTGACGCTCGATCTTCCCACTACGCCGAAGCCCCTTAGGTTGTTGTTCAGGTTCGTTTGGTTTTTCTACACCGATCAGAATGGTTTCATTCAAAACCTCTGGAATGATCGGATCACTCCTTAGCTCCTCAAGCACCACTTTGCTTTGAGTTTTAAAGTCATCCATGTAACTCTCCTCAAGAAAAGTTGCATTAGTTGAAACTACGACTTTATTTTCCTTTGGGTTATAAAAATAACCCCCTTTAGTCCCTTTTGGATATCCTACAAACATGCAAACTTTTGAACGTGCTTCTAACTTATTCGAATCCTTAAACAGGACATGAGCCAGATATCCCCATATGCGAATATGGTTTAAGGATGTCTTCCTACCCGTCCACAACTCGTGAGGAGTTTTAGGGACCGATTTTGAAGGCACATTATTCAAAAGATAACATGTGGTTTGTAGTGCATATCCCCAAAAGGATAAAGGCAATGATGAATAACTCATCATTAACCTAATCATGTCCAACAAAGTCCTATTTTTTCTCTCCGCTATGCCATTCTGCTGCGGAGTGCCTAGCGCAGTCAATGGGATAAAATCTCATTCTCTAATAAGTGTTCCAAGAACTCATCGAAAGGTATTCCCTACCTCGATCGGATCGAAGTGCCTTTATGGGTCTACCCAATTGCTTTTCCACTTCAGCCCAAAACTCCCTGAACTTGTCAAAAGTTTTGCTTTTGTGGTGCATTAGGTACACATACCTATACCTTGAGTAATCGTCAATAAAAGTGACGAAGTACTCATACCCTCCTCGTGCCCAGATGTTCATCGGTCTGCAAACATCACTATGCACAAGTTCTAGAACCCCTTCGGCCCTATTGCCCTTACACCCGAATGGTTTTTTGGTCATTTTACCCTCCAAATAAGATTCACATTGAGGTATAGATTCCACTTTTAAGTGACTTAAAGGTCTATCCCTTACCAATCTTTAAATCCTATTTAGGTTAATATGACCAATGCGTAAATGCCAAAGATAAGTCTTATTAGAGTGAGAAGTTTTAAGTCTTTTAGAGTCATTATCATTTATCTCAGCATTAAATAATAAGTCCATCTTTGGTTTGATAAACTATAGATTATTTTGCATCCATCTTGAACAGACAAAAGATTTGTTTTTACAAATCACTACTTTATCATTAAAAGAAACCAAATAGGAGTCTTTAAATAAACAAGATACAGAAATTAAATTCCTTTTAGATTTAGGAGCATAAAAACAATCTTGCAAATATAAATTCCTATAATTATCAAAGTAAAGATGGACGTCTCCCACTGCTTCTGCTGAGACCAAGGATCCATTGACCATCCGAAGCATGAAGTCTTCATGCAACAGACTTTTCATTTCTTTGAACCCTTGTAGAGAAACACAAACATGATTAGTTGCACTAGAATCTATGACCCAAATGTCACTGGATTCCTTAACCAAATAAGTTTCTAAATATAGAAGATCACACCTTCCTCCTTTGGAAAGGAAGTCCTTGCAATACTTCTTATATGCCCGGCCTTTCCACAGAAGAAGCACTTAAGCTTCTTTGGGTTCTTCTTGCTCTTGGTACCAGCAATTTAAACTCCTGTAACTGTTTCATTAATTCTGTCATGGTCATATCCCGTCTATTGCTTAAATTAAAAGTAGCTCTAAACGGAATAAATTCCTTAGACAGAGTCTCAAAGACCATAGTCATCTGAGTTTCAACATCGATATCGGCTCAATTGGTTTGAGCCTCAGCGAGGTAACCCATGACCAACATCATGTGCTCCTTTATAGATGTCCCCGGCCTCTGTCTATAGTTTAAGATTTTTCAAAGCGCCCCTTGTCGCTTTGTTATGGCCTGGCCTCCAAACATATCCTCAAGATTATCCAAGATCTACTTTGTAGTCTCATAATCTTGATGTTGAGCCTGTAGTACGTTATTTATGTTGGCCATAACATAGCAACGGGCCTGATCATTAGCATCTTTCCAGCGATCATACACTTGGAATTGCTCATTAGATGAGTCTCCCGTAGGCTCGGGAGGACAAAAGGTTGTCAGTACATATTTCAGTTTCTCAAAGAAAAAGACGATATCCAGGTTCTGTTTTCAATCATTATAGTTCTCACAGGTTAATAGGTTTTTATCAAGTATCGATGATAAAGCGTTTTTAGACATTTTTAATCTACAATAAAGAATCATATACTAAACAGAAGCAAACATATCATAATAATTTAGTAAGATAACACAATCATGTAAATACATACAAATGTATTTGTGTCAAAACTTTGAATATATCACAACCTTACAACGATAATTCCCAACTCAAATTTTATTAACAGAGATTCCCTCCTAATTGATATATGTCATCCAAGACCCGTATGATCCAGCATATATTAATAATCGTTTCTTTGGCCATTAATTTTATTAACAGAGCTCCTAGGGAAGGTTAATAATAAAATTAACGTGAGTGTATAACCATCGTTTTAATATTTTATCCATGATTTACAATCACCACCTAGGGATGTGCAACCATAAATCATGCTAAAATACCTTATCCTCTCAGAGTTCCAATCTGGTACATGCTAGAAATCCCTTCCTAGGGGTCGGGACCACCATATTCTGCCTATGGACCAATGATGGAGGCCTTAGGTTCTCTCTTCAAAAACCTTCTCCCACTCAATCTTTTGTAATCAAGGTTTTATTTTAAAATCATGCATGAACAATTTTAATATGAGCGGCACTCCCTATTCTATATGACATGTTATCAATATACATAGCAAAACATATTATAATGCAGACAAGCAAAGCAATCAAGCAAAGCTACAAGCAATATAATAATAATAACCGTAATAATATGGCTCCACCCTAGAAAATAGAAAACTAAGATTACAAGAGAATAATCGAGACATTTATTGATTCTTCATCCTTGAATCCTCAAGCTGTATCCTTCTTCACATAATGCCCATCTTCAAGTCTTCAATCCCGTATGAATCGAATACTTTGTGTTTCTGGTCATATCCAAATTAAATGTTTCTCAGAATCGTCCAAAAAAAAATAAAACTACACTGCAAAAATTGTACCTTTTTTGGAAATGTTCCAGCTCTCGGTCGGTAGGCCAATCTGGGTGATCGGCCTGCCGGTCACGACCATCGGCCTGCCAATCTGGAAGATTGGCCTGCTGACTCACGAAAGTTTGACTTGCCGGTAGAGCCTTCTAATTTCTGGCCCACTGACGGCCTGCTGAACCATACGTCCAGCCTGTCGATCTGTGACCATCGGCTTGCCGAATTGTCATGTTTGACATGCCGACCGAGCAAAAATCTCTCATTTCAGAAAATACAATTTTTAATGCAATTCATCAATTTTATTTTCAACAATTCAAAAAACATAAATTAGAGACTCAAGAAATACCTTGGGAGCGCCATCATCAATCTTCTAGATCCGTCTTATCCGAATAATTATTTAATTATAAAATTCTTACAAATTTAAAATTAAATAACAATTCTTAGACGGAGATGATAGTCCGCCATCTAATTATATGAAAAACCTAGATACACATTCTAGCCTCTAAGAAACAATAACCGGCATTAATTAATTAATAAATAATTAAATAATAATTTAATCAACCATAATTAATTAATGAACATTCACCATATAATCCATGACAACATATAATTATGTAGAAACCTAGAGTGCCATTTCTCTATAAAATTAAATTCAAGCATAGGAAAGATCAAGATCACAAAATTTATATATATAACATGATCACAGACTCGTAAATTTTTATAAAAACCATGGCTCTGATACCAATTGTTGAAAAAATAAGTGCATAGCGGAATTATAAAAATTTAACATCAGAGTATTTTCTAAAACATAAGTTTGACATGCTATATGCATAAATTAACTAGATCTTACTAACCATTGTGTGCCAAACAGTTCCTACAATCAGTGAAGAGAAGTAACGTTCCAGAAGAGCCTCAACCAACTGGTCTTCTTTGCTCTTCTCTATCTACGACCGGAGTGAGTGTGGGCTCACACGTACAACTCTTCCACTAGGTGATTCTCCTTCCAACCAATCGTGAGTACCCAAAGCAAGTATTGGTGATTTGTGAACAAAAGCTCTCAGGGAGTTTTTAGATTCTCACTAGTAGAGTATCACTCTTAATCTCTCAATTGATCTGAGTAACTCTTAAGACTTACTCCCTTTATATAGAGATTGGTCCTATGGTCAGTCATTATCAGATTAGGTATCAAAAACTCAAAACAGAATCAAGTTTGGATCAATATCTGATCAGATTTGCGTGAAAACGCGTGATCTTATCCCTCGTTAATCGGCAGGCCGAATAGGCCCCATCGATAGGCCGAACACGTCCATCGGTAGGCCGAATTGCCGAATAAAAAATCTCGTAAATCTTTTATTTTCCACCAAGATTCTATAGGATAAAGTCTCAGTTTTAATTCAAATAACCCAATAGAGAAGTTATTTGATCAAAACAACTTTATCTAGAAAATCTCTAAGAAAATAAATCAATTCCCAATAATTCTACAAGTTTATCTTGATCTAATTTATCTAAAATTAAATCAACCGATAAACAGACAAGAATTATCCGATCCTTATAATTCAACAAGTTTATCTTGAATTAATTTTTATTACAAAATTAATTCAATCGATAAACAGACATGAATTAATTGATTCTTCCAAATTTCAACTAATCTAATAAATCCGACATAAGTTACCAATAATTGGAAAAGTACGCCGTATCGTTACAGGATGTTGTGAGCTAGCAAAGGGGACCAAATGGACCTATATAGTTCAAGCTCCTGATAATTACGAAACCCAATATCCCAGATATATATTTCAATAATTATCAACTCCAACGCTACTCCACTAAAAGCTTGGAGCTACACTCTCGAACTACATAGAATTACGAAGCCTGTATAGCTAAGTCGCCATGACATATCATAGTATATCATATCCCCATATGATAATCTATAATCGGCTTAAGGACAAGTTCTGTCTTACCTTCCTGATTATATTTATCTTGCGTTCCATTATCTCACCATCGAAAAACTTACTATCTAAAGACAGTATACCATTCGGTTACACTTATGTATCCAAATGGTTGAACGCTTTAGTTTTTCAATTACAAGATAACGCATATAAGAGGATATCATTACTCCTAAAGAGGAGCTACGGATTCCATATCTATGAGTAATAGGTCTATGCTATTAAGAGTCATGCCTCCAACGTACCGGCTTGCATACCACTATTAAGATGTGGGTGTCACCCTTTGGTACATCAAAAGACACAAGTCAAGACAACGGGCCCACTATTCATCTTAGGATTAAGATACAATGCAAATGATTGTCTAAAGTGAATCGATTTGCCAAGAAAGAATTATGAATCCAAATCAATTCACTTTATGTCCCGATCCAACATATCGTCACCTATGACAACGTACCAATGTTTCTATTCATGGAGTCCACCTCCGATGGTCAAGACAAACCATCTCCCAATAGGGATATAGACAACATAACAATCTTTACATGAATAAAGCGTCCAACTTTATTCCCTCGATTGCAGATCTTATGATTTAGACTGTCACCTTAAGAATCGTGTCTTCTGCATAATCTGTCTATCAAATGGCCAATTCTTAAAGGTTTAGACTAACAATCTCAGACTATTGTTTGCTAAACATACATTCAACAAATATGAATGTAAAGAGGACAAGATTTCATATATAAATAATGAATAAATTCTTTATTGATAAAAATGTCTCTAAAAAATTATTATATTTTTACTCCTTAGGGCATACATGTCTAACACCATACCACTTGAACATTTTTATAATGTAAATTCTTAGGTTATTTACGGATTAATATTTCTTTCGCCTTTATATCATGGTTAAATTATCAACAGAATTGCTTGATTGCCAAAGTTAGTAAATTTAATTAATATTTTCTATATAGTTTTGAAATATTTATATTACCTTTACAAATCCTTTAGTCACAAAAATTGTGGCACTCGAGAATTTTAGTGCATTACATATTCCATAACTAAGGACTTATGTTATGAGCTAAAATTTTGTGCTCGAAAATTTGTTAAGAACTTAAGGAGTAATTTTTGTGCCATGAGAATTATTATTTAAATCCGATTTTTAAGAAAAGTTCCATTGAAATGAAAATGGGATTTTCAAAGTCAAAAATCATACCATAGTCTTAAACAAGGAAGGAATGAAATGAACATAAGTTAGAAAGCCTAATTGTTGCAAAATGTGTTACAACAAATTTTAAGATTGAAATACAGTATAGGGAATACACAATATGAAATTATTGAAATATTGTATAGGGAATACACAGTATGAAAATTATGTAGCATAAGAATAATATAGTGTAAAGACTACACTAATAAAGTTATGCAGTATAAGAATTATATTGATAAACTTAATCAGTATAGAAATTATATTGCATAAAGGTAAGCAATATGAAAATTATACTGCATAAAATAATATAGTATAGAAGTTAAACTCTATAAAGCTAAGCAGTGTAGGAATTACACTGTCTGGATGACGTAGAACCTTGTGGACCATGAAAAACAGTGTAGAAAAGAATGCTAGTAGTGTGAGAAAATTACTGACAGTATAGGAAAATTACTGTCAGTATAAATTTAGGCTATTAAAAAGCTGACATGGCACTACAAGAAATTTCACTTTTAACAACTAATTTTTCAATCGTAGAAAGTTTGAATTTTGTCGCAGAATACTTTTCGCAACTAAAAATTCTTAGTTGCCCCTTGGTCACTGAATGTTAGTCGTAGAAAGTGTTTTACGACTAAAATTTTGTATTCACTAAATTTTCATGATTTTTGCGACCAAAAAATTAGTTGAAAAAAAGCTTTGAGTTACTCATAAGAAAATTTAAAGCACACCAAAATTTCCATTACAGGAGACCAAATCACTTTTTACTGACTACACAAAAGTTAATTGATGACTAATAAATAGTTGTCATTAAAAAATTATAAGACATGTAGTGACCAACTTTTTAGTCACTAGAAGAACCAATTTAGTGACCACTAGTTAGTCATTGAAGTTTTTTATTTTCAACTTTGTAGTGACTAACAATCAATCATTGAACGATTTAATTGTCAATTTCAAGTGACTAAAAGTAATTTATTTTTTGAATATTTTATTTATATCATTTAAATCCATAGAGAAGATCTTGAAATTGCAATTCAAATTGAGTGGCACAACCATAAAATTGATTGTCAAAGTGAATATTTGAGTGGGGATGTCATAGATTCAATATAACTAAATGCAATCTCAATAAAATATGAATTAAATATCCATACATTATAACAATTATCACTCAAAGATAATTAAAAAAATATACAAGAGTGAATATTAGCATCATTATCAGTTAAAAAAGATAATTAACTTAGGTAGCCCAGCATTAGAGAGTATGCAGCACACTTTCTCCATCAACATCTTGTTCATCCTCTCGGCCACACCATCTTGCTGCGGAGTACATCGGACTGTTAAGTCCCTCAAAATTCCCTCTGATTTACAGAATGAATTAAATTCATTCGCACAAAACTCCAAACCATTATCAGTGCGGAGACGTTTAACTGGCTTATCGGTCTGCTTTTCTATCATGGTCTTCCAATATTTGAATGTAGCAAAGACATCATTCTTCTGCTTCAAAAAGAATGTCCATAACTTTCTAGAATAGTCATCAATAATGATAAGCATATAACCAGCACCACCATAAGAAGGAATAGTAGACGGTCCCCAAAGGTTAGAATAAACATACTCCAAAATATCTTTTATGTTATGAATGCCTTTGTCAAATCGAACTCTCTTATGCTTTTCAAAAACACAGTGCTCACAGAACTCTATCTTCCTGTGCACTATCCATTGAGGAGCCCTCGCTTACTCAGTTCTATCATCCCAAGCTCACTCATATGCCCCAGTCGCATATGCCATAACTTAGTGAGATCATCATCAGGCATAGTGGAAGTAGTAACTTTTGCATCACCAACAACTGTAGTACCCTACAGAACATACAAACTAGCAGTCTTCTTTTACGCTTTCATCATCATAAGAGCGCCTTTACTGACTTTCAAAACTCCACCTTCACCGGTGTACTTGTACCTTTTAGCATCAAGAGTACCTAAGGAAATTAAATTCCTCTTAAGATTGGGGACATGCCTCACATCACCTAGTGTCCTCACTATGCCATCATGCATTTTAATTCTGATAGTATCAATACCAGCAACTTTGCATGGGGCGTTGTTTTCCATCAAAATAGAGCCCTTAGGAACCGTTTCATATGTTGAAAACTAGTCCCAGTTGGGACACATATGAAACATGTATGCAGAGTCAAGAACCTAATCCTCACAGGGTTTTGAATCATCATCAAAAATTACCAAAAGCTCACCACCAGAGCCTTCTTCAACGATACTAGCCTCACTAGCGTCTGGTTTCTTCCACTTCTGATTTTCAACCCTCTTAATTTTATTCTGCAGCTTATAACACTCAGTTTTAATGTGCTCTTTCTTCTTGCAATAGTTACAGAACTTCTCCTTATTTTTGGATTTAGACCTACCTCTAATCTTAGTCCTAGAACTTCTCTCTTGGGTTCTACCTCCAACAACTAGACTCTCTCCTTGTGTTTTAGATCTAGTAACTAACTGCTTCATCTTTTCTTTAGAAAATAAAGCCTCATAAACCTCATCTGGGGTGAGAGTGTCCCAACTATACAAGATAGTATCCCTAAACGTGGCATATGATGAAGGCAGTGAACATAATAAAATTAACCCAAGGTCCTCTTCATCATACTTAACTTCTATAGCCTCCAAATCAGACACAATCTCCTTAAACACAGTTAAGTGATCCTCAAGAGACGTACCTTCAGATATTCGATGAGAGTATAGACGCTGCTTTAAATGAAGTTTTCTAGTAAGACTCTTGGTCATGCATAATTGCTCCAGCTTGAGCCACAAAGCAGCAGTAGTCTTCTCCTTCAGTGCATCTTGCAAAATCTGATTTGACAGATGAAGGTGTATTTGGGACAGAGCATGTCGGTCCTTACGCTCCTTTTCCTCCTTCGACCATGATGAGGGCATCTTATCGAAACCCAATAGCGCATCATCAAGGTCCATCTACGCCAGAACAGCTCGCATCTTAACTTGTCATAAAGAAAACCTCGTTGTACGATCCAGCAGCGGAATATCGAATTTCATGGTTGCCATTGCAAATCAAAGCCAAATCTCTAATATCACTTGTTAGAAATTAAAGCAATAAACAACAAGAAATAGAGAGAAAATTGCACACAAGATTTACGTTAAAAAACCTTAATGAAGGGTGAAAAAACCACGGGTAGAGGAGAAGCAATCCACTAATCACAAAAAGGAAATTACAATGGTGTTTGGAGCGCTCAAATACAGAAATTCACTCACTCAATCACTCACAAACTCACAAGACTGAGTTCTCTATATCACTCTCAACACTATGATCTCTATGAAATTTTGTGACTCTTTGTGACTCTCTAATGTGTCTCACTCAACTATGGAGAATATGATGTATTTATATGTATGGAGACTCAAACCTTAGCCCAAATAACCAAAAAACGCATAAAAACGCAAAATACATGATTAGGCCGTATTGGAGCGCCGCAGCGCTGGTTTTCCCTAATTAGAGCGCTGTAATGCTGCTTTCTAGCGCCGCAGCGCTGGTTTTTCCGAATTAGAGCGCCACAACGCTGCTTTCAAACGCCGTGGTGCTGCCTTACTGCTAAAGGTTTTGGGTCACAAAATAACAATAATATTTTGGAATGCTGAATCTACAAGACCCTTCGTCCATATATACACACGGCGATTAGTTTAATATTATTTGCACTAAATAAATTACATTTTTAAAAAAACCATTAAATTAAGTGAATTTTGAAACTTCCATGTTCTTATCACCTAGATACTTGGTTCTATAAAAAAATAAAAATAAAAAATTCGGGTACTTTGGAATATACGGGATTTGCAAAGTTATTTATTTATTTTTTTTAACGTGTTGATTGCATTAACTACTTTCTTAACAATTTCTGGTGTTCTTTTCTATTTTTTTTTAATTTATGTGTACCAATTTTAGATATAAAAAACTAATTTTCAATTAATTACTCTTTTGAATTTTAAATATGATTGGTGTTGCCACAGGTGGAGTAATTCTATAATCTTAAACTTTTTCTACCAAATCTCTCTCTCTCTCTCTCTCTTCTCTCCACTCTCGATCTCTAACATTAATTTTAAAAATTACATAGCTTGACAATAGAGAAAAAGACAATTGAATTATTTCTACACCGAAAGACAATTCAACAAGTTGCTTGCTGAAGCTAGTAGGTAAAACCTAGCAAAAAAACGCGTTCTTTGACTCGTCGCCTTGCGATCGGGTTGTTCTTTGATTCCACATATACAGTGTTGTTTGGTTAAGTTGGTCAAAAATCAATAAAGCAATTCAATATCAAAGCTATCAAATCAAACTTCTGGAGACTTAGAATGTCGACTTGGAATACTATCTTTCTTAGACAAACATATTTTTTTCCGAAGAAAAAAGAGATTAAGTGGTACACCTTACACTCATATCTTCTTTGATGGAAAGAGCTTGAACTAGACTTTTTTTGTCCATCCAACCAAAGTTTTTCACCTCCCGCTAGACCCCACTCTCAGATGGTGCACATACTCGTGGCCATAGGAATTTGATCTCTGAAAAGATGAAAAGAGGAGTTCTAAAAAAGGGTCCTCACAACCTTCTTCTTCTTCTTCTTCTTTTTTTTTTTTTTTTTTTTTTTTTCTCTTGGACAAACATATTGTATGTTTCTGTCCAATTGTACCGGTGAGAACATTAATTAAGTACAACCATTTATTATCCCATGCGCAAGAAAAACTTGTCAATGTTGCTCAAAAGTCAAATTAATGAATATGCGTGAAACATACGACGAGTTCATTGAGAAAGGAGAATTAAACTACTTCCACCACGAGAAGTCACGAAAAGAACAGAAGAATTTTCTTTGGTCGTTGAGCATTTATAACGAGATATATACCAACTTGTTCTTTTATTTCTTGAAGATTTTTCTGATAAATAAACTGATTATGGGACGTTTATCACTTTACGATCATATCAAGACTTGTTATTTTCTTTTAACCTGTTGTTTGGTTTTAGGAATAATCGACGAAATGAAAATTCTCCTCATAGTCTTAATAGTTACTCCGAATTCCATAAAGCTTAATTAAGACATTACAACATTACCTAATTCAATACTATACTGCAACATATTACAGCTAATTCGAGGTTTCTTTTGTAGTTTGTTAAAAAAAATACAAAATAATTCAAAAAATAAAATGAAAACGAAGGGGAGGAGTAGGATATGTGATATGGAAACATATTTAATATACTCGTACATACAACCTCAAGAGACATGAAAATTAAAAAAAAAAAAAGTTGCCAGATTGATATTAAATTGAATACTGTAGAGTAAAATTTGAAGCAACAAATCCTTTAAGAAGGAGCAAAATCCCCTGTCTAAAAAAATTTGTTCCAAATTGTCCCACCATTAAGAAAAGGACTTGTAAATAAGTAGCTTTAGAAAATTTAGAGATAAAACAAAAGGAAACATGATTAAAATTATTCATAGACTAAATAAACATAATCTTAACCTTTTTCTACACTTTACCACAGTATTGACATAATCTTTGACAGAATTGAAAATTTAGATAACATTTTTTATCGAAAATGCTATTCGTGTAACTCAATTTCGAACTAATAAGTAATTAAGGATTTGCTATGTTAGAGTGTTTTTTGGTATACTACTAGCACCGTATGTTGGAAAAACGAGTACGCAACAGAATTTTAAAACTTTAACATCAGAGTATTTTCCAACACACAAGTTTGACATGCTATATGCATAAATTAACCAGATCTTACTAGCCTTTGTGTGCCGAAAAGCTTCTGCAATCAGTGAAAAGAAGTAACGTTCCAGAAGAGCCTCAACCAACTGGTCTTCTTTGCTATTCTCTATCCACGACCGGAGTGAGTGTGGGCTCACACGTATAGCTGTTCCACTAGGTGATTCTCCTTCCAACCAATCGAGAGAACCCAAAGCAAGTGTTCATGATTTGTGAACAAAAGCTCTCAGGGAGTTTTCAGATTCTCACTAGCAGAGTATTACTCTTAATCTCTCAATTGATCTCAGTAACTTTTAAGACTTACTCTCTTTATATAGAGATTGGTCCTAGGGTCAGTCATTATCAGATTAGGTCTCAAAAACTCGAAACAAAATCAAGTTCGGATCAATATCTGATAAGATCCACGTGGAAACGTGTGATCTTATCCTTCGCTGATCGGTAGGCCAAACAGGCCCCATCGGCAGGCCGAACTGCCGAATAAAAATTCTCACAAATCTTTTATTTTTCACCCAAGATTCTATAAGATAAAGCCTCAGTTTTAATTCAAATAACCCAATAGAGAAGTTATCTGATCAAAACAACTTTATCTAGATAATATCTAAGAGAATAAATCAATTCCTAATAATTCTACAAGTTTATCTTGATCTAATTTATCTAAAATTAAATCAACCGATAAACAGACATGAATTTTTCAATCCTTATAATTCAACAAGTTTATCTTGAATTATTTTTTATCACAAAATTAATTTAATCGATAAACAGACATGAATTAATTGATTCTTCCAAATTTCAACTAATCTAATAAATCCAACATAAGTTACCAATAATTGGAAAAGCACGTCGTATCGTTACAGGATGTTGTGAGCTAGCAAAGGGGACCAAATAGACCTATATAGTTCAAGCTCCCGATAATTACGAAACCCAATATCCTAGATATATATTTCATAATTATCAACTCCAACGCTGCTCCACTAAAAGCTTGGAGTTGCACTCTCAAACTACATAGAATTACGAAGCCCGTATAGCTAAGTCTCCATGACATATCATAGTATATCGTATCCCCATATGATAATCCCATAATCGGCTTAAGGACAAGTTCTGTCTTACCTTCCTGATTATATTTATTTTACGTTCCATTATCTCACCATCGAAAAACTTACTATCTAAAGATTACACCTATGTATCTAAATGGTTGAGTGCTCCAGTTTTTCAATTATAGGATAACGCATATAAGAGGATATCATTACTCCTAAAGAGGAGCTATGGATTCCATATCTATGAGTAACAGGTCTACGCTATCAAAAGTCATGCCTCCAACGTACCAGCATGCATACCACTATTAAGATGTGGGTGTCACCCTTTGGTACATCAAAAGACACAAGTCAAGACAACGGGCCCACTATTCATCTCAGGATTAAGATACAATGCTAATGATTGTCTAAAGTGAATCGATTTGCCGAGACAGAATTATTAATCCCAATCAATTCATTTTATGTCCCGATCCAACACATCGTCACCTATGACAACGTATCAATATTTCTATCCATAGAGTCTACCTCCGATGGTCAAGACAAACCATCTCCCAATAGGGATATAGACAACATAACAATTTTACATGAATAAAGCGTCCAACTTTATTCTCTCGATTGTGGATCTTATGATTTAGACCGCCACCTTAAGAATCGTGTCTTTCGCATAATCTGTCTATCATATGCCTAATTCTTAAAGGTTTAGACCGACAGTCTCAGACTATTGCTTGCTTAACATACATTCAACAAATATGAACGTAAAGAGGATAAGATTTGATATATAAATAATGAATAAATTCTTTATTGATAAAAATGTCTCCAAAAACTTAATACATTTTTACTCCTTAGGGCATACATGTCTAACAATCTCCCACTTGCACTAAGTGAGTAAATATAGCAAATCTTGCATGCCCATAGCTTCCACATGTCTCTCGAAGACTCTCCTAGTAAGTGTCTTCGTAAATGGATAAGCTAAATTATCCTCTGACACGATCTTGCACACCGTGACATGCCCGCCCTCAACGAAGTCCTTTATCACATGATACTTCCGATCAATATGCTTGCTCTTCTTGTGAAATCTGGGTTCCTTAGCATTAGCTACCGCCGCACTATTATCACAGTATAGTGATACCACCTTATCCATACCAGAAACTACCTCAAGATCCCCAAGGAACTTGCGGAGCCACACTGCTTCTTTCGAAGCATCACGAGCAGCCACATACTCGGCCTCTATCGTTGAATCCGAAGTATAATCTTGCTTCACACTTCTCCAACTGATGGCACCGTCGCCCAAAGTAAACATAAAACCCGAAGTCGATTTCCTAGAATCCAGACAAGATTGAAAATCTGAGTTAGTGTATCCTAGAGGAGTCAAGTCCTCACCCAAATACACAAGCATATACCCTCGAGTCCTTATCAGGTACTTGAAAATATGCTTTATCGCAATCCAATGGTTCAGTCCTGGATCTGCCTGAAATCGACTTACAATCCTGACCGCATAACTAATATCCGGTTGTGTGCAAAGCATGGCATACATGAGACTACCCACTGCTGAAGCATAAGGCACCTTCTTCATGTATGCTCTTTCTTCATAAGACTTTGGAGAGTCTTTCTTAGAAAGAGTAATTCCAGACCTAGATGGTTGCCTACCTTTCTTGGAATCCTGCATTGCAAACCTCTTGAGAATTTTATCTATGTAGCCGGCCTGGGAGAAAGCTATCATTTTGTTCTTCCTATCCCAAAAGATCTGGATACCGAGAACAAAATTAGCCTCTACCAAGTCCTTCATGTCAAACTGCTTGGTCAACCATAATTTGACCAATGACAATGCCCCAACGTCATTGCCAATTAGCAAAATATCATCTACATAGAGCAGTAGAAAAACCACCTTCCCAGCTTTAATGTGTTTATAAACACATGGCTCATCCACATTTTGTGAGAACCCATAAGTCTTGATTACCTAATCAATTACCTGATCAAATCTCAGGTTCCAAGAACGGGAAGCCTACTTAAGTCCATAAATTGACTTTAGTAGCTTACAAACCTTACCCTCTTGACTCGTGACCTTGAACCCGTATGGTTGAACCATATAGATGGACTCATCAAGATAGCCATTTAGAAAAGCCATCTTGACATCCATCTACCAAATCTCGTAATCGAGAGCAGCAGCTATGATCAAGAGAATCCGGATGGACTTAAGCATGGCTACAGGCGAAAAGGTTTCCTCATAATCGATTCATTCCTTTTACGTATAACCCTTAGCTACTAGTCTAGCCTTAAAGGTTTCGACCTTTCCATCTACTCCTCTTTTCCTCTTGTAGATCCATTTACACCCTATGGGTTTTACCCCTTCGGGAAGATCCACAAGCTCCTAGACCCGATTACTCTCCATAGATTTCATTTCTATGTTCATGGCCTCTTTCTAGAGTTTTGAATCACCATTCTCCATAGCTTCTGCGTAAGTATAAAGATCCCTGTCATGTTCATCTGGTTCAGCCAAAAAGGCTTCCCCATTGAACATATACCTTTCGGGTTGACGCTCGATCTTCCCACTACGCCGAAGCCCCTTAGGTTGTTGTTCAGGTTCGTTTGGTTTTTCTACACCGATCAGAATGGTTTCATTCAAAACCTCTGGAATGATCGGATCACTCCTTAGCTCCTCAAGCACCACTTTGCTTTGAGTTTTAAAGTCATCCATGTAACTCTCCTCAAGAAAAGTTGCATTAGTTGAAACTACGACTTTATTTTCCTTTGGGTTATAAAAATAACCCCCTTTAGTCCCTTTTGGATATCCTACAAACATGCAAACTTTTGAACGTGCTTCTAACTTATTCGAATCCTTAAACAGGACATGAGCCAGATATCCCCATATGCGAATATGGTTTAAGGATGTCTTCCTACCCGTCCACAACTCGTGAGGAGTTTTAGGGACCGATTTTGAAGGCACATTATTCAAAAGATAACATGTGGTTTGTAGTGCATATCCCCAAAAGGATAAAGGCAATGATGAATAACTCATCATTAACCTAATCATGTCCAACAAAGTCCTATTTTTTCTCTCCGCTATGCCATTCTGCTGCGGAGTGCCTAGCGCAGTCAAATGGGATAAAATCTCATTCTCTAATAAGTGTTCCAAGAACTCATCGAAAGGTATTCCCTACCTCGATCGGATCGAAGTGCCTTTATGGGTCTACCCAATTGCTTTTCCACTTCAGCCCAAAACTCCCTGAACTTGTCAAAAGTTTTGCTTTTGTGGTGCATTAGGTACACATACCTATACCTTGAGTAATCGTCAATAAAAGTGACGAAGTACTCATACCCTCCTCGTGCCCAGATGTTCATCGGTCTGCAAACATCACTATGCACAAGTTCTAGAACCCCTTCGGCCCTATTGCCCTTACACCCGAATGGTTTTTTGGTCATTTTACCCTCCAAATAAGATTCACATTGAGGTATAGATTCCACTTTTAAGTGACTTAAAGGTCTATCCCTTACCAATCTTTAAATCCTATTTAGGTTAATATGACCAATGCGTAAATGCCAAAGATAAGTCTTATTAGAGTGAGAAGTTTTAAGTCTTTTAGAGTCATTATCATTTATCTCAGCATTAAATAATAAGTCCATCTTTGGTTTGATAAACTATAGATTATTTTGCATCCATCTTGAACAGACAAAAGATTTGTTTTTACAAATCACTACTTTATCATTAAAAGAAACCAAATAGGAGTCTTTAAATAAACAAGATACAGAAATTAAATTCCTTTTAGATTTAGGAGCATAAAAACAATCTTGCAAATATAAATTCCTATAATTATCAAAGTAAAGATGGACGTCTCCCACTGCTTCTGCTGAGACCAAGGATCCATTGACCATCCGAAGCATGAAGTCTTCATGCAACAGACTTTTCATTTCTTTGAACCCTTGTAGAGAAACACAAACATGATTAGTTGCACTAGAATCTATGACCCAAATGTCACTGGATTCCTTAACCAAATAAGTTTCTAAATATAGAAGATCACACCTTCCTCCTTTGGAAAGGAAGTCCTTGCAATACTTCTTTATATGCCCGGCCTTTCCACAGAAGAAGCACTTAAGCTTCTTTGGGTTCTTCTTGCTCTTGGTACCAGCAATTTAAACTCCTGTAACTGTTTCATTAATTCTGTCATGGTCATATCCCGTCTATTGCTTAAATTAAAAGTAGCTCTAAACGGAATAAATTCCTTAGACAGAGTCTCAAAGACCATAGTCATCTGAGTTTCAACATCGATATCGGCTCAATTGGTTTGAGCCTCAGCGAGGTAACCCATGACCAACATCATGTGCTCCTTTATAGATGTCCCCGGCCTCTGTCTATAGTTTAAGATTTTTCAAAGCGCCCCTTGTCGCTTTGTTATGGCCTGGCCTCCAAACATATCCTCAAGATTATCCAAGATCTACTTTGTAGTCTCATAATCTTGATGTTGAGCCTGTAGTACGTTATTTATGTTGGCCATAACATAGCAACGGGCCTGATCATTAGCATCTTTCCAGCGATCATACACTTGGAATTGCTCATTAGATGAGTCTCCCGTAGGCTCGGGAGGACAAAAGGTTGTCAGTACATATTTCAGTTTCTCAAAGAAAAAGACGATATCCAGGTTCTGTTTTCAATCATTATAGTTCTCACAGGTTAATAGGTTTTTATCAAGTATCGATGATAAAGCGTTTTTAGACATTTTTAATCTACAATAAAGAATCATATACTAAACAGAAGCAAACATATCATAATAATTTAGTAAGATAACACAATCATGTAAATACATACAAATGTATTTGTGTCAAAACTTTGAATATATCACAACCTTACAACGATAATTCCCAACTCAAATTTTATTAACAGAGATTCCCTCCTAATTGATATATGTCATCCAAGACCCGTATGATCCAGCATATATTAATAATCGTTTCTTTGGCCATTAATTTTATTAACAGAGCTCCTAGGGAAGGTTAATAATAAAATTAACGTGAGTGTATAACCATCGTTTTAATATTTTATCCATGATTTACAATCACCACCTAGGGATGTGCAACCATAAATCATGCTAAAATACCTTATCCTCTCAGAGTTCCAATCTGGTACATGCTAGAAATCCCTTCCTAGGGGTCGGGACCACCATATTCTGCCTATGGACCAATGATGGAGGCCTTAGGTTCTCTCTTCAAAAACCTTCTCCCACTCAATCTTTTGTAATCAAGGTTTTATTTTAAAATCATGCATGAACAATTTTAATATGAGCGGCACTCCCCATTCTATATGACATGTTATCAATATACATAGCAAAACATATTATAATGCAGACAAGCAAAGCAATCAAGCAAAGCTACAAGCAATATAATAATAATAACCGTAATAATATGGCTCCACCCTAGAAAATAGAAAACTAAGATTACAAGAGAATAATCGAGACATTTATTGATTCTTCATCCTTGAATCCTCAAGCTGTATCCTTCTTCACATAATGCCCATCTTCAAGTCTTCAATCCCGTATGAATCGAATACTTTGTGTTTCTGGTCATATCCAAATTAAATGTTTCTCAGAATCGTCCAAAAAAAAATAAAACTACACTGCAAAAATTGTACCTTTTTTGGAAATGTTCCAGCTCTCGGTCGGCAGGCCAATCTGGGTGATCGGCCTGCCGGTCACGACCATCGGCCTGCCAATCTGGAAGATTGGCCTGCTGACTCACGAAAGTTTGACTTGCCGGTAGAGCCTTCTAATTTATGGCCCACTGACGGCCTGCTGAACCATACGTCCAGCCTGTCGATCTGTGACCATCGGCTTGCCGAATTGTGATGTTTGACATGCCGATCGAGCAAAAATCTCTCATTTCAGAAAATACAATTTTTAATGCAATTCATCAATTTTATTTTCAACAATTCAAAAAACATAAAATTAGAGACTCAAGAAATACCTTGGGAGCGCCATCATCAATCTTCTAGATCCGTCTTCTCTGAATAATTATTTAATTATAAAATTCTTACAAATTTAAAATTAAATAACAATTCTTAGACGGAGATGATAGTCCGCCATCTAATTATATGAAAAACCTAGATACACATTCTAGCCTCTAAGAAACCATAACCGGCATTAATTAATTAATAAATAATTAAATAACAATTTAATCAACCATAATTAATTAATGAACATTCACCATATAATCCATGACAACATATAATTATGTAGAAACCTAGAGTGCCATTTCTCTATAAAATTAAATTCAAGCATAGGAAAGATCAAGATCACAAAATTTATATATATAACATGATCACAGACTCGTAAATTTTTACAAAAACCATGGCTCTGATACCAATTGTTGAAAAAATGAGTGCATAGCGGAATTATAAAAATTTAACATCAGAGTATTTTCTAAAACATAAGTTTGACATGCTATATGCATAAATTAACTAGATCTTACTAACCATTGTGTGCCAAAAAGTTCCTACAATCAGTGAAGAGAAGTAACGTTCCAGAAGAGCCTCAACCAACTGGTCTTCTTTGCTCTTCTCTATCTACGACCGGAGTGAGTGTGGGCTCACACGTACAACTCTTCCACTAGGTGATTCTCCTTCCAACCAATCGTGAGTACCCAAAGCAAGTGTTGGTGATTTGTGAACAAAAGCTCTCAGGGAGTTTTTAGATTCTCACTAGTAGAGTATCACTCTTAATCTCTCAATTGATCTGAGTAACTCTTAAGACTTACTCCCTTTATATAGAGATTGGTCCTATGGTCAGTCATTATCAGATTAGGTATCAAAAACTCAAAACAGAATCAAGTTTGGATCAATATCTGATCAGATTTGCGTGAAAACGCGTGATCTTATCCCTCGTTAATCGGCAGGCCGAATAGGCCCCATCGATAGGCCGAACACGTCCATCGGTAGGCCGAATTGCCGAATAAAAAATCTCGTAAATCTTTTATTTTCCACCAAGATTCTATAGGATAAAGTCTCAGTTTTAATTCAAATAACCCAATAGAGAAGTTATTTGATCAAAACAACTTTATCTAGAAAATCTCTAAGAAAATAAATCAATTCCCAATAATTCTACAAGTTTATCTTGATCTAATTTATCTAAAATTAAATCAACCGATAAACAGACAAGAATTATCCGATCCTTATAATTCAACAAGTTTATCTTGAATTAATTTTTATTACAAAATTAATTCAATCGATAAACAGACATGAATTAATTGATTCTTCCAAATTTCAACTAATCTAATAAATCCGACATAAGTTACCAATAATTGGAAAAGTACGCCGTATCGTTACAGGATGTTGTGAGCTAGCAAAGGGGACCAAATGGACCTATATAGTTCAAGCTCCTGATAATTACGAAACCCAATATCCCAGATATATATTTCAATAATTATCAACTCCAACGCTACTCCACTAAAAGCTTGGAGCTACACTCTCGAACTACATAGAATTACGAAGCCTGTATAGCTAAGTCGCCATGACATATCATAGTATATCATATCCCCATATGATAATCTATAATCGGCTTAAGGACAAGTTCTGTCTTACCTTCCTGATTATATTTATCTTGCGTTCCATTATCTCACCATCGAAAAACTTACTATCTAAAGACAGTATACCATTCGGTTACACTTATGTATCCAAATGGTTGAACGCTTTAGTTTTTCAATTACAAGATAACGCATATAAGAGGATATCATTACTCCTAAAGAGGAGCTACGGATTCCATATCTATGAGTAATAGGTCTATGCTATTAAGAGTCATGCCTCCAACGTACCGGCTTGCATACCACTATTAAGATGTGGGTGTCACCCTTTGGTACATCAAAAGACACAAGTCAAGACAACGGGCCCACTATTCATCTTAGGATTAAGATACAATGCAAATGATTGTCTAAAGTGAATCGATTTGCCAAGAAAGAATTATGAATCCAAATCAATTCACTTTATGTCCCGATCCAACATATCGTCACCGATGACAACGTACCAATGTTTCTATTCATGGAGTCCACCTCCGATGGTCAAGACAAACCATCTCCCAATAGGGATATAGACAACATAACAATCTTTACATGAATAAAGCGTCCAACTTTATTCCCTCGATTGCAGATCTTATGATTTAGACTGTCACCTTAAGAATCGTGTCTTCTGCATAATCTGTCTATCATATGCCCAATTCTTAAAGGTTTAGACCGACAGTCTCAGACTATTGTTTGCTTAACATACATTCAACAAATATGAACGTAAAGAGGACAAGATTTCATATATAAATAATGAATAAATTCTTTATTGATAAAAATGTCTCTAAAAAATTATTATATTTTTACTCCTTAGGGCATACATGTCTAACACCATACCACTTGAACATTTTTATAATGTAAATTCTTAGGTTATTTACGGATTAATATTTCTTTCGCCTTTATATCATGGTTAAATTATCAACAGAATTGCTTGATTGCCAAAGTTAGTAAATTTAATTAATATTTTCTATATAGTTTTGAAATATTTATATTACCTTTACAAATCCTTTAGTCACAAAAATTGTGGCACTCGAGAATTTTAGTGCATTACATATTCCATAACTAAGGACTTATGTTATGAGCTAAAATTTTGTGCTCGAAAATTTGTTAAGAACTTAAGGAGTAATTTTTGTGCCATGAGAATTATTATTTAAATCCGATTTTTAAGAAAAGTTCCATTGAAATGAAAATGGGATTTTCAAAGTCAAAAATCATACCATAGTCTTAAACAAGGAAGGAATGAAATGAACATAAGTTAGAAAGCCTAATTGTTGCAAAATGTGTTACAACAAATTTTAAGATTGAAATACAGTATAGGGAATACACAATATGAAATTATTGAAATATTGTATAGGGAATACACAGTATGAAAATTATGTAGCATAAGAATAATATAGTGTAAAGACTACACTAATAAAGTTATGCAGTATAAGAATTATATTGATAAACTTAATCAGTATAGAAATTATATTGCATAAAGGTAAGCAATATGAAAATTATACTGCATAAAATAATATAGTATAGAAGTTAAACTCTATAAAGCTAAGCAGTGTAGGAATTACACTGTCTGGATGACGTAGAACCTTGTGGACCATGAAAAACAGTGTAGAAAAGAATGCTAGTAGTGTGAGAAAATTACTGACAGTATAGGAAAATTACTGTCAGTATAAATTTAGGCTATTAAAAAGCTGACATGGCACTACAAGAAATTTCACTTTTAACAACTAATTTTTCAATCGTAGAAAGTTTGAATTTTGTCGCAGAATACTTTTCGCAACTAAAAATTCTTAGTTGCCCCTTGGTCACTGAATGTTAGTCGTAGAAAGTGTTTTACGACTAAAATTTTGTATTCACTAAATTTTCATGATTTTTGCGACCAAAAAATTAGTTGAAAAAAAGCTTTGAGTTACTCATAAGAAAATTTAAAGCACACCAAAATTTCCATTACAGGAGACCAAATCACTTTTTACTGACTACACAAAAGTTAATTGATGACTAATAAATAGTTGTCATTAAAAAATTATAAGACATGTAGTGACCAACTTTTTAGTCACTAGAAGAACCAATTTAGTGACCACTAGTTAGTCATTGAAGTTTTTTATTTTCAACTTTGTAGTGACTAACAATCAATCATTGAACGATTTAATTGTCAATTTCAAGTGACTAAAAGTAATTTATTTTTTGAATATTTTATTTATATCATTTAAATCCATAGAGAAGATCTTGAAATTGCAATTCAAATTGAGTGGCACAACCATAAAATTGATTGTCAAAGTGAATATTTGAGTGGGGATGTCATAGATTCAATATAACTAAATGCAATCTCAATAAAATATGAATTAAATATCCATACATTATAACAATTATCACTCAAAGATAATTAAAAAAATATACAAGAGTGAATATTAGCATCATTATCAGTTAAAAAAGATAATTAACTTAGGTAGCCCAGCATTAGAGAGTATGCAGCACACTTTCTCCATCAACATCTTGTTCATCCTCTCGGCCACACCATCTTGCTGCGGAGTACATCGGACTGTTAAGTCCCTCAAAATTCCCTCTGATTTACAGAATGAATTAAATTCATTCGAACAAAATCCTTTAAGAAGGAGCAAAATCCCCTGTCTAAAAAAATTTGTTCCAAATTGTCCTACCATTAAGAAAAGGACTTGTAAATAAGTAGCTTTAGAAAATTTAGAGATAAAACAAAAGGAAACATGATTAAAATTATTCATAGACTAAATAAACATAATCTTAACCTTTTTCTACACTTTACCACAGTATTGACATAATCTTTGACAGAATTGAAAATTTAGATAACATTTTTTATCGAAAATGCTATTCGTGTAACTCAATTTCGAACTAATAAGTAATTAAGGATTTGCTATGTTAGAGTGTTTCTTGGTATACTACTAGCACCGTATGTTGGAAAAACGAGTACGTAGCAGAATTTTAAAACTTTAACATCAGAGTATTTTCCAACACACAAGTTTGACATGCTATATGCATAAATTAACCAGATCTTACTAGCCTTTGTGTGCCGAAAAGCTTCTGCAATCAGTGAAAAGAAGTAACGTTCCAGAAGAGCCTCAACCAACTGGTCTTCTTTGCTATTCTCTATCCACGACCGGAGTGAGTGTGGGCTCATACGTATAGCTGTTCCACTAGGTGATTCTCCTTCCAACCAATCGAGAGAACCCAAAGCAAGTGTTCGTGATTTGTGAACAAAAGCTCTCAGGGAGTTTTCAGATTCTCACTAGCAGAGTATCACTGTTAATCTCTCAATTGATCTCAGTAACTCTTAAGACTTACTCCCTTTATAAAGAGATTGGTCCTAGGGTCAGTCCTTATCAGATTAAGTCTCAAAAACTCGAAACAGAATTAAGTTCGGATCAATATCTAATAAGATCCGCGTGGAAACGTGTGATTTTATCCCTCGCTGATCGGTAGGCCGAACAGGCCCCATCGGCAGGCCGAACTGCCGAATAAAAAATCTCACGAATCTTTTATTTTTCACCCGAGATTCTATAGGATAAAGTCTCAGTTTTAATTCAAATAACCCAATAGAGAAGTTATCTGATCAAAACAACTTTATCTAGATAATATCTAAGAGAATAAATCAATTCCTAATAACTCTACAAGTTTATCTTGATCTAATTTATCTAAAATTAAATCAACCGATAAACAGACAAGAATTTTTCGATCCTTATAATTAAACAAGTTTATCTTGAATTAATTTTTATCACAAAATTAATTCAATCGATAAACAGACATGATTTAATTGATTCTTCCAAATTTCAACTAATCTAATAAATCCAACATAAGTTACCAATAATTGGAAAAGCATGTCGTTTCGTTACAGAATGTTGTAAGCTAGCAAAGGGGACCAAATGAACCTATATAGTTCAAGCTCCCGATAATTACGAAACCCAATATCCCAGATATATATTTCATAATTATCAACTCCAACGCTACTCCACTAAAAGCTTGGAGCTGCACTCTCGAACTACATAGAATTACGAAGCCCGTATAGCTAAGTCTCCATGACATATCATAGTATATCGTATCCCCATATGATAATCCATAATCGGCTTAAGGACAAATTCTGTCTTACCTTCCTGATTATATTTATCTTACGTTCCATTATCTCACCATTGGAAAGCTTGCTATCTAAAGACAGTATACCATTTGGTTACACCTATGTATCCAAATGGTTGAGCGCTCTAGTTTTTCAATTACAGGATAACGCATATAAGAGGATATCATTACTCCAAAAGAGGAGCTATGGAATCCATATCTATGAGTAACAGGTTTACGCTATTAAGAGTCATGCCTCCAACGTACCGGCATGCATACCACTATTAAGATGTGGGTGTCACCCTTTGGTACATCAAAAGGCACAAGTCAAGACAACGGGCGTACTATTCATCTTAGGATTAAGATACAATGCAAATGATTGTCTAAAGTGAATCGATTTGCCAAGACAGAATTATTAATCCAAATCAATTCACTTTATGTCCCGATCCAACACATCATCACCTATGACAACGTACCAATGTTTCTATTCATGGAGTCCACCTCTGATGGTCAAGACAAACCATCTCCCAAGAGGGATATAGACAACATAACAATCTTTACATGAATAAAGTGCCCAACTTTATTCCCTCGATTGCAGATCTTATGATTTAGACTGTCACCTTAAGAATCGTGTCTTCTGCATAATCTGTCTATCATATGCCCAATTCTTAAAGGTTTAGACCGACAGTCTCAGACTATTGCTTGCTTAACTTACATTCAACAAATATGAACGTAAAGAGGACAAGATTTGGTATATAAATAATGAATAAATTCTTTATTGATAAAAATGTCTCTAAAAAATTATTATATTTTTACTCCTTAGGGCATACATGTCTAACACCGTACTGCTTGAAAATTTTTATAATGTAAATTCTTAGGCTATTTACGGATTAATATTTCTTCCGCCTTTATATCATGGTGAAATTATCAACAGAATTGCTTGATTGCCAAAGTTAGTAAATTTAATTAATATTTTCTATATAGTTTTGAAATATTTATATTACCTTTACAAATCCTTTAGTCACAAAAATTGTGGCACTCGAGAATTTTAGTGCATTACGTATGCAATAACTAAGGACTTATGTTATGAGCTAAAATTTTGTGCTCGAAAATTTATTAAGAACTTAAGGAGTAATTTTTGTGCCATGAGAATTATTATTTAAATCCGATTTTTAAGAAAAATTCCATAAAAATGAAAATGGGATTTTCAAAGTCAAAAATCATACCATAGTCTTAAACAAGGAATGAATGAAGTGAAAATAAGTTAGAAAGCCCAATTGTTGCAGAATGTGTCACAATAAATTTTAAGATTGAAATACAGTATAGGGAATACACAATATGAAATTATTGAAATATTGTATAGGGAATACACAGTATGAAAATTATGTAGCATAAGAATAATATAGTGTAAAGACTACACTAATAAAGTTATGCAGTATAAGAATTATATTGATAAACTTAATCAGTATAGAAATTATATTGCATAAAGGTAAGCAGTATGAAAATTATACTGCATAAAATAATATAGTATAGAAGTTAAACTCTATAAAGCTAAGCAGAGTAGGAATTACATTGTCTGGATGACATAGAACCTTGTGGACCATGAAAAATAGTGTAGAAAAGAATGCTAGTAGTGTGAGAAAAATACTGACAGTATAGGAAAATTACTGTCAGTATAAATTTAGGCTATTAAAAAGCTGACATGGCACTACAAGAAATTTCACCTTTAACAACTAATTTTTCAATTGTAGAAAGTTTGAATTTTGTCGCAGAATACTTTTCGCAACTAAAAATTCTTAGTTGCCCCTTGGTCACTGAATGTTAGTCGTAGAAAGTGTTTTACGACTAAAATTTTGTAGTCACTAAATTTTCATTATTTTTGCGACCAAAAAATTAGTTGAAAAAAAGCTTTGAGTTAGTCATAAGAAAATTTAAAGCACACCAAAACTTCCATTACAGGAGACCAAATCACTTTTTACTGACTACACAAAAGTTAATTGACGACTAATAAATAGTTGTCATTAAAAAATTATAAGACATGTAGTAACCAACTTTTTAGTCACTAGAAGAACCAATTTAGTGACCACTAGTTAGTCCTTGAAGTTTTTCATTTTCAACTTTGTAGTGACTAACAATCAATCATTGAATGATTTAATTGTCAATTTCAAGTGACTAAAAGTAATTTATTTTTTGAATATTTTATTTATATCATTTAAATCCATAGAGAAGATCTTGAAAATGCAATTCAAATTGAATGGCACAACCATAAAATTGATTGTCAAAGTGAATATTTGAGTGGGGATGTCATAGATTTAATATAACTAAATGCAATCTCAATAAAATTTGAATTAAATATCCATACATTATAACAATTATCACTCAAAGATAATTAAAAAAATATACAAGAGTGAATATCACTCATTGGGTGCATAATGTAGTGGTGAGCGCTGCAATGATTGAACCAAAATAAAGAATCCTTATCCAATGATCAGAGCAACCAAAAGTCGAGACATCTTTTAAATAAAAGAATAAAAACACACTCACCCCATATATATATATATATATATATATATATATATATATAATTATAGACGATAAATAAAATGGTATATACTTCCATATTTTTAGTTTTTTTTTTTTTGGAAAGGACCATACCTTTAGTTTTAGCCAACATATATACTAGTAATAATTATATTGTTAATAATAATAAAAATATCAATAACAATTCTAATTTAACTCATAACCAAAAAATTACTAATTTATAGAAAGTTGTATTATTTTAAACAGAAATTTTTAATTCTAAAAGAAATTTCTTAGTATTTTCTATTTATACTTGTAATGACTTTTACAATTTTCCTACTCTTGAAAATAATCTTACATACAAAAGATTTCTTTTTCTTTAATTTTTAAAATTTATCACTTATCTATAAATTTTGAGTTTTTAGGAACAGAACAAGAAATTTCAATAGACATATGAACTAATAACCCATTATCTGAAAATATCGCTTAGTTTCAAAATTCTTTAAAAAAAAAAAATTATTTTCACATCTAAAGATAAGATTAGATTATTTGAGATTGATGAAAATTCCACAAATGAACTTACTTACAGTTCATCACCAAATTTAGAGATAGCAATTTCTCTTTAAAAGGTCTATTGTTTCAATAATGAAAATACTTGATTATAACACATACAAATATAGTATCATTTAATCACCTATCTAACCAAATCTACGAAGGTTTTTTTTTTTTTTTTTTGTTTTTTAAAGTTTGGAATGATGTCTTTGATTCAAGAATATATTTTTTCTGTATATATTTTAATCTATGGCTGATGGAATATAAAACAAACGAGAATTGATGGCAGTGTACGATTACTAGAGACCTATTTATTTTCTTTTTTTGTAAATGCTTTTTATTTATGCGTTCATTTATATTTTTAACTTGCTAACACAATTTTATATCAATCGTAATGAAAAAGTTTGGAGTATACATATAACTAGGAATTTCCTAAAATGAAAATAATTAATCTCTAATGAATGAATAAGAGAAGAACAGTCTAAAACATTGAAGCAAAATCGAAAAAAGGGGAAACTGAAAAAACCATTTTTTGAATTATATTGAAGAGTATATTTAAATTCTACATCTCTTGGTTTTATGTGTGGCTGACTAGTAGCCAGTTGTATAATAATTTTGAACTAAAAACAACATACTTTCTACTTTATTTTTATTTATTATTTAGACACCAAAAGGCGCACTTGGCGACTAAAAGCTTTTAGTTACCAAAGGTGTAGTGTTTTGTGACTGATATTTTAGTCACAAAAGTAGATAACTTTTACCAACTAAATTTTGGTTGTTAATTGTTATTTTCAGTGACTAAATTAATTGAGTCCTAAAAACTTAGTCTTCCCTCCATGTTTAATATTTGGCTCCAAAGTTTTTTGTAACCAAAAACACATTTAGTCTATAAATTTATGTTTTTGCAACTAAAAGGTTAGTCATCAATAAACTTAGGACCAAAAATTACGTAAGGTTTTGCTAAATAATTCGGCGACTAAAGTTTAGTCGCTAAAAGATAGATTTAGTGACTAGAAGTTTTTAGTCTCTAAACGTTTAGTCCTTAAAAGTACAATTTTTTGTAGTGTGGGACCTATCTTGGCACCACCTTTAAGGTAGATAAAGAGCCACCTCACCCCCTTAATTGCAAAGATGGGTCTAATCTGTCTTGTAATTTTCATTTCAGCTACCATAATTAGTCTATTCTCTGGTATCTAGAAAATTCAACGAGATTATTGTTTTCCTGACTTGTTTTCCCCTTCTCTTTTTTATTGGTAGAATTATTCATTAATCTTCCTTGAAACTCTGCAAAGATATTTTCAACAATACCTGGAACATAAAGTTATCGCCCAATTATTACTAATATAGCCATATGTAGGCGCACTAATACTATTAATGTATATATACATTCAACGAGCACAAATCTGCTTAGCTCTGTGTCCATATGTAGACAATAAAAAAATATATGATTTACAGAATAAATAAATAAATAAAAATAGTGCTCCACATAGAATTGTGGTCAGAAATCAATTTTGTAGAAAGCATTGGATGATTCTCGTTTAATTATTTTAATTTGGCTTGTAATTGGTAAATTGTAGACTAAGTTTATCTAGTCAAGAATTAATGATATTAATTTTTTTTCAACTATTTCTACACCGGAAGGCACGGATGGACAATCCGACGAGTTTGCCAGCTGTTAGTGGGCAGAAGGTAGCAAACAAACGTGTTCATTAGTTGTAAGAAAATTCGGAAAAGGCAAATCAGGATAGCAAGTCAACAAACCAAACGTGTTGTTTGGTTTTAGCTTTTAGGAACAATCAATAAAGCAAGGCAACAAATCGAGACTTAATTGTTATATTTTCTACCGTGTTATTTGGTTTTAGCTTTTAGGAACAATCAACAAAGCAAGGCAATAAATCGAGACTTAATTGTTATATTTTCTACCGTGTGTTTGGTTTTAACTTTTAGGAATAATCAATAAAGCAAGTCAACTGATGCTCTCAAGCTAATTCCTCATAAAGCTTAATACATAAATTTATAAACAGCAGTAATTTAAATACTTTGTCCAGTTGTCCAATAATTGCATTGCATGAGTCAACACTTTTTAAAACTTTTCCCAATGAGCATGCAGGGATTTTATTAGGGATATATATGGAAAATTCGATCAATGTGCAACATGTTAGAAGATATAAACCTATATTATTTTGACCGTTGACATTTATTTTTTATCTAACTATTTTGAGATTTATGATATATATAGTTTTTTTTTTCTCGTGTTTGAGTAGTATATTATTATATTTCGGCCAGTTTTTATTCGTTGGAGCTTTGATTGAGGAATTATTGGGTTATGTTTTGTGAATAAATATAAATAAACTTTCTATAGTATTTTTTTGTTTTTTTGTTTTTGTCTTTTTGTTTTTTTTTTTAATGGTTCTTGCGTTCTGGTTTTGCTAAATTGTTGTTAATTTGGGCAAGACATAATTGGTCAAATGGCATTTATAGCTCGTGTTAAGCGAGTTTAAATCTGCGGCCTTATTTTTCTTTTAATTTTTTTCTAGCTATTTGTATATAAATAAAATCTAAATATAAAAAATAATTAAGTAATTTACTTAGATGTTAAAAGTTAATTAAAAGGACAACTAAAAGAACATAAAACTGAGATAGCATATTTAGATTTGTGTTAACTAAAATGTTGGGGTGAGTGGAAAATTTCAGATCCAAAAAAGAATAGTCCGGTAGAACAATTTAAACCATGAATTCGGTAGCTATTTAAATTTAATGAGGAAAAATATAATTAAAAAATTGATTGAAATTGAGGCTTTTCTTATTTGAATCGGTTAACCAACATACTAGAAAATTTTCCTTTTCGAGATCACTAAACAAGAACGCCAAAATCTAGCATTTTTACCGCTTTAGGGGGTGGGATAATAGTGATTAGTCAACATGGGAAGTAATATTGTGATTTTATCAATTGATTTTAAAAATATATATTAATATATATATTAATATGTTTCTCATCACAGAATTACCACTAATAATTTCCGAGGTTAATTTTACAAGTGTAAAATGAAACTATTCATTGGAGAATTACCACGTACATTTCGAGTTTATATTTTTTCAAATAGCACTACTCAATGCAAAGAACTAACTATACATCCAACCAGGCTAGTTTCAGAGGAACACAACAGATATACAGAAAATAAGGAAAAAAGGATGCATAACCTAAGAACTTTAACATTAAAAAAAAAAAAAAAAACGTAAGAACTTTAATCCTTTTGTCAACCTCGTCTATCCTTTTTCATTGTCCAGCGCGGATCATCAATTGACATATCAATCCACTCAGCGAAAACTCAAAAAAAAAAAAAAAAAAGAGAGAAGAAAAGAAAAGAAAAGAAAACTATGCTCCTCCATTGGACCAAAAAAATGCACAAAATAGATTCATATTGAAAATTTTTATATAACTTGGCTGGAAGATCAGAGTTCATAACCTTGGTGGTAAAACAAAAATGAAATGAGATGACCTTACTCTTCTATTATGTTTGGCAAGAGATAAGATGGAAATAGGAAAGAAGAATAAAGAAAATAAAAGAGAAATAATTTTTTTTTTTAAAAGAAGAGAGAGAAATTGTCTATACAAATTTATTCTTCCATTATGCCCTTATACAAAATAATTGAATGAGATATAATTAAGAGAAAAATAGTTATTTTATTATTGTCTTTTTTTTTGGGTCACATTTTCTCATCTATTTCTTTCCAGAATTGGAATAATACAAAAATGGTGGACCCAATTTTCTTCTTCCTTCCTTCTCAATTTTCTTTTTACAGAAGATTTCTTTTTAACTCTAAATTTTTTTTTCCTTCACTTTCTACTCTACTATAGATGAAGGTTGTATTTGCTATAAATTTCTCTCTCTAATAACCCCATCTCTTTAACCAATTTCGTTAATACAGCCCTTCCTGTTATCAGCAAGGATTTAATTTTTTTTAGTTTAAAAAAAGGAATTAAAATTTTGGATTTTGGAGAATCAAAAGCATGCACGTGTTTAGTCAACCAATCATAGTTTAACAGAGCAATCACGTTTGTCAGCTTAAATTAGAGACTTTTCTTCATTAGAAAAAAAAATAAAATAGTAAAATATGAAGGCCGGTGGCTTGTAACATATTTAACCTTAACCTTAAAATTAGTAAAAATTAGTAAAATTAGTTTTACTATATCAAGAAAAAAATTTTCTAATTAGGTTTACAAAAAAATCTATTCCAATATGTTTAATTTTGCTATATCAAAGATGTTCTAATGTCAACCTTAAGCATTCTTTGCATGCATTGCCCAATATTTATAATATTCCTCGAGTATGTAGGAGAACTGTTCTCTAGTGCTGCCTCTGTCTCAAGTAATTGTACAGACTACTGAGTATATATTGACAAATAATTTCAAATCATAACAACTTAAGATTCTCATAATGATGGTACTAGTAGACTCTCTCTTTTGGAGGTATTTCAAACAATTTTTTTTGAAAGATAAGAGAACTATGATTATTTTTGTTTTCAATTATTGTTACCATGTTTAATTATAATTGTCGTCAGATCATGTTATTATATCGAGATATTGTAAATCAGTAATTAAAGCCTCTTTCAACTCCAAACATTCATCTTTCTACAAACCACATCATCTTAACGACCATAGGTCCAAAGCTTTGTTATAATTTGCGGTTCCACTGGATTCTGCTCGGAAATAATTACAAATTTTGGAATTTATTAGTAGATAATTAATTAAGATGTATATGTGGCTGTATAACTGGCGTATGATATCTTGACAAAAAAGGGGGTTTCATATTTGGAAACACACATTGTGTGGTTATGACTTGCAATTATTGATGTGTGTTTATTATGTTTGAGACATTTTTCATATTTATACAAAGCTACTGCTAATCAGCAGGGCAGTCGCGCAAGGCCCAAGAGGACGGGGAATCCTTTGTACTTTTGCCTCAAAACTTTTTTATTTTTTATTTTTTCCCTTCCCTTATAATTTCTACGGTGGACCATAGAGATAAAAAAGATTAATCCTATAAATGGTCCTTAAACTTTACCCGGCCTCAATCTCATTTTAGTCTTAATTTATAAAATGTTTTGCTTTTGTCCCTCATCGATTATTGTGTTTCAATTTTGATCTATCCATTACCTACAATGATAAATATTCGACAAAAAACTTTAAAATGTTCCCCTATCCCTATTCTATATATATATATATATATATATATATATATATTCACTTTCAACTCATCTATTAACTAGTTTTATTAGAGACTAAAATTGGATAATCTATAATAAGAAATTAAACATTCTATACAAGAGAAGAGAAAGTTTACCTCCACAGTGAGGCGATGAGGATAGCATGCTTCATCCCAAGCATAAGGGCATAATGTGCATGAATGAACCACAGTCTCAAAAGTATTGCATTTTTGCTGGAAGATCTTTAGCCTCTAAAAAGCGAAAACAAGTCCCATGAAGTGAAAATTAGTCAATAAATATAAAAGAAAGAATAATATATATTATTTTGAAACAAGAAACTTTGTATTAATAGTAATAAGAATCTTAAGATGTCAATGATTTCAACAAGATTTAGTGTCATGTTTACATAAGAAAAGAATTCTCAATCATGCACCTTTATTTTTTTTAAATACTAATATAGCACAGTTGGTGTGAAGTGTACGATCCAAAACATAAAATCTAAGATCTAGCATTTCCTTAACTAGAAATTTAGCTTCACATCTGCTTTGTCTCGAGTTGTTTTGGTCCTCCTTTATCTTACGTGCTTCAATTCATACCTCAAGTTTATCCATGTATGTTCCGTATGAATGTACCAGATTCTAGGAAATATAATATGAGGAACAAGACGGACAACAATAGGTGACATGATCCAAAAAATTAAAGAAACCTAAAAAATTTAGCCTCAAATGTAGTATGTAATTGATAGAACAACTGAACAACATACTAACCTCCTTTCAGAAATTATCAATTCTGTAAGGCATATACCCCGTATTGTAACGTCATCCGATAAGAGAATTAAAGTTGTTCCAGAATCACCATGGAGGCGTCCAACAACCTTTTCATCTCTAACATAAACATCAGCATTTTGCATTTCCACTCCTATCACACTTGATGAACCAGAAACATAATCCTGCATTTTCACTTGAGTATCACCAAGATGATCTGGTAGAAAGCTTACTAACCGTTGCCATCCAGGTTCATTGTGTTGGATTCTTGATTGGCCCACGTGGCACATTCGAATGGAACGTAGATAACCGCCATCAACTGCAAGGGACGTGTGGCGTCTTCATGACGAAAATTGTCGTTAACCGTGTGATGGTCACGGTTTATAAGTGAGAATCCCATTTTGCTTGGTCCCTTGGCATACAAACAATTAAGAAAATTTTATTACACCATCGAGGAAGGTTTGTGAGTGTTCAAAAATGCAAAACAACGTTGCAAAATTCCGACCTCGGCCTGAATCCACAGAAAAAGGGCAATGGCAGGAGGTATAAAAATCGATCCAATTTGCTTTCGCTTCTTTATTGTTTTAAGTTGTTATGAATGTTAGGAACAACTTACATATGGCATTAGAGCCAAAACGCCTCTGCCTTGCATATGACACTATGTTAGAATTATTCAGTTTGCAAAGTTCACGTAAAATTTTTTGAGTGATTTTGGGTTTATTAATTTGAAGTTTTTAATCAAAACTAAGGTTAGAAATTGTCATGTCCCGAAGTACGGGATGTGACGTGGCAGGTTAATTAAGTTAATTAAGTGAAAATTTAGTAAAACAAGAGTTTAAGTATTTAAATCAATTATGAAAATGTGAAAATTTTAAATCCCTTTCGAAACAAGCATTTGTAATAATTAAACAAATAAGAATATCATGGTAAGTAATAAGAAAGTAATAAATAAATAAAAGATACAAGAATGGGTCTCACCGACCCACAACTTGTGCACATACATAGTATTGACAATATAATATTATAACCACAGTCCAGATAAAGAGAGAGAATTAGAATGCTACATGCTTTGATTTTATAATTTAAATAACCTACTGGGTTCTTCTACTGTCCCTGTGTCCTGTCTGTGGACTCTTCTCCAATCTTAAGCTGATATCCACCTAGATGGGGGAAAATTTAAAAAAAATATAAATCGTGAGCAAAAGGCTCAGTATGACTATAGTTTTAGAAACAATTTAAATTTTAAAGAAAAACTGCATTTAGAAGATAGACTTAAATACATATAATAAAATTTAATAAAAATTGTTCTCACCAAAATCGTTTGTTGGTCGACTAGAAAGAATACCGTTTTCTTTTCCTAGGCAAACCATATGTATAACACCACCGTAGTGGCCCAGCTGGGTTTCAGGACTTGCCCCTAAGGTCGCACGCTACATGACCCGATCTTTGATATAGCATCATGCCCTTACATTCATTTCTATTATCATTTAAAACCCAATTACCAGGTATTTTCATTTACATTTATTATGGGGTTCATTATGAAGTTCACTTCAATCTACGGTTTCTGAGAATAATCGATAAAAATTCATTTTTCAATCAACTGTTGAAAACATTTTGAAAGAAAACCCTTTTTAAGGCCAAAATCATTTGAAACTGGGTTACCAAAGGAAAAAGGGTTGAAGTCTTACCTCAATACTCGTACTGGTGTCCCACACCATAATTCCCAGTCTGCTATACGTTGCTTCGCGGGACCACGAACGACCTTAAATAGAAACTAGGTGTATCAGTATCTAGTTTAAGATATTCTACGTTGCTAAACTATTTCATGGTGTCCTAGTGTGCCATTTGTATTTATAGAATCATTTTATAACGTTGGAATTTCAATCGGGGTTCAAAAATAGTAAAAATGGATGAAAAATCACAAAATCTCACTATGTTCGGTTGGCCTGCCAGTCACCCTGGTTCGGCCAGCCGAATTGCACCGAAAAACCAGGTCTGGTCGGCCGAACTTTTCCAGGTTTAGCCTACCGAACGTATGAATCTAGCCTACTGAACCCATGAATCTGGCCTGCAAAACATGAAGTTCGGCCTGCCGATCTGGAAAAATTCTAGAATTTTCCAAGCATAGGTTCTCGGCCTCCCGAGCCCCAATCTTCATTTCAACCTATTTTTCTCGGTTCTCAGGCATGGGAAACAATCATAAATGATAGAAAAACAATATAAAACACTTTTAAACTCATTTAAACAAGATTTACTCAAAAATTTTGAATAAATCCAAAAATTAGGAAAAATGGAGAAAAATGAAAAATCTTGAGTTAAATCCATTTTTCTTCAAACAAAGCTTAGATTCTAGTTGTTCTAAGTTTCCCTAACTTAGATCAAAGGTTTTTTTAAGTTCAAATAAGCTTAAATTTCAAAATGCAAGAGAAATTGAAACTTTGGAAAAGTTTTAAAAATTTAAAAACTAACCTTGGATTTATGCTTGAAATAGTGTTTTTGGTTGCTCAATCATGTTCCCAAGCCTCCAATCTACTAATCCAAAGCTTGGGCTTGATATTTTGATTAAAAAATTTGAAAGGGAAATGAGAGAGAATGAGAGGCAGAGTGAGAGAGAGACGCATAGGAGAGACAGAGAGAGAGCTAAGAGTAAGTGAATGAGAGGAAGAGAGGGTGAGGGAAATAAATAGAGAGAAGAGGAAACAAAAACCATCAAAAAGAAACCGTGTACCACCCACGGTTTTGAAAAAGGGTGTGGTTGGTATTTGTCAAGTTGTTTTGTTTTAAAAAATTCAAAATAACAATTAAAAATAATTAGAAACAACTAAGAATCATTAAAATAATCAAAACAACTTTAAATTCAAAAATTTCACCAAATGATCAAATTAAGTTTAAAATATTCATTATGGCACACTAATCCATCATTTTACATTCTAATATCACTTAATTAATTCCAGGGCGTTACAAAAATCATTGAGTAATTGGATTTCTAACAGTTTTATGATTTATGATTTAAAACGTTAAATTTGATGCCCGGAACGTGAAAATTCAAACAGGTCCAAAACAAGTCAACAAATCCATTTTTAGGTGAAGAAGATGACCAGAAAAATGACATGTCATTTAGCATTTTGGTTAGCCAAACGACATGTCATTTAGGGAACATTGTGGGCGTTTTCATTACCGTGAAACGACATGTTGTTTCAAGCCATAAAGCTCAAAATAACATGTTGTTTAGACATGCCAGAGGGTGCCCATTTCACGGCCAAACGACAAGTCTTTTTTGGGGCTAAGCCCAAAACGACAAGTCATTTAGAGAGGTTGAATAATTGCCAAAAAAAAAAAAATTCTTTTAAGGCACATTTTTTTCCAAATTTGTTTATTTGGGATTTAAGTAAAAACCTTGTTTTATGGTTTTGTTTTGATGTGCTAAAACTATATGTTGTTTTGTATGTATAATTCATTGCCTATTATGCATGCAATACTGCGTTAAATAATTTTAGCATATTGTAAGTAATTTGTTTATTATGTGCTAAATTTGTTGTGCATAATTGATGTGCTAATTTAATGTTATATGTATAATTTTTTTTTTGTGTTTTATTATACATATTATTAAGTTATGACATTTAGTACAAATTTAGATTTTGTTTATAATTTTTATATTGCCTATAGAATATGCAATTTTACATGAATAATCTTATGAACAAAATTAAATGTCTTAATGATCCATATGATTTTGAATAATTAGAGCTAAGCCATAGCACCTTTAATTATATAAAATTATATATTAACTGGTCAAGGATCACATTTAGTTAAAGGACACTTATTGTAATTAGTTATACTTGATATAATAAACTTTATCCCACATGAATTTTTATTATATTGATATGACTAATTAGGATAAAATATCAGATTATATTTTCTAATTTACCCACAAGAATTAGAAAATGGAACATAATTTGATAGTTTTATCATATAGTAAAATGAATCTAATTGAATTAGACTTTAGCCCACTGGTAAGTCTTATGTCATAGATTCATGATTATATGCATAATTCACATTAGTAAAGCATGATTTATGTCTATTAGTCTCAATATTTTAGATCATAAGCATGTTTGTTTTAATTATGCAGTCATACAACCTATGAATTTCTCTGATGTTCAATGTGATATCCCTGAATTAAAAGGGGATAACTATAAGATCTGGAAGGAGAGAATTCTCCTTCACTTGGGGTGGATAGACATTGATTATGTTCATAAAGACCAGCACTTAGGATGAGATTGATTATATTCATAAGGAAAGATGAGCCTATAATTACTGAAACCAGCACTCAGGATGAGATTGCTCTTTATGAGCGTTGGGAACAATCTAATCGCCTTAGCATCATGTTCATAAAGACCAAGATCTCTGTTGACATACGTGGTTTTGTCGAACAGTATGACAAAGTTTAGGCATTACTGAAGGGCATTGATGAGCAGTTTGAAACTTCAGATAAGGCACTTGCCAGTACCCTAATCATGAGGTTCTCGTCGTTAAGGCTCACCAATGTGAAAGATGTGCATGAGCACATCATGGAGACGAGAGACATAGCAGCTCAACTTAAGAAGCTTGAGGTAGACATGTCTGAGTCTTTCCTAGTGCACTACATTCTAAACACCCTTCCAAAGCCATATAGCCCCTTTAAAATTTCTTATAACACACATAAAGACAAATGGTCAATCAATGAATTGTTGGCCATGGTACTCAAGAAGAAGGGCGGCTAATTATGGAAATGGGTGAAACTGCATTGACAATGACCAAGGGAAAGAATCAGAATCAAGACCAGAATCAAGCCAAAGATAAAGGGAAAGGTAAAATACCTTCTAAAGCTGTCATTAAGAAAGAGTCCAAGTGTTTCTTCTATAAAAAGAAGGGACACATGAAGAAGGATTGCAGAAAATTTCAGATATGGCTTGAGAGCAAAGGTAATCCAGTCTCATTTGTTTGTTATGAATCTAATATAGTTGATGTTGTTTATAACACATGGTGGATTGATTTTGGATCTACAATCCATATTGTGAATACCTTGTAGGGTATGTGAAACCTAAGGAAGCCAATGGAAAGTGAGCTAAGCATATCTTCAAGAAACAAAATGCGTTCACATGTGGAAGCTGTAGGAACATGCACTTTAGTTTTAGGTAGTGGTTTTACTTTAGAATTGGATAAGACATTTTATGTTCCAAACTTTTTTGGGAACTTAATTTCTGTATAAAGACTTGTACCTTTGGGATATTCCTTTACTTTTTTAGAAAATTCCTTTAGTTTATTTTATAAAGCTAATCTTATTAGGAATGGTATCTTGTCTAATGGTCTTTTCTCAATTAATTTGCAAAATGAACCAACTTATATTGCTATGCATGTTCAATCTGGCACTAAGCGTTGTGTTATAAATGAGGATTCCTCTATGTTGTGGCATCGGAGATTAGGACATATCTCCATTGAGAGAATCAAAAGGTTAGTAAATGACAGAGTACTTAGTACTTTGGATTTTACTGACTTCGAGACTTGTGTGGGTTGCATTAAGGGAAAGCTAACCAACAAGTCTAAGAAAGATGCCAAGAAGAGTTCGAAAATATTAGAGATCATACATTTAAATATTTGTAGTCCATACATGGACTCATATGGTTCGAAATACTTCATCTCTTTTATAGATGATTACTGATGATACATGTATCTCTACTTGCTTCATACAAAGGACAAAAAATTGGACACCTTTAAAGTTTTCAAGGCTGAAGTAGAGAAACAGTGTCGAAAATAAATAAAGATCGTGAGAACAATAGAGGTGGAGAATGTTACAGTAGATACACTGAGGATGGACAAGCTCAAGTTCCATTTGTGAAGTTTCTTCGAGAGCATGGGATAGTTGCCCAATACACTATGCTTGGTTCCCCGGATCAGAATGGTGTGCCAGAGAGAAGAAACTGAATGCTAATGGATATGGTTAGGAGTATGCAAAATATCTCCAATCTTCCTAAGTCCTTGTGAACTGAAGCTCTTAAGACGGCTATGTATATATTAAATCGAGTTCTGACCAAGGCTATCCCAAAGACGCCATTTGAGTTATGGAAAGGTTAGAAACCGAGTTTGAGACATGTACACGTTTGGGGATGTCCGTCTGAAGTAAGAGTGTACAATCCACATGAGAAGAAGTTAGATCCGAGGACCATTAGCGGGTATTTTGTTGGATATGTTGAAATATCCAAAGGATATAGATTCTATTGTCCAACTCATAGCACTAGATTTGTGGAATCAAGGAACGCTAAGTTTCTTGAGAATGACTTGATTAGTGGGAGCGATGAATATCGAAACATAGTTTTTGAAAGAGATCATACTAAAGCTCAACCATCTATATCAAGTGATAGGTTGATTATTGTTCATAATGCTCCTATAGTTCGATTGAGTGTTGTGCAACCGATCGTTGAAGTTCCACAAACTGCTAATATTAATCTAGAAGGTCAAGTTGCTCAAGAACCACCAAAAACAATTGAACAGAAGTTAAATAATAGATTCCTTAGGAAAATGTTAGTTCAACATTAAGAAGATCTACTAGAGAGAGGAAATCAACAATTTCTAGTGATTATGTTATGTATTTGTAAGAATCAGACTACAATATTGAAACAAAAAATGATCCCAAAACATTTTTACAAGCCATAAGTTGCCAATAATCAAAACTTTGGTACGATGCTATGAAGGATGAGATGGATTCTATGGCATCCAATGGAGTCTGAAATCTTGTCTTTGCCTAATGGTGCAAAAGCCATAGGGTGTAAATGGGTCTATAAGACGAAGAAAGACTCATTGGGTAATATTGAAAGATATAAGGCAAGACTCGTCGCTAAAGGGTTCACTTAAAAGAAAGGAATCAACTACAAGGAGACCTTTTCTCCTGTATCGAAGAAAGATTCTCTCTGTATCATCTTGGCACTTGTTGCTCATTTTGACGTAGTGTTGCAACAAATGGATGTGAAAACAACATTTCTCAATGGTGAACTGGAGGAAAAGGTTTATATGAAATAACCAGAAAGATTCTCCTCTAGTAATGGTGAGCAATTAGTGTGTAAGCTTAAGAAATCCATATATGGGTTGAAATAAGCCTCCCGTCAGTGGTATTTAAAATTCCATGATGTGATCTCTTCATTTGGATTCGTAGAGAACATCATGGATCAATGTATATACCAGAAGGTCAGTAGGAGTAAAATTTGTTTCCTTGTCCTTTATGTGGATGACATTCTACTTGCAACCAATGACAAAGGTATGCTATATGAGGTGAAAAAATTTCTTTCTAAAAACTTTGACATGAAAGATATAGGTGATGCATCCTTCGTTATAGGCATTAAGATACATAGAGACAAATATAAAGGCATTTTGGGTCTGTCTTTAGAGACCTATATCAACAAAGTTTTGGAGAGATTTTGGATGAAAAATTGTTCAATAAGTATAGCTCCCATTGTAAAAGGTGACAGGTTCAATTTCAATCAATGCCTGAAAAATGACCTTAAAAGGGAACAGATGCGCAACATTCCATATGCTTCAGCTGTTGAAAGCCTTATCTATGCTCAAGTTTGCACAAGACCTGACATTGCATTCTCTATAGGAATGTTTGGCAGATATCAAAGTAATCTAGGATCAGACCACTAGAAGTCTGCAAAGAAAGTGATGAGGTACCTATAAGGACCCAAGGACTATATGCTTATGTACAAAGGAAATGATAATTTAGAAGTCATTATCTACTCTGACTCTGACTTTGTTGGCTGCATTGATTCACGGAAATCAACTTCCGGATACATTTTGATGCTGGTTGGCAGAGCTGTCCAATGGAGCAGTGCCAAACAAACTTTGATTGCTACTTCCACTATGGAGGCCGAGTTCGTATCTTGTTTTGAGGTTACCTCGCATGGTGTATGGATCAAGAGTTTCATTTCTAGGCTTAGGATTGTGGATTCTATCTTTAGGCCATTAAGAATATTTTGTGACAATTCAGTTGTTGTTTTTATGGCAAAAAACAACAAGAGCGGTAGTCGAAGCAAACACATCGACATTAAGTATCTAGCCATAAGGGAGCGTATTAAGGACAAAGCAATGGTCATTGAGCACATAAGCACTGAATTGATGATTGTCGATCCCTTGGCTAAAGGCATGCCACCAGTAAAATTTAGGGATCATGTGGATAGAATGGGACTAGGTTCCCTTATGTAATTTCATTGTACATTGTAATGAGACTCTATATTTATGATATTTCTCATTTCAACTTCAGTTAGGTGCACAACTTTATTTCTGAGAAATATTACTAAAGTTTGGACCTAAAATAAACATAGGGTTTGTTTATTAAGTTACATGGGTAAATCTTGAAAGACAAGATATATTGTAATATACGGAAGATAATACTTGTCATTTAGAGGATCTATCACCATGATTCATGTATTTTGTTTCTTATTGTAGTAGTTGGTAGATGTGTGGGCCAAGTGGGAGAATATTGGATTCTTGATTGGCCCACGTGGCACGTTCGAATTGAACGTAGATAACCACCATCAACTGCAAGGGACACGTGGCGTCTTCACAGCAAAAATTGCCGTTAACTATGTGATTGTCACGGTTTATAAGTGAGAATCCCGTTTTGCTTGGTCCCTGGGCATACAAACAATTAAGAAAATTTTATTACATCATCAAAGAAGGTTTGTGAGTGCTCAAAAATGCAAAACAACATTGCAAATTTCCGGCATCAGCCCGAATCCACGGAAAAAGGGCAATGGCAAGAGGTACAAAAATCGATCCAATTTGCTTCCACTTCTTTATTGTTTTAAGTTGTTATGAATGTTAGGAACAACTCACACATTGTACCGAATGGAAACAAGTAATTCCCTGGGCTATGCCGACAGTTATGTATACACAAAGCGGAGAGAAGACTAAGAGGGTTGCGAGTAAAAAAAAAAATACCTTAACGTAATGAAAAAGATAAATGCACGGAAAGGTTAACACATTCTAATTACTCGACAAGAAAGAAGTAGCAATAGTTATTTAAAGTAACTTATTTAAGCTATTCTAACTAAAG